>VZTZ01027342.1:12589-120365 GCA_013400955.1 Drymodes brunneopygia
ATTTCCTTGGCTTGTTTCTCACTGTGTAACACCAGTTCATGATAAGTTCTTAGAGATTATAGCATTCTTCTCTTTCATTTGAGAGGTACTAGTTTGGTTAATCTTAACTAATCCCAAATATTCCACCACTCCCATCCTACTGCTGCCTAACCAGCAATCAAAAAGCCTTTTCTGCTCTTTGCAAGACAGTTCTTACTGATGTAATTCCATTATCATGTTAAATCAGTAACACATACCAGAGGAAAATAAGGTGACTTGAGAATTAAGGCCAGTTTAGAATTCCAAGCTTTTCACCATAAAAAAATAAAAATCATAGAATCATAAAATGGTTTAGGTTGGGAGGCTCCTTAAAGATCATCTAGTTCAAACCCCCTGCCATAGGCAGGGACACCTTTCACTATACCCAGTTGCTCAGAGCTCCATCCAGCCTGGAGAATAAATCAAGCACGTGCCAGAAACGTGCCCTTGTAACAATGGAGGCCAGGGGCATCCTGGGCTGTGTTAGCTCTTTCCTTACCTAGTCGAAGGGGGATGAAATGACTCTTCCCATCTATCAGGAACTTGTGAAATTTTGTGTTTGGGATTTCCCAGTCCACATTGTCCCTACCATTTGAGGAGAGGCTGGGGCAGTTGGGTCTGCTAATCCTGGAGAAGTTGTCGGAGGGATCTGTTTTCTGTCTACAGCTACTCAGCAGAGAGAAGAAAAATCAAACTCTTCCCAGATGTGTGCAGGGATAGGACAAGAGGCAACTGACACTCTTTGAAACACATGAAAATCCAAAAATTCTTGATGACATTGTTTTTTGATCAAACACGAAGTTGGTCAAACACGGGACGAGGTTATCCAGTGAGTCTGTGGGATCTCTGTCCTTGGAGTGGTTCAAGATTAAGCCGGACCTGCACAATCTGATTTGAATAGACCTCCTCTGAGTAGAAGGTGAGCCAAGAGTGCTCTTGAGGTCCTTTTTGGTCTAAGTGGTTGTGTGATGGTCTGATTCACTGAGTCCCGTCTTCCCCCTGCCCCCCATGTGCAGTTCCATGAAATATCCTTCACTTTGGAAAATGAGATTAACAGATGGCAGAAGTAGCTGTAGACTGGGAGTTAGGCTATACATTAAATTCTCACAAGTGGTGTGGAATGCAGGTATCCTGTGTCTTATATGGTGCTTTAACTACTGGGCTCTTGGATAAAAGAAGTGAACCATCTCTCTCCTTCTGGGACCTGTCTTTTTGCTTCATTTGCTTTTATATGCAGTGCCTCTAAATGAAGTTTTCTGTTCCCAGTTGACCCAAACAATTTTTTCCTTTTTTTTTCCTCATTTCTTCAAGAAGAAACAAAACCTATTTAATTTAGCTCAGGCTGAGCCAGATTTTTTAAAAAATCCTCTGGTTTGGCAGCTAAATGTGAGTGATTCTCACTCCCCTTAAAAAGGAATAGAAAGTTCAGTGGCTTCATTCCCAATTTATGGGCCAAGACAGTGGCCAGGAAGGATTGTTTTACAGCTTTAGACTCCAGCCCAAGGGCTGAATTTCATTCCAGTTTATCCTCTGCTTCATGCTCACGTTACATCTAATCTTTATAATTTCTTTTATAGAGATGAAAACAACCAAAAATTAAAAAGATTAAAGTACAAATCATTGGCAGCCTACTTAGCACTTAAATAGAAATCGCCCTCCTTTGATTGCTTTATACAATACAAAGAAAACAAATAGAGAGCAAATATCTAAGTGCATTTCAGATTTCCAGATGTCATAGTTCACAGATTTTCCAAAAACAATCTAGAAAATTCTAAACTAGAAAACTTCTAAACTAGATTTCTTTTTTTCCTGTGTGAAATTATAAAAGTATCAGTTCCAACATGTACATATATCAGTATTCAAAGTATCAGCAACGACCTCTCTTTTTTCCTTTAGCTTGTTTCTATACCAATGAGTAGCTCTATCTTATAGGCAAGCCCCTAGGAACTAGGAGAAGGACCTATAACATGACTTATTATTATTATTATTATTATTATTATTATTATTATTACTACTACTACTACTACTATGTTTTAAAAATGTTTTTAAAAGAAGGATTAGAGGTTGAATTAAAACAGTAGAAAAAGTGTGCTACATGGACATGTTCTCAGATGGGAATCGAAGAGCATCTGCTTCCTGTGGCCTCAGCTGCCACAAAAGAAAGCCTAGCAACTCCATACACCATTTCTGGAAGCTCAAGAACATTGATCTTAGGTTTGAAAAGCACTGAGCAGAACTTCTTTTGGGGAAGGTGCCAAATAGATGTGTGTGAAAGTACTCTCCCTTCATGGAAGTACTGGCCAGGGGTGCACCTTCACTGCTTCCAAATTGATCTTTGGTACACTGGGGCCAAAGTTAGCAGTGATGGGGATTAGAAAGGCTTCAAGCCTGGCACTGTAAGGTTCTTATTTCATGTAGCACAGACTGAGGAAGGTACAGGTAGCAGGGGGAGTACCTGAGATGTGAGGACACCATTATGCCTTGAAACAACTCTGCAGATCAAGACATGAGGCATCTTCATACAAAACTACGAAGAATTTCTTGGTGGGCTCTAGACACAAGTGAACCAGGGATTCTGGTTCTGGAAGGATTATGGGAAGGCTTCAGGACTGCAAACTGAGGCACATCTGTTGAAGTTCTTTGCAATAGCAATGGAACTGCAATCTCTGTGTGCTGAAGGAACAGAGTTCTCCAACACTTCCTTCTATGACTGGCAATATCACCTTGGACAAATAAACGATTTCTCATCAGTTTTCACAGCTATAGAACATAAGTAAGAATGCTTATTTTTTTTGAAAGAGTTCTTGAAGCCTGCACACACTAAAAATTTCGTAAGTGTGGGTGTTGAAATACATAATACTGTCTTTTATGGTCATTCTGGTAGATTTTGATATTATGTTTAAGTAAAATGCATCCTTGATGGGCTAGACATAACTTTAAAAAGTTTTAAAAAAACCCCAGACAAACCAACTGAACAAAATGAAAAAACCCCAAAATCCAACAACTTTTCCTTCTATTTATTCATTTTGTGTTAAGAATTTATGTTATTACTATTTATTTCCTCTTTTTCTCCCAGGAGAAACACACCTGAACCTTCTAAATTCATGGACTGTGAGAGCTATTTTGACTGGAATAAATTTTGTAGAATTTTTTCTAGTGATGTCGTAAATTTTCTTTTATTCTGTTTCTTCTAAGAATGCTGTAGCTCTGTGGACCTTCCCTGGGAAACTGCTGGGTACTTTCACATTCCTGTCACATACCAGACTTAGTAAGAATACAGGCAAAGTATGGTACTGTCTCTATATCAGTTGACACCAACACTAAGAGGACATTAGTTATGTGAGACTTTAACTAATATGAAATATTTAATTTATATTTGCCAGTATTAAACAGATTTTTCTAAACTTTGTGTTTATGGATATTAATCATTTAGCAAGTTCATGAAGTCTGAAATATTTGTGTAAAATGTGTTTAACCTTCAAAAGTACAGAACACCATGACAAAAATGTAATCAGAGTTTGGAAAACAAGGAAAAATTCAGCTGGAGAGCACTTTTGTATGTGCCTAACTCTAAGTACCTAAGCCTGTACTTTGTGCTGGGCCGGGCTGGGGTCCTAATGCTCAGGACCTTGCTAGATGAAGACCTTAAGAAGGACAGATTACCATTAATCCCTTCCTAACTGAGGACATCTTGTCCCAGCTGCAGCTCTGACTGGCCAGACCTGTCCTGTTAAACAGCTTCAGGTTGTGAAGATGCTTGGCTGAACAACAAAAGGCTCACACCTGCTTTTCTTCATGCCATAATGTACTTTTCTGCTGCCACTCTGACACCAGGGCTTCCTGCAGCTTCTCTGTGTGTCTTTGCATTTTCTCACTGTGGGGAAGGTGGGAAGCAGGCGAGCAGGAGCTGCAGCAGGCTGCAGCCCTGGCTGGACTGGAGAAAGCTTGGCTGCCAATCACCCCTCTCCTTAAGCTATGCTACCCTTGTTCAATAGAGGTAATGGGTCCAGTGGGCAAGTAATAGGTCCAGTGGGTCTATTACACATTTTTATTGAAAAGCAAAATAAATAGCCCTGTAAAACTCGCACACTGCCCCAGGGCTACAATAATTTATGCACCTTCTTTTTCCTTCTTTTTCTCTTTGCCTTTTCAGAGTTGCTCGAGTGAACCTTTCCAGAGTGGCAGGTAAGAGCTTTTGTAAATTCATAACCAGTTGTCCGAATAAGACAGTATTTAAAATACTGCATATTATGTGGAGAACTGTGTCAGGCCTTTGATTTGATTATACACATGTGTAGTACCAAAGGAGATCCCATATTACTCAGCTAAACCTGTTTAATAGAAAGGGCGTAAAAATCAAAGTATGTATAGTATCAGGTTTACTTTCCAGAGAGAATGTGTTTTTCCACAAAACTAAGGAAAGGGTAATTTACCACTCCAACAAGCTGGGAAAAAGGAGAACATTCTTTCCTAAACAGCAACAATTATGCATTTGGCAGGCAGTAGTAAAAGCAATTCTGCTTTCCTTCTTAGCCCATAATAAATCTGTACCTGGGACTGATTAGAGAGCAACTGGAATGGTGCTGCTTTTCTTTCCAAGGTCTATCAATGGTTTTTTCTCTTTTTGTTCTTTCGGAATATGTTTTAACAGTGGAGTTAAGACTGTCTTACCATCTTTGTGGTTGTGTCTGACTTGTTCTTCATTTGTAGAAGTACTCCTCTTATAAGTGGAGGAGTGAAAAACCCCAGTGTAAGAAAATCAGGATGATGTTTCAAAGGACATGATGAAGGAAATAATCCTGATGGGAGTCCATTCATGCCTGCATAAATCTCTGCTTTCTTGAGTATCATAGGAGCAGTAGCTTGAATTGTGCTTTGTTTGCTCCAAGACTGATCCAGATGTTGCAGTATGATATGAAAATGCTGCACCTTTAAGCCCTGTAGAGAAAACCTTAGTAAGGTAAGTATAGCTTTGCTGTACCAAACTAAATGACTCACTGCTCTTCAGCTCTATCTTTTAAACCTGTTGCTTCATTAATGGCTGCATTAAGCACCTTTGGAAAAATTTACCTTTGCAGTGACGAAAAAAAGCCTTAACTACATTAATTAGAGGGTAGCATATGCCCAAGACCAAAAGAAAGACATATTTTCTAGAAGTCTTTGTTGACTTTTATCCTTACTGGTAACAATTTGGATAGTCTCATTACCAGGTGTCTGTTGTGCAGGATGATTTTATCTCAAACAGCTGTTTTCTTTTTCTATTTTACTCGTGAGAGCAAAGCCAGAGGAAAAAAAAATCATTTTAAAATAAAAAAATAACCCTTCTTAAATTCAATAGAACACTTTAGGCAGAGCACTTGAGACAGATGTTGAGCAAAGAGAAAACACAGCCTCTTTATGATTTACTCCTTCCCCTCTCACAAAATTGTCATTAACACCTAGAAATTGGGAGACAGTAGTAATTATTTCAGACTGCAAAACAGTGAATAAAACTTTATTGAAAAGGTCCTGCTAAGATTAGTTCTCAGCTGGAAACTGAGATTGCCATTTGGACAATGCCATGGCATAACATGCATGAGAAAAGAAGCAGTGAGGAAACGAAACAGGTATCCAGCACATGGGAAATAAAGGGATAGTCCTGGAACTGTATCAGGTGAAGTGTCTTGTGTGCTGTAGTAGGCCTCTGCTCATGCAGAGAGGGTTTGGAATAGGCAGGTGATGGTGGAGAGCAGAAGGGGAAGCTATTAAAACAGACAGTGTGGAAAGTTAATTACTTGAGGTTAAACCAGAAGACAAAGTTTAATAAATAGGAAAGCAGTCTTTATGGTGGTATTTTCCTGAAGTGTTTGGTGTTCATATTTAGTGAAAGCCACCAAGCTAATAGTCCTGAAAGGTGGCATGTCTCTTGTCTGCAGAACAGTAAGAAGGTGACTTGTAGTAGACTGGCTTCCCTACCAGGCTCAGCCTGAAAAAAATTCACTGAGAGATGCAAAAGGATGCAGGTTATTCTCAGCAGTCCTAAATTCCAAGCCTAAATTCTTCTTAATGTTTCTGCTAGGCAGCCCCCTTTTTTGAGGTGCTTTCCTGGATATTTAAACAATCAGGAGCCTCAGAGGCACCATGCTTTCTCTGTTGGCAAGAAGTACAGGGTGCCTTGGTGGAATGCAGTTGAAATAAATTCAACTCCCTCTGCTCATTCAGCCCAGGGAGACTTACTGGAGACAGTGGTGCAAAGTAGGCATTTGTCTGCTAAGACCTGGGTTGCACTGTCAGTGCTTTAATATGTGAGCATAGCATAAGCAACCTGTTTAACTATTGTGATTCTTTACAGGACAGATTTCCTTCTGTATGGAATAATGACTGTGCACCACTATTTGGGAAGAGTAGGGAAGTTAAAGCAATAGGAGTGCTATGGGCAGGCAGAAGGAAGTCCCTGAAGAACAGGGGACTTACAGATGGACTAGGAATATTCAGGTCTAATGTCTGGATTTAATTTAATTTTTATGCTGTTGTTAGAGGCAGCCTGGAGTTTCTCTAAAGAATAAGCAAAGATACTGTCCTTTTACACTCCCAGGAGCGTAATCTGAAAAAATGTCTTCACTGTTTTTCCAGTGGCTACAGCCTCCCATCACATTGAGTTACCCCGGATAGTGAGGACATGTGGGGGGGATTCAACCCTCTGGCTCCAAGTGAAATTGGTACTGGTTGTCTCTCACCTTCCACTCTTAAAAACACTTGACAATTTGACATTCTCACTGCTAAATGAAACTGACAGAGGCTCATCAGCAACAGGACATTGTTATCAGCCCTGGCAGAAATCATACCAAGAGCCTTATGCGAAGTGATGACTTGCATTTACTTCCAGCAGGATGAATGCAATTGGGTGTCAAGTGTTCCCAGTGTATGACTAGGGAACAGTGAGGAAGTTACTTAAAGAACTTGTGTTCTTCCTGCTTCCATCTCAGTCATCTTGGAAGTAGATTGCAAATTGTTTAAACTCTAAAATACTGCAGAATAAATGTCTCATTATTACACTGTAGTTTGATATGACTTGGAAAAAAACCCTAATATGCCTCAATGATTGTTTTCAGATGTTGGTCTTTATCAGACTCAAGATGCTGGGCAAAAGATGAAGGCAAATTGCTAGTGCTGCTCTGCTTGCCAATAATTCCTTCTTTCTTTTTTTTTCCTTCCTTTTCTTCCTTTCTTCCTTTTTTCCTTTTTTTAAATTTTTTTTTTAAATCTGGTTGTATTAATGAGACTAGTTGAGCAAGGCACACTGCACTGACCCCTCATATCTGGGACAGGCACACAAACCCTGCCTTTGGCAGAGTGATGGAAAGCAATTCAGATCTGAGGGCTATAAAAAGCTGAAATGAATTCTGTCAAGTCATAGCTGAATTTTTCTTGCAGAAGAATTCTCCTTTCCCTCTACTACTGCCACCCAGCTCTTTTTAAATGGTCCAGAACTGGCTGTTTAATATCTCAGAGTTCCAGAATCTGAGACTGTTGGGATTGGGAGAGTTTTATTGATGCCAGCTGATGGTGCTCTCATCAGGTGAAGGGAGGTGTGTTGGCAGCCCTTGGCTGTGAGACATTCAAGTCCCTCATTGAACAGTGACCTTGGAGAAAAGTGCATGAAGAAATTAACAGAAGAATTTCAAAAGGGTTAGGTTTCCATCCCTGTCATCTTATTTTGTGATACTGACTTAATAAATAGATAGATTAAATGTTTTCCACTCGTTGCCCTGTCACTGTGCAGACCTGCTGACAAAAATAAGTAATGTGACATTTGACTAAAAAATCTGACTAAAAGTAGGGCCCATTCTACCTAAAAAGAGTCATTATCACACTGCATAAAATGAATTGCTCTAAGAACCTTAACTCAGCAAGTGAAGGTTTTTCATCTTCCTCTTTTCTAGCAAGAGGTTCTGGTTTTGGTGCTTTTAACCCTTAATTTATAACACATTTCTAAAATTGAGGTAGATTATTTGAAAGAACATCTCAGTAACAGGAAAAAAAGAGCCAAAAAGATCCTCCCAAGGAAGAAGCCATCCACTGTTTTTTGGGTTTTTTCCTGAACATGGAAACTGCAGCAAAGGCTATGGGTAGGAAAGAAAGGACGAGGCCTCCAGATTTGTCTCTTGCCGTAGCTGTAAGTCTCATGGAAGTCCACCAAAATGGGATTCTCTTCTGGCCAAATCTAAGTCCCTGGAGCCTCAGAAGTGCAGAACCACTAAGTTCTTCTTCATTTTCTTGGCATCCACCAGGAGAAGCTCGAGAGACAGTAACTCAAATAAGCAGGTGAGAGAGTGCCTAGCTGTTACCCACATTATCCTTTCTTTTTCCTTGTTTTTTAGGTGTGTGGTGCTGTAGGAAACACCTGCATGGGGCTCTGGTCTCTTTCTACCCAGCTGACTTCTTTCAACCATGCACTGGCTTGGGGTCAACCCTTGCAAGCAGGTGTTTTCCTTCAGAATAGCTTTCTTGTCTGAATCCAAGTGGATCACAAGGGCCGAACTTCACTGCCGGAGGTCACAGGTCAAACACGGCAGCACGGGGTCCCTGGGGTACTGTGCTTACCAGGTGTTTAATATTATCAGAGGTTATTTGCTGAAACCGTGATAGAGTGTTCTCAGCGATTCAAAATAAATTTAACGAGAACAGTTTTAAAAGCCCCCACATTAGAGGATGTCTGTTCAATGGACAGAGAGGTTAAAGTTAATTCGATCAGGCATATGTACTTTCACCAAAAAGGAACATATGCACTCAGCGGCTTGGCCCCATTTGTTGCAATTTTGGGTCTCATTTCCATTTGCAAGAAAGATAACTACTTGCATATGGAAGCAATAAATAAGAGAAGTCATTAACATTTCTCTAATTTAGGGGAAGAAAAAAAAAAAGTCTTAACGAAGTAATATCTTTGCCAGGGCAGACAGAAATGTAAATCGGAGATTGGAAGGAAACCTATTAAAGGAATTGCTATGTTACTAGTCTTTTTTAATCTAATGAATTTATGAATTGCCACTTGTTAGGTCACAGACTTCGTTAACTTCCTACGTGTTTAGTTAAGGAGAGAAAGTATGGGGCAGGAGGAAGGAGGGGTGAAAGGAAAATGCTTGTGAACAATGAACCTGAGCAAATATTTTTGTACAATGTGTTAAGGCTATTAGGCATTAGGCTATTCAAAATTTGTGACTAAAAACAGCTATATTTAGAAAATCTGGGAAAGATTGCTCTGTACATCTACTGAACAGGACAATGTAAGTTTCTAAAACTTTTCCTGTGCTTATTTTTTTCATATTCATACGCCCTTGAAAGGTGTAAAAGGTTAAAAGGTCATGACATTTGCTGAATAATTTTATTGAAAACAAGAAAAATGTTAAGAAAGCAGTGTTACATTACCGTGCCAGTTTACTAGTCACACGTCTATGGGCAACACTGTCAAAAGTTATAGCTCATCAGATACCTCTTGGGCTTTCTTTTGTGCAAAGTATGAAGAGGAATTTTCATTCTCTTTTTTCCTGTGGATTGCAGAAGCTAAAATAGATACTGAATCTTCGTTCTCAAGAACTTTAGTATCCAAAGGTGGGAATTCTTTCTAGCTTTCTTTTGAAAAGTCAGATTTTATTTTGTAGGAAATGACAGAGGATAAACACCAAAAATATTAGAGTAAGCAAAGAAAAATAAAGCCCTGTTATCTTTTCTATAATTATTTAACAGTGGCTGGCAAACTAGTGCTCTGTACAGTGGATAGCATTTTGCAATCCCACCCTCTCAATGCACTGAAAAGGTAATGGACTGGTCCCACTTCCATCAATCATTGCAGTCCTTCCCACGGAGCCCTGTCCTGACACACATAGTGTGAATGAATGATGCCAATCCAGTGGCTCTTTGAAGTAAGTGTATGACTTAGGGATAGCCATGCTAACAAGTGCATCAGCAATTGCTCCCTAAACATGCAGCAGCCTTCCCTCCCAGAGAGGCAGCTGAGTGAGCAGCATACTGAGCCTGCCCACATCGACGCTGGGTAGCTGCAATTTCCTTCAGTCCTGGAGGCAACCAGGTATTTGAAGCAATTTCTGAGCTGGCTGGGTTCTTGGGTGTTAATGAAAAATGTTCAAATAGTAACATGTTGAGGTACCAGGTGGCTACTTTCTCATCTCTGGGGGCTGTGGGGAATTAATTGCAATAGTACCCCTTGTGAATGAGCCAGCAAGTATAGACTGAAAAATAAGTTACACACATATGTGCATGCACAAGCACATACACACTCTTGGAAATTCACATCAAACCTTGATGAGTTTTGATAAAGCCCCCACTACACTTTACTTCAGTAAATCTGTTTCTGAGTGATGCTTCTGGCTCCACTTAGACCTCTCAAGCCAAAGAAAAAAAACAAAACACCCAAACAAAAAGCAATCCAAACTCAAAGGCAGGTTTTGTTACATTTCTGGCATAAAAGGAAACAGAAACTAATGGAAATCGAACTAAAATGTTGGCTCTCAAGAGGCCCAGGTCTACATTCTTGAGGGTTCAGATCGTTTGGATAAACTCTATACAAGTATTTGAACTTTTTGGTAGGTCTTCAAACTGAACCTCTGAATCTTCTCAGGTTCACAGGCGGCTTGCCACTTTTGTGCTGCTGTGGAGCTCAGTTTTCTTTCTCAGCACCCTGATAGTGAAAATATTTACCAGGTTTACAGAATCCAGAGAAATCATGAATCTGTTCTTTGGGTTTATTTTGCCACTACAAGGGAAAAGTTTCTGCTAATGAATTAGTCATCAATAAATTAAATAGGAGTTGTTCAGATACATGTCTAGGCCTGAGAAGATCTAACCTTCCAGTCAGGTCCTGTTACTGACCTCCTATGCCACTCTGAACCTCACTGATGTGTTTGCTAAAGGGGAATGGCTGTATTACAACAATGAACTTGTTATTTGTCAGATAGCATGGAAATGAGCACATCACAAAGCCTACAAATCTACTAAGTAATTCCAGAAGGATGAGTAGAATACGGTGGGTTTAGTTGGCTGGTCCCAGGTACAATCCAAGAAGGAAATTCTTAGGAAACCTAATGGACTTAAGTTACTACTTTGTTTGGTGCTCAGTAATATTTAAAACAGCTTGGGTTTTAAACCACATGAAAAATATGTCACCCTGCTGTTTCCACTGGCGTAAGCCAACAACTAAAGAAACTACATCTAACTCATGTGCCAGTAATACCTTAATTATTTATGTTTTCAATTACATTTCATGCTAACTTCCATGTGTAAAACTGAAAAATATAAGCACGTACCCTCAAAGAATTATCCATGTTTTTCTTAGAGCAGGCACTGTATCTTTAAAAGAAATACCTTTCCCCTTGACCTAAGTGGAATAATTCCCAATGAAATTTGTGCGAGTCAGAGTGGGAGTCCTTTTCCTCTTCTCAAAATGAGCAGCCTACAGTGAAACCTTCTGAAGCTATATAAAGTCAGCAGCTCAGCTGATTCTGTAGTGATTATGGAACAGCTTGGGACTAATGACTATTAACACCAGCACTGGAGTCAGGATGATGGCCTGGAAATAAATTAAATAAGTCTGTGTTTAAATGAGGAAGGGAGTGAATCTGAGGTAAGAGGCTCTAAAGAGAAATATCCTGGGCTTTGATAACTCTAAACGTTTTCAATGACTAAACACTGGAAATTTAGCAAACAACTCATTCATCTAATTTGGAAGACACCATCAAAATTATCAAGATCTGAAACCTTACCTTCAGTGTCTTACATGATCTTACATAAGATAATTTCTAAGGAAACTGGGCAAAACGCACAGTGGAAAAGACTTTGTGGTCTTGTATATCATGTCCTTAAAATATTAGTTAAAATTTATGACAGATAATAGAAAATTTTGGGGATTTCTCCTAATTTGGACTTCAGGATGAGTGATCCTTCAGTGCTGTAATTGTAAAGGTCAGATCTACCTACTATAAATTAAGACCATTTTGATGGATTAGTTAGATTTCAAGCACTGAACTCAGCAAAACCTGTCACATATCGCCTATCCTTCTACTCTGAAAGTAACATATATTCCATATATTTAGCAGAAGAAAACATCTGTTACACTGATGCTTAAGTACATGTGACATTATGAAGATACATTTAAAATATTGTAAAATTACTTTGTTTTTCTGTTACATTTTGAAGTACTTCATGACACGGTTTAGATTAAAGAATTACCACAATCTTAGTGCCATGCTACATGTCTTAAGTAACAGGAAAACTGATGGCTTTTGTATTATTTTGTGTGTGCTCTAACCAGTCATGTCTTTTCCATTTGTTGCCTCTCTAATATCTTACAAAAGATAAGAGTGATATATATTCCTTCTTTTCTATATAAATGATCACTAATCTAATATTGAATTTCTGTGCTCTGATGCATTAACACTGAAAAATAATCTCAGTACAGGAAGGAAAAAAAAAATCCCAGTCACCAGGGAGATTTATAGTGCAAAAAGATAGGAAAAAGAAGAAAACCCTTTTTTCATTTTTCTGGAATACGAATGCATTGACCTTTTTTTTTTTTTAATGATTACTTGTATCTGTAGTGTTTACAGAACTGTAGGCACTTGCTATGAGTTTGATTTCTTAAGCATAGTTTTACAAACTGAAGCATTATACAGTTGCAGTTCTAAGCATGAGTTAAAATAATTTTAAAACGTGTTCAAATAATTTACAAAGACCTACTCACAGATACAAATTACTGTGTTTTGACATTTACTAAAGAGAAGAGTGTGGAAAGATGTAGAGATGGGCAATATCTATTACATATCTGCGATTGGCAATTCAAACAGCATGTGGCTCCCTTGAATGAAATTGGTCCTATCTTCTTTTGTGTCATCATCTTGAAATGACTGTTTCAAAAATGAGATTGAAAACCAAATCTAAATTGCACCTACTAATTAACTGAGGTGAACTGAGTAGTTGTGGTTTTATGTAAGGCATTTGATTTCTGGTCCAAATACAGATGTCCAAAAAAGAATTTTTACACTTCTTGCTGGCTACACCTCCATCTATTGTGCCATTTGTTTTTTAACAATGGTCTCCATTGGTTCAGTTGACTAACTGTAAGTGTTCGGTGCTGTTTATGATTTTCTTATGTCTGCAAAAAATCCTCATGGCTGGTAGAAGCACTAGAGGAACTTTGGGGCTCATATGACCCCTGGAGCTACAGATGGAGGCCAGGTGAGGTAAGCTAGGGCATCTCAGGGGATAGTAGAAAGGAGACTATGTTTAGGAATATACAGTTTCAAATCTATGTCATCAAACCCAACTGGAAAGTGCAAAGGTCTCCCCAAAGCCCTGTGTCTTATTTGCAGTTTATAAGCAGACATTTTGAATTCTATGGGGTGTCTCATGCAGTGGCTAGTGGCAGCATTTGGGAACACAAATCTTGTTCTCTGGAATTACTGAAAGGATTAACAGGGTTAAATTTATTAAAAAGAAAAATAAAAATTTGGCCTTCCAGCACTCAGCCTAAAGTGGACCTCTGTTTTTCATCAGTTGAAAATCCCTCTAGATTTCTTTGCATCTAATCTTAGATGTCTTGTAGTAACCAAAAGAGCTGCATAAGGCTGGCAGAGGTGGCACGGGATCCATGCACTACCAGTGACCCATCCATTACAGCTCCATCACTGAAACGGCAACTGGTGTCTGTTTCAGGAGAGATGCTCTGCATGGGTTGGGAACAGTCTCATCAAAGGGTGAGCAGTGTATTGAGAGCAATGGTTTGTATTGGCTACAATGTGAGCACAGACACCAATCTAGGCACACCTGCATTTAAATACCCATTGTTTCAGATGGACTCCTGCCCCAACTCCCTTTTAACTGACGGGGGTTGTTCCAGCACAAGGATTTACTGGTCTTCAGACTGCTGCTAAAGTTTTGCCTCAACTTTCAATCCAGAAAATACTGGTCCTCTGGCCATCAAAAGATATTTTAACTATTGGCTTAGCTTTAATTATCTGAAATCGCTAGGGTTGGTCATCAATTTGCAGGAATGAACCTGTAAAACCTTTTTTGACTTCTTTCATTATAGGCCAGAGCTATTTCTAATATCATATGAACAAGATGCCAGAACAAGAAAATCTTGTACCATCTGAGGCGGTTCAGTAACTTGGGATTTGATTTGAAAAATCTTGTAATCCAACTTCAGTAACTGAAGAAGGCGTTCCTAATAGTCCGAGGTATGTCTTTCTTAAGTTACCCCCAACACAGTAAAAAGAACAACTTGATTGTTCATCTCTTTATACATACAGTTGCCAGTGCTATTTTGTGTTTCAATGGTAAATAACAACTTTAATAACCTTCTCTGTGGGGACTTTTGGTCATTTATTAGTGACATCCCCCCATACAGATTGTTGCGCAGTATTTATGTATGTTTCCATGGACCCATTTGCTGTCAATTGATTTCACATTCAGACCATCTGTAATGACTCATTTGTTAGCTCTAGAGTCTCATTATTTGCATGGACTACTTGTATTGATATCATTAGCCTTGAACAACCTCAGTAGTTCTGTTCATGGTCACAAGCTTTTAAGTTATAAGCTCAGTTCTTATCAGTGTTCATCTGTCAAGTTTTCAGTCAGTTCTAATTAGTCTCAGGTTTAAAAAAAAAAAAAAAGGCAACATAGCAACAAAACCTCCCCACCAAAACACTGAACAACAATTGTGACTCATTCTTACTGGCCATGATTCCTTCTTTGTTGCACACTCAGACAATCATTTCCATGTCAACAGTCCATGAGCATTTTATGATGTCTGAAATGCTTCTAAATATGAATTACATATCTGAAAATTATTAATGACATTCTTGGCATTCCATTAATGTTATTTATTATTTATCGTGTGTGAGACGGAACTGCCTAGAGGCCTTTGCAAAGGATCAAGGGCCTGTTGAGCTAATCTCTTGCTAGGCAATATCAATCCAGATGGATGAGCAAATGCAGGAGCACATGGCAAACGGCAAAACCTGTTTGTCAGCTCAGCATCCCAGCCTGCAAAATACAGCCGTAGCGCAGTGGCACAGTTCATTCTAACTGGCACCATCAGCTGTCACAGCTGAAAGGACACAGACTGAACAAAATCAGGCTGGATTTAGACTTACTATGAATTGCCTCATCTGTTCTTTGGCCTGAATGATCACGTTTCCTTAAGAAGGCTTTGAAGGTAGGAGGAAGTGTATGGTTCCTTTTAAAAACTCTGGTATAGAATCAGAGTGTGGCTGAGTGGAATAATCAGACTGAGAAATGCAAAATTCATCATTTGTACCATGTTATTACACATCATCTTATAGACCTCTTAATTCTGGTGAATGAGGAAACCAACCCTAATGTTGTGTTGCACTAATTTTGTCAATCACAGAATTTCAGAATCATTCAGGTTGGTTAGGTACCACAGTGGGTCTTCTGGTCCAGCCTTCTTGCTCAAGCTGGGTCATCCTGGAGCACATTGCACAGGATTGAATCCAGACAGTTCTTGAATATTCCCCAAGTGGACTCTCTTTGACATGGATGGCATTAAAAGAACTCTTCAGGTCTCCAACACCAGAAATTCCTTCCACCTGCCATCGATAATGTACTTGTGAATACTTCTAATTTCATCTCCTCCACGCTGCACTATCAGGAGGAAAAATGACCTAATATTTAAGACCTACCCAGTGACCAGGAAGAGTTGGTGTCAATTATTTGTTCTCTTGCAGGTCTCTGCCATGAGCTGGGGTCACTTGTATGGGCTTTCTCAGTCTTCTTTTCCCTGAATATTTTATGAAGGATGATGCCTTTCTCTGGGACCATGAGTATTCATGACCTTATTTTTGATGGGTGGCCTCTGCTTTTCATCTCCTGATCTCCCACATAACTTTTAGTAACCTTCGTTTCATGATGTCAGGAGAATGAAGGGTTAGGAGGCTGGTGATGTTAGATACCAGAAGTTGAAGGGTGGCAACAGGGCTGCTGTGTGAGGCTTTTGCCAAAAGCCACAGTCTTTTATTAACCATCAAAGTTTCTCCCTTTAGACTACTCATGCTCAAAGGCCTCTGAAAGCAGACCAGAAAATACAACTGAAATCAGGAAATTTCCAAATGGCAACAAGGCCTAATAGCCAAATAAAATAAATGAGCTGGCCCAGGAAATCCTTGTAACTTGCCACCCAACAACAATAAACCAGCCCTACAACACACAAACTAGAAAGGAAACAAAGAAGTCTTTTAATTATTTACAGTAGTCTTATTGTGACTCAGTAAACATTGGTCAAGGACTAATAAAGTTAGCCTCAGTAAAGTGGGCTTATGCAGCCATATATAGTGCATTTAACACAGCAGCTTTTTTAACTGCTTCCAGTCTAGCATAAATAAAACCTATCTAACAGAAGAGCTGTTAACCTGGGAGATGGTTTTCCACTTACTAGTTTCACTGCAGTTTTATAGTTAGATATATTCATTATGAATTTTTGCCTTAAAGTGAGTAGTCACTTCAGAAGAGTACTTCAGAAACAGAAAATTGTGTACTGGCAGAAGAAAGCCTCCTGTGGTGGGGACAAGATTGTCCCACTGCATCCAATAGTTTCTCCTAAGTCCTTGGTCTCTTCTCTGAGGTGACTGCTTGTACCTCCTAGGCATAATTTTGTGTCTCTGTCTCGTCCCAGAAAACCCTTGGGTAGCATGACTCATCGCAGGGACACGGCATATGTGGCATCAAATGTCTCTGACCTGCTCTGTGAATGGCAAGGCAGGGCACTTGGGCCTGGTGGAGCTGGGCAGGAGGGAGACAACAGGCTCAACTTGTTGGGCCCACAACCCACATATAGTGAACAAGCAATTGAAGAAAATGGGAATTTCCAATATGTGTGCTAATTTGTATAAAAAAAGTTTCACAAACTCCTAAATGAATATGATTTCCTCTTTATTGGAAATAACATTTTATTTTGGCCATGCTAATCTTTCTCAAGAGTCTTTTAATAGAATGTTCTTTCTTTTGCATCAAATCTTCAGCCTTAGCTTTAAGGGTCTTTTTGGACTTCCTGTTCTTTAATCTTCCACTAGTCCAGTTCTCCTTCTGGTTTCATCTTCTGTGTTTCCTTAAAAGCTGCAGGCCTCTTCCAGTGATTCTGGGTACAATGTATAAACAAGCTGGTGTTCAATTCACCTGTATTTTCTTCACAGAACATGACTTCCGTTCTTCCTATGCCAAACAGTTAAATAGTTGTGCAATAACCAAAAGGTGCTGCTTCACTTTGCTGTTCGTGGCTTTTGGAGACAGCATCTGTCCTGTTAAGCAGACAAAGTTATCACAGGAGACAGGGCATTATGCATTGCAAATCAGAAACTTGGTATTGTGTAACAATCTAAAAAATGTGCAAGTATGGTTTGAATGAGATACAACAATTGCTGGGCTACCAAATAGATAGGCAGCCAGGAAAGTAATTACAAATACCGATAAAAAGCGAAAAAAACCCAAAAAAACAAACAAACAAACAAAAAAACCCAAAACAAACCAGAGAGACACTAGGGAAATGTCTTACAATATTTTCTGGTAATCAGTCAGTAGTTTGCTGTCCTTAACATGGGTCTAAAACATCCTACACGTTAAATTCCATTGGGCTTTATGTTATTTTTTAATAAAAAATAATTTAGACAAAGCCCCACAGGAAAAAAGTCAACAATGTAGTTATCTTTCAGTATATTCAGATGATAATTGTTATTTGAAGCCTAGGATATGCCAGATGGTATCACTTCAGCAGTTTATCTACTTTCCTGTGACAGGCTATATATGATACTGATCACGGAGAGTTTTTCTAACAGCCAGCAGAGAGTTTATCATTAACAGTTTTAACTCTTTTAATAGCCTTTCTCTTAACTAGAGTGTCATTTTCATTGAGTTTATTTAGTACTGCTGATGCTTTGGCAAGAAAGAGAGGAGCAATATTTTAAAAAAGTGTTCACATAGAGGGAATAATTTCAAGTAAATCCATGCAGAAACCATTGACTGTGTCATAAGGAAATCTAATATGAAAATACACTTTTAATCAAATTAATCTTATCCTTGTCCATGTTTTCACTGACTTAACAAACTCCAGAAAAGACCCAAGACTATTTCAAGGAGAAAAATCATCAAATCAATTTCAGTTTGCTAAAAAAACCCACCATTTTCATTTCAATTTAATTTATTTGTTTTCTTTTGAAGTATTGCTTTGTTTGGTTTATTTCCCCAAGGTAACTTAGCAGTGGAAAGGACTTTTTCATCCCAGTCAACCTATTTTGTTCAGGGATTTTTTAGTCTGGTAGCAAAAGCTGACTATATGGAAAGCAACTTTAACAAACAAACAAACAAGCCTTTATTCTTCCATAACTCTTAGTACTTGATGTGGCTGGTTATTGATATTAATTCATTTGGTTTAGTTTAAATTGGGACAAAAAAGTCCTGATAATCTGAAAAAAAATGTAACTGGCAGTCTTACATGACCTTTGGCTGTTAAGATGGATCTCTGTCAGTACTTTAACTCTGCATATTGGTTTGCCTCCTGTTCTAGACAGAGGTTGGGGATTTAGATCCCCATATTGCAGAGACACCAGGTTTGAAGGATAAGAATAATATTTAAATCAAAGATGTTCTCTCTCCTTAACCTTTCTTACTGGCTGCATTAGTTGCCCCATCTCAGTCCTGCTACCTGTGAATCCCATCCTGAGGCTTTGACTTGCACCAAGACAGTCTGAATGGCAGGAGAGCAAGTGGATGTTATGAATTCTGCTCTCAGAGAGGGAGCCTGGTAGAGCACACCAGTTTCTCTTGGCTGTGTTGTACATGTGTGTGGCTCTGCTATGCTCAATGCCCAAACCCCAATGAAATTCAGAAAGCCAGTTCTTTCTTCTTGAGAGGCAAGACTGCCACCTCTCCCTTTCTGTCTCCATCTTGTCTTTTGTATGCACCACTCAGAAAATTCTGCAACCAAAAAAAAAGGTTAAGCACTATAAAAATTGTATATAACATACCCTATGGATAGACTTTCTTTCCCCTACCTACTTTATAGCAATGCCTGAGGCATATGACAACAGACCCTCTTTTTTTCTAGTGATTTATGGACAGCATTAGACCACTAGCATATTTTTAGTTCCTCTCTTCACTCTGTGCTCATGTCAACTTGTAAAGATTTATTTCTGTTTCATGCTTTTGCCCAATGGGAGTTAAAAAACCTGGAGATTTAAGTCTTAGCACCAGAATGATGCGAACAGTGATCTCTGTCCTAAGTCCTTAAATTTGTACTACACGTGGGAAGGGAAGAGAAGAGAGGAGAGAGGAGACAAGAGAGGAAAAGGAAAGAAAAATACCATTTCACAGTGGCCTGCTATTTTAAGTAAGCATATGCATTTTAAATGGTAATTTATCTTATATAGCCAATACTAGTTGTTGTACTCAGTCTTGGTTATTTTCATTCCCGTATGCCTTTCATGTATTCCATCATTTTAGAAGAACTAACACAGGCTGAAGTATACAGTGAGTTTCTAAAAACTTCCAGTTGGCCTCAAGTGCCTTTCTTGACTGGTGTTATTTTTCTATAGCTTCTGGATCTGAGGCAGACATTTAAGTTTGTCTTTAGACTTATGCCAGGAAAAGTATTGGCCCAGATATCAAGTTTTAAGACACTTCACTCTTCACTCTTCTCTTCCTCTTCTCTTCCTCTTCTCTTCTCTTCCTCTCCTCTTCTCCAAACCTCTCCTCTCCGAACCTCCCCTCCTCTTCTGCTTTCTCTTCTCTTCTTCTCTCCGAACTGAACCTCTCCTCTCCTCTTTCTTCTCTGGACCTCTCCTCTCCTCGTCTTCTTTCTTCATAAAATGAGGTGTTATTTTAGTTTTCCAGAAATAATAGTGTTTTAATATAAGAGTTAATATAGTAAACTTTAATGCTATGTGCAGTGGTCAGTATTAAAAAAGAAATGCAGCTAATTATATTTCTGCCACACAATGTTGTTGGTCTATCATTGAATGAGAACTCAACCCAGAAAGGCTGATTGATCAATTTCTAAACATGAGTAGTTAATTCTCAGTTTTATTTACACTTTCCATGGGTTCATTTAGATTTTTAATGAACAATATGTTGAGCTTCAAGAAGTGCAAGATATTGTGCTTCTAAGAATGTTCTGACCATGCACAACTGGCCTTTACAAACTGTTTCTTCAGAGAGGAAGACACGTATTTTTGAATGTTTCTTCATTTCTTATCTGAAAACTCTGCATTATTCAAAGGAAACTTGAAGATCCCCAAATATAGACATCTTCACAAGGTTGCCATATTGTCCTAATCTTGTTTTCATAGAATCATAGAATGTTTTGGGTTGCAAGGGACCTTTAAATGCCATCCAACCCCTCTGCAATAAGCAGGAATCTCTTCCACTAGATCAAGTTGCTCAGAGTACTGTGCAACCTGACCATGAATGTTTCCAGGGAGAGGGCATCCACCACCTCTCTGGGCAAACTGTTCTAATGTTTTGCCACCCTCATTGTAAAAAACTTACTCCTTATATAGAATCTAAATTGACCCTCCCTCAGTTTAAAACCATTCCCCCTTGTGCTATCACAACAGGCCCTACTAAAAAGTTTTGACTTGTCAAAACTATAATGTCACCTTAGATTGGCATTTCTGTTTCCTGCATTGGCTGCAGATGCTGAAAGAAAGGAGAGGAAGTACCATTAGGATACTTGTTTTGTATAAGAGGGAATTAGAAAGTGCAAGATTTGGAATAATCTTTTTGTTTTCTTCTGTGATTTTTGTCTAAACATATTCCCCCTTTCCCAACCCTGTCTTGAAACAGAAGTGCCCTCAGCTGAATAGCCAGAAGTGATTATTCAGTATGAGCTGGATTTACCTCTGAGTGCACTGGATCAAATTTGTTTCTCAGAGGTAATTGCAATCTAGTTGTGTTATTGCAGTATCTTCATGACCGTATTCATGACTGGCAACAAAACCAGGTAGCTGGCTATAGAAATAAAAAATAAATGCAGCCACCGGCCGGGGGGTGGCCGGGGTGTCTGCGCTCGGGGGTCTTCCGCGGGGCCCTCTCAGAGGGGTCCTCCTAAGCCTCCCTGATGACCACGAAACCCCTAACCTCTGGGTGGGGAGATGTGGGAGCTTCGGAGCCCGAGCTCTCAGGGGGAAGGAGGGCTGAGAGGGTGGGCGTGGGTTCTTGGTTCTTTCCTCGACCACGAGCGAATCGGTGGAGAAATGGGAGCGACTCCCAGCAGAGACAAACAGAGTGTTGATTCCTCTCGAGGGGTCTCGTGCCGAGAGCCTCGAACTGAACTGAACATCACTTTGCATAACAAACCATTAACCAATCCACAGCAGCCAACTAGGAGGAGTTAGGGAGGGGTTAGGGGTACACAACCAGTAGGGAAGGAGAAGGGGAGGGCATAGGGGAAAACAATCAATTCCCAACCGAGTAACGTGGAAACTTCCAGAACCTGGGGTTTGAATGATAAATCAGTTATCCAATAATACTTTCTGGGGGCGTGGTCTCCTAAGCTCAAACCACTGTCTCCTTGACAGTGGGGGGAAGCTCTCCTCCTGGTGGGCTGGACCACCAGGAGATGTTTCTCTCCTGAGCTTTATTTGATCTTCACCTAAGGAGACCATCTCTACAGCTGGCATTGAAAGCTCTTCCCAGCAGGTATTCTTCTTTCATTTTTGCACTATTTCCTTGATTTTCTAGAAGAGCTGTGAATCTGATGTGGCCTTGCCAATGATTTTAGGTGCCCGTGCATTAAAATGGTCAACAAACATTTTGCAGATGTGTAGCAGGATCATAACACTGTATTTGTTATTGCTATGGCAGTGATTTCAGGCTCAGTTCCATATGTGCTGTGAGTAGCTTTGGGAATTAGATTAAATAATTGTTGTACAGAGCTACTTATTGTCAGAATATTTCTTTTTTTGATGCATCTTTGGCTATCCTGAATCCTTTGTTCTGGAATTACAACAGAAGTCAAGTTCAGCCACAAAGTCCAATTTACTTCCTACACTGTGGAGAGCATTTATATCAGAGTGGAACGTCACCTTTTTGACCATAAATAAAGGAATATACTATGAAAGTTGCTGGGATGCAAGCAACTTGTGATTTTCTGTTAGGAGTATCAAAAATTTTCCAGTACCAGAAGGGCATTGCTGCTGTGGTGCAAAGCTTTGCAAGATCTCGCTTTTAATGCTCAACCACTGCCCAGGTTCAAAACCAGTAAATTAATCTTGAACAGGGTGAGTTAAGATGGTCAGCGGATGAAGAGCTTGATTAGAAGAGAAAATCTATAACTTGCATAGCTGAGTGGAGAGGGGGTGTAAAGAGGATGTGATTGCACCAAATAATACAAACAAAAGAATGTGTATGCATAAACATACACTAGAGAGGGAGAAAAAATCTTTAGACTAATTAATGACATTGAGTAAAAGAAATCCCTGATATGAAAGTGAGGTTCTCCTGTAGCTTTGAGAGGTTATTCCAGTAGAAAGGACTGAAAACCCTAGTCAAGAAACTGGGAAGCACACTTGATGACCTATGAAATCCCCCCTGGTGCTCCATTAATATTCCTTTTGAAAGATTTCTGTCTAAAATGCAAAGATTTCTGTGTATTCAGTTTAATGTAGTAGTGACCTGCTAGGGCCAACATAAGGAAATTGCTGGACACATGACATTTTACCTTTGATTCATCCTCAGTGTAGTCAAGCTACATTTTAATCTAGATCAATAGTATTGTCTTCATTGCATCAAAGATGAACTAAATTACAGGGAGGGAAAGGTCTATTTTTTTTACACCTTGCTGGAAATCAGTGGTTCAGTGGTTGTCAATATGTATGCAGGTTCCTTACAATTTTTTTTATTTTTATAGCTCCCCTAGGGTTGAAGGTTGTTCACAATCCCTTGAAATATCCACCCAGTGAGAAGCAGTGATTTCCAGAAAGACATTTAAATTTCACTGGTACTGTCCTGCTGTTTCAGAACAGTGAACCAAGGGAGTGCTCAGCTAAATCTGTGGTAATAATGACAGCTTAGGTTTGATAAGCTCTGTCCTTCCTCCCATTCTTTTAATTAGGTAAACTAGCATCATTCCTTACTGTTTTGAAGAGAAGGATGGACTGTGGTTCCCTCCTTACCTTTTTTTGTGGTTGTGCCTGGCATTGTGACAGCCTTTTCCTCTGTTAAATGGTGACTAGAATATATATATTTTTTTATTTTTCCTATTTAGATACCTAGATCTCTAGGGCGGACTAGTACTTTTGTGCACAACAGTAGCTAAAAAAATCCTCATAGTTCAAGTGAGGCCCATAATGATATGAATTGCAATTCTGACTGAGATTTATTCCAGAACATTCACATTATTAAGGCCATTTCATGAAATGCATAGATGATTTTATTCTAAAATCTTCAGTACAAAAGGAAGCTCTCAAAATTTCTCTGCAGCTTAATGCCATCAGTATACATAAATTTCAACTAAACCCAAATTTTCTCTCAATATTTATTTTATTATCAGTTGATGAGTCCATGGGCTGAAGTGCCATTCACAGCACAGGGGTGCTTCATAATAGACTATTTTGCATAAGTACTAAATAATTTACATATATAAATTATATATCAAAATGCTCTCTAGAAACTATTCAATTCAATGATATTGTTGTTTTGTAGCCTTTAATACTGTTGAGTCTTTAATATTTAAATCCAGCACCTCTTCCAAAGTAAACCCACAGGAATTTAAAAATTTTAAGAATTGTACTGACTTTGTTATTAAGACAAAAACTTGAGCCTAATTTTGTAGCATTAAGAGAGATACAGATGACTCCATCAGAAGTTTGGGCTCATGAGAAAGCTTCCCTTGAAAAACTTCACATGAAAATTATCTAAATATTAAAAAAATGAATAATTTAGAAAATTGTAGTTGTTCAGAAAGATAATTAGATCATCATGGAGGCACTGCTTCAGTGATTCCAAGAACCTGCTCTGTTCAATGAGCAGTGAAAGCATTACATTCAGAAATGGAAACAAGAAAAGAAAAGCAGCCAGTCAGAAGAAGGATATTATCCCATCAAAGTTTGCAAAATTTATAAAATACCAGCAGAAAATTAAGTGCAGCTGACTGGATTAGAGAAGATCTTCTATAGTTTTTCCAGTGTGTTTTGGATTTAAGATTGAGTAGGTCTACACAATGCACATTATGGGGTTTTCGTTTGTCACCAAACTGCTGAAGAAGAAATACTTGTCTTAGGTGATTAGGTACACTACATATTAATGATGCATTGAACATGTAAAACAAATCCTGGTTTAAAAACAGTATTTAAAATTGTTCTATCTATATAGACAGAACTATTTATAGCCTTCACAATCAATCTGTTTAAACATTGGGTCGGAGCTGCCACACTGTCATTAGCAAATTTACTTATTAGTATTTATGGAAGTCAAGGCTAGACCATAGTTGCTAAACCATGCAGTTTTTAAAGCCTGAAATTTTAGACACTTCCTGCCATGGACTAATCTGAAAGTCCTGTGTCATGCCCTCCAGCCCCTGTGAATGTGTAACACAGCATAGGATACATAAAATATTACTGCGCTCCTCCGAGTAATTCCAGCCTTAATGCCCTTTTCAGGATGAACACATAGCTCTCCCTACTCCATACTCTGCATAACTGGGCATGCTATGATTTCCTAAACACAAGTATCCATTGCAATCAGGCACGAGACCTTGTCCATCGGATGTAACGTGTCTGCAGAAGATTGGCACCCTTTGGTAGGAGGTGAAATATGATGTCTGATGGTGTGTGTAAATTGAGCTCTAGATCCCATTCACTACTGTGAGAGCTTTCACACCTGTCTCAGATGTAAACTTACATTTGGGTCTTAGCTCTCTGCAATCTGGTGCTGAATGTTTTTTCCAAAGCTAGGGGGAATTAATTTTGTTTCTAGTACACTTGTAAATAAAATCTGTCATTTTAGCAAGCTTTTGCTTTTACAGATGGTAGTCTGCCATGGGGTTAGAAAGCTGAGCTACCTGTTTGCTTTATTTTTGACTTACTGAGCTGCATAATATTTTGTATTTTGCATAGCCCCCAGCAGAGCTAAAGCATTGCAAAAAACCCCCTTCGCTTAAAAAATTTATCTTACAAGAATGGTACTGAGTTCAAGTCTGCTAGCAAAGGTCCTTTAAAACAGTAAAAGAAGCAGATAACAAATCAGGAGGACTAGTGTAATACACATTATTTTGGCTGTCCTAGCAGTCCTGGGGAAGGATTCAGTAGCCTTAACATAAGTGTGTAGTGCTGTTTGATATACCCCAGGATACCCAAGACATCTGCATTGGACTGACAGGTATGTCACAGGACTTACAAGAGACCTGTGTCCTCGCAGACAGGCATCTGGAGACCAGGTGGGGTCACCTGAGATGTCTCAAGTGGCCACAGATGCCAGTATTTAAGCAATTGAATTCCAGCCTTTGTGTACAATAGCAGCCAGACCACCGTATGTGTTGCCTTGTCAGACACAATGCAGGGAGCATGAAAGCTTTCCCTCTGACAGGAATCACCATCAATGATTTGTCTTTTAAACCATGCTTAATAAATTATTAAGAAATAAAACCACATGCATTAAAGAAGCCTAGGCTGGGTTCTGAGCTAATATAAATTATTGCAGCTGTACTGACTTCAGTGAACTGACTCCTTTCTTTTAATCAGCTGAGGAGCCAACTCCTAATAGAGCATATGCATATCTTTTACATTTCACATCCATTGACATGGGGTTTCCTGGAGCCAAGATCATGTGCTGCTTGGCAAAGTGTGTTGGGATACAGTTGCTGTCATTTGGGTGGCTTCAGATATTGCACCTTCCCTAGGCAGCATTAGTGTGACTGAGTCACTTAGAACAAAATTAAAGAAAACAAAAAAACCTTCCTCAACTATGTGTGGGAGCACATGTCCTTCAACCACTACTAAATGTTTTTCTAGCAATTGGGTCAGATTCCTGAGGGCCTGATCTTTCAGGAGGATGTGGTTAGTGGCTGTACTCCTTATTCCTGTGAATGACTCCTGGCACATCTGGTGGAAAAGATGTATGACCCCACCCAGGGAGCATCCCAGTGTTCAGCTTTCTCTTTGGAAATTAATTCCTCCAGCAGTTGTGTATCCACCCTGTCAATTTTTCAATGAGAGACTGCAAAATTTAGGGTTAAAAATAAGCACCTATTAAAAAAATATTTTTTCTACTGCAATGTGAGCAGGATGTTGGGACTGAAAGGGAACTTTCCTTGATGCTTGATTTTAACTTTTTGTTAAAAAACCTGAACTAGCTCTTAGTTTTATAATTCCTAAAAAATTCCCAAAACTTGGCCTAGATTGCTTTCGAGATCAGAGAAGGTCAGGTCAGATAAGCAGATGAAAAATCTATGTTCATCTAATGAAAACCAGTCTGTTTAATTTAGGCTGATAGTATAGGCATCTGCCTGTTGGAGGCATCTGCCTATTTCTGCAGCAGCTCTGGAGACCCTAGACATCAGGACTGCAACAAGAACAACTTGGGCATATTTTAGGTGTTAGATTTAGTTGCTGTGGATTACACCTTAAGTGTCTAAAACCTTTAAATATATACTTTATCTCTTGCAAGGAAGAGCTGTATGTGAATGAACAGTTTCTTCATTTTTCAGTATAAATTGTCAGTATCTTTTGAAAAAAAACCCACAAAAACCACTTTTTAATAAGGACTATTTTGTTTCTTTTGTGTTTTGATTGGTGGGCGAGATATTGGTGTTTTAACCTGATTTTCCCTCCGCCCCTTTGTAAATGTAGGTAGCATTTCTTCAAGAAATATATACTTTTATTGTTATAAATGGAAAAGGGAATGTATATACTGTAAATGTAAAACATTATTGTTACCTGTAGGAGAAAAAGATAATATCCATGTTTACTGAAATGACTGTCAAACAATGGCAGCTGTCAGACCAGGCATGACAGTAGAGCAGAGATATCACATGGATTTGCCAAAAGCTTATTCACATCAGCATCTAGAATTACAATTTTCTGCAGTATCTAGCAGTTTATAAACTACTTTAGGCTGAATAGCAGTTTCAGTTTTGACCTATTACACAGTTACCTGCTTCTCTACTCTCCACAAAGGGACAATTGACTTGGCATAATATTTAGGTACTTTTTTTAAGACGGCTTCTGTCTGGTTAATGGGTGAAGGCTCAGACATGAGCTCCCTGAAACAACTCAAGGCGAGCTAAATGCCACTTGTCCATGAACAATGCATGGACAGCTTGGGTCTGCTGCTGTCACCACATCTGTAACACATCCTGTAGCAACATTTGGTGATGGAGGACTCACACTGTTTCCAGCACATGGATGAGGTGGAGCCTTCTACACACTTTGAGCTTTTCCCAAGTGTTTGGTGTGCTTTGTGTGGTGAGATTTTCAGTTGGCAAGGGAAAACAGCTGGCACGTTGCTATGCCGTGGTGTGCCAACCTGCAGAAGAAAAACATGTGCCTACATACTGAGTCTAGACTTAGGCCAAAACCTCTGGACACACTGTTTCCCTTCTTCTGGTGTACTATGCAAGTACTACAGGAAATGAGTCTTGTTAATGTATTAGTAAAGTTGGATACTTTCCGTGCACGAAAAACAGTGCCTCCTCCTAGATACACCTCTAAGCATGCCAGTAAAATGTTGAGAGAACAAACCTTATCATGGTTTTCTTACCATGCAAAAATAAGTTTGGATTTGATTCACCAAAAACTTTATTCAAGGTTCACAGAATAAACTAGTTATTTTTGTTGGCATTACACTGCTGGGAAAAATTGTGGTCATGTGAGCACGAAGCCTGATGGAAGTTCCTGTGCAGTACTCACGTGGTTCTAAAAACTTACCCTTCTTCATTTCACTTCCCACACTGGATTATTTACCATCAAAAAGGCAGGGTATCCTATATTTGGATATGATTAGATTATGATTTACTCAGCCATGGCCTGATTCTACATTAAGCAAGATTTTCCTGATTGCATCATAAGCTACTGAGTGTGATGTATACATTTCTTTGTCCTGCATGTCAGAAATCCTTCATTTCATAGCAAAGGATGTATAAGAAAAGATAAGTTTACTCAGGGGAAAGTGAAAACTAAAACTAGATGTGAGATGTTTTTACATGAATCAGAGCAATTATTTTTTCTTTTTTGACTCTCTTCCTTCAAGATATACTCTAGATTTCTTTTTTTCTGTAAGAAATTCTGTTCCTAATTTGAAGAACAATGGCATATGTTTACATGAGTGTAGTCTAAGCATTAGAAACAGCTTCTTTAAATTCAGCTGCAAACTGTGTTTAAATATCTATCCTTCATATCAACTGAAAATTGAAAAAGCATGAACTGAAAAGAGATTAAAAATACACCAGAGACTTCTTCAATGAAAAGCTGATAAGTACATAAGAACTGTAAAGAACATGAACCAAATGTCCAAAGATATGATACTAATCTTATTTTAAATTTATCTGATAAATTCTGGAAAAATGAGAAGCTCAAGCATAATACAGTGTTTACATGCTGAGATTTATTTTCTAGATTTTTTTTTGCTGTAGGATGACAATAATGAAACCTAGAAAGACATGAACTCCTATAATAGAATGATTGGCTAAAAAGGTAGAATACTGTCTATCAACTCAGTTATATCCGTTTTTAGAATGTGTTTGAAGTTCAATATACACAACAATACTGCTAGAAAATTATTTTAGAGCTTGAATGGATTTTTCCTTTTGCAAGACAATTGTACAATCTGCTTGCAAAGCTGGGAGTAAACAATCTGAATTAAGTAATTGTATAAAATGTCTCTAATACTGTTGATTTACAGTGGAATTAGACTGAATTAGTGAAATTAGAGCTGAAATTGGCCTTTGAACAGTCTACTGTGGTGGTTGATCATCTTGTACTTCCAGGATACCATTAATTCTTTTAGTAAGTTAGAGAAATTATGAAGCATGTACCCATGTCAACACTTGGATCTAATTTGAACCATCAGAAATAAAAAAGAATTTAAATTTTCTTCTTTCTAATAATTTTTATAGATCCTTGAATCCTGCAGGGCTCTTTTGATGTATTATGCATAGATTTGGTATCGCCTTTCCTTCAACATATAATCAACGTATGCATATTCATTTATACCAGTTACAGTGCTAAAATCTAGGAGAGTGCTTGGAAACTAATGATATGGTTCCAAATCCTTCTTCTCAAATAGAAATTAAATAGATCAAGTTCATTCCCACTGGTTTCCAGAGAGCTACATGAAGAATTAATTTATCATCAGATACCTAAATGGAGTTATTAGTAGGCACTTAAAAATTTGTTTATCCATTTCAAAGTAAATAAACACTCCAGACAAAATTCATGTTGAGTGTAATTTAACTAAAAGTGATTAGAATTTGCTAGGAGTTAATGCAGTCTCCTACTATCAAAAATGTTCTCTGATTTACTTTGTGTGCTGTATTTAAGTCAATGATCAAAACTTCCCTTGGAAGATTATGGGCTAAAACAAGTGATGAAATAAAGGGTTATATAAGTAGCTCATTGCACTCATAAAAAGCAACAAATTAGTATACACAGCTTTTATTTACACAAGTTTTGCAATTAATTGAGATTCAAAGACTTTTAACTTAAAAAGGTGAAGAATGTGTGCAGGAAGAAAAGACAAGTGTAAAATTAATGACGTCTGCAATTTTTCAAACTTCCATCCTCCTTGTCTGCAACACCCCCACTGATCTGGCTGGATTTTTTAATGGAGCTTTACATAAGGATATCTTTTCTGGACCGTCTAATGCTTTTTCAACAGCAGTTGACAGATGCTTATCAAAGAGTTTCAAGCAGACAGTAGAGTAATTTCTGCCAAATACCTTAATAGGGTTTTTTCTTTCAGTTAGCAATCTAGAGACTTCCTGAGGCAGAGATCACACCAACTCCATGATGCTGATAGCCACCAATGAATGCATGCTCCATGTACCTGTATAAAGTTTGAACACATATATATATTTGTGCTCCCTCCTGTGCCCTGTGCCTTCCCTGGCAGAGTCATGTTGTATGTGGAGACAAACTATGGGCCTCACAGCCTTTCACACCTCCTGCCTAATCATTGCATGCCCCTTCAGTTGTGCACTGGGGCTAGAAGCACAATGTGATACCTTTTCTAAAGACAGATCATGAATTCAGGACAGTATTTAGAGATACCTTTATCAAAACAGGCGATTGCGTTGTACCTCAACTTCTTAGCAAAATGGTGCTGAATAATACCTTACCAAAATACTTTCAGATATGCTCATTAGTGAGGAAGGGGGTAAACACACATGGTTTTCTGCTGTATAAGAGCATTTTTAATTGCATGAAAGTGATACATACTTGTGAAATTCAGTGATATCCTTGTGGAGATGGGAGATGACATGATATACATAATAATTAACCCTTGGGGTGGTTGTACTGTACCAAACATGAGCAAGGAACTCGAGCAAGTCTTGTCTGAAAAAACAATTTTAAAACACCAAATAATGTGTATAGAGTTAGTACAGCATTGAAAAGCTCATATTTCTCATTAGTTTTTGAGGCACATTGCTTGTAAGTGGAGTTTGTCAGCTAAGAGATGGGTAATTGAGCTCTGTCTAGTCATGGACTGAGCATGCAGTATGTTGATGTAAGCTCATAAGTGACTTTCATTTACTAAACTGACATACAGTCTTCAGACTGTGGATACTTCTCTAAAATCCCATCTAAGATGGATGATTTCCTTTCAGATTCACTTAAGCAAAGATGTTTGGCCATGTTTAATTTGCTAAAGTAATTTCCAGATGAGTAGTTCCCTCCAATTGTCCATTAACATTAAGTGAGATTAAGGGAGCTATTAAATACTGATTCTTTTACTCAAGAGATGTCTATGCCTATACAGCTTTCTAGTTGATATTTATGAGAACTCTTATGATATACTTATACTTCATATGCTAAATATTTTAAATTCCTCCAAAGAGACAAAGCAGGTGGCTTTGTACTCATTACAAGGAAATCTCATTTTGCTGTCCAAATTAGCTGTGGAACCAAAACAACATAAAATGTATGCCTATCTCCCTGATAAATGCTGACAGAACCCTCTAGCCAAAAATAAATCCATTTAAATCCAAAGTATTATAACTAGTTCTATTCATACAGCCTTTATTTACAGTGGGGAATTCTTTGCAATGATCTCTGACAAGCCATCAGACTATGATAAGTGATGGGTGAACTTCGAAAATAGAGTTTAGTAAGACAACTAAAACACTGCTTGTTTATGCAGACTTTGCTAAACCTTCTTAGAACATCTGATAAGATCTGGCATTCTCCTGAGATTTTCAGTACTTGCAAATTCTGACTGAGTGGTGCATGGGAAACATTCAAGAGGTTTCTCAAGTGTAGGTGAGACAGTTTTGGATGGAGGAAATTCAGGCTGCTGCCCAATTTATGATCCTTGTGTAATATGTGAGGTATCTAGATCTTTTCAATGACCAGTGGAAAACAAATAAACAATGATAATAATTGATTTGAACATGAAATGTTAAGAATCTTGATGAAATTATTAAAAATATTTTGCAGCTCTAGACACTTTGAAACACCTCTGCAGACTGGTTTTAGTTAATTACCTTGAAATATTTACTTGCACCTGCAATTTACTACATTTCTACAACTGTGACTAAAAATACATTTCCCTTCTTTCCTCTCTCTGCACCTGCCATTACAGTGAACAAGTCTGCTGTGTAAAGTGCTGCATTTTTCAGATCCGTGGTTCTGACATCCCAAGCAAGGGAACTGCAGGAGGGCAGGGACAAGGTCAAAACGAGTAGGAAAGAGTCTGATAAGAACAGCAACATCCTGAATAGGAAGGGGAGAGGCAGTGCACACAGGCAGCTGGGTGTATGTCCTGATACACACAGAGGATGCAGCCTGACGTTTGGGAGGTACCCAGAGCAGAACCCATTTTGAGAGCACCATGCAGGGGACAGAAAGCAGGGGCAGGTTCCTGTTTCTGCCCAAAGTGGTGGCTGCTGCCTGGCACATGGCAGAAGGGGTCAGCCCTGTGTCTGCTGTTATGCTGTACCACTAACACTGGTGTATGGAAGAGTAGGGGCTTCTTGGAAAAATCTTCTTCTTTGTGGCTTGCCTAGGTGGTTTGATGCTGAGTCTCTCTTTAGAAAGCGTAGGGAGAGGCACTGCACCACCTTCCATGTTCTTTGACCAACAGAAGGACTGGGAAGACAGATGCTGGAGGGTTACTGGAAGGCCTATCCTGCCCAGCTCCACTGGACTTTCATATTTGTAGGAACCCCTTTTCTTTTATTTTGATACTTGTCTGAAGAGGTTATGCAGCTTTCCAAGGAGGAAAGTCAAGGATGAGATCTCTGCAGGAAAAATGGGAACTTCAAATTGCTATTACAGAGTACTTGACTCTGAGCTTATTAAACACAGATCATTCTCTGGTGTGAAATGGTTTGCTCCCAATCTTAAAAGAAATGGGTTTTCTGTGTTGAATTTTTATGACAATTGCAAACCTTTTTCTGCTTTCTTGTGTAACAACTGTAAGTAATTGAATTTGTTTTATTCTAAAATAGATTCCCTGGAAAATACTCAGTTTGGGATATGAACATGCTGGTGATGTTTCTAATCTATGGCCAGTAAATAATCAATACTTATATTCTTCTGCTAATATTGGCTATATAAATACATTTGTACTTTTTTTTTTGAGGTTTCTTACTCTTTTGCATGTCAGAACTGGAAGCAAATCTCACTAATTAGGTTTTAACTTTCTTTTTTAAAATTTTTAAGTTTTTGAAGTTCAGGTGAATTATTATAAACTATTTCCAAGTTATGAGTCATTAACTCTCCTGTTATTCAGACAAAATTATTATTATTATTGTTATTATTATTATTCCAAAGGAAAAGGAAAAGTTGAAGGTAATACATTCTGCAAGATGGTTTATTTGTAAAGAAAAATAAAGAGCATCAGATATTAAAAAAACCTTATTTTTTAATGGTTATTAAAGATTTTGAAAGAATGAGAGTGTCTCAAAAGGATGGCCCTCTTACTTTTCCATTTTATTCAGATAAACAGACGAAAATATGGATGAAAATTCAGCTCTAGGGAATGTGGTAAGAACAGTGAAACTCTCAGAGCTGTGCTTTCTTATGCTACCTAGTGAAATGGAGAGGAATAGGCTCTCTGAGGTCACTGCTCCTCTGACCTGCTTCAGACACTGGAAAAGAATGAAGTGCCTGCTTCTTTCAGTTGCCTGTAACAGGAGCCTGGAGTAACTCACTGAGTTATAGAGATTAGGATTGTCATCATTTAGTCAGGTAAACCTCCATCATTAGAAATGTTGTAGCTAAGTGCTGGTTGCTCAGGTTTAAAAGTGCTCTCTCGCACTTTGGAATTGTTAGAAAATACAGCAGGGCCATAATTGTTACTAACACGATGACATCTGTCACATGATGCTGTCATCACTCTGGCATTTGTATTACGTTGTCTTTTCATGTGCAACTTGAATTCATTATTTCTGTGGGTTATGATTGTTACTGGTGTGTTATAAAAAAGGTGTGGAAGTATTCGATCTTAAACACAGCTCTTCTTCAGATGGATATTGACTGACTTCTGCTGCCTGCTGTAAAACTTTGGGAATTGCCATTTCTGTTGGCTCAGAATTCCATTTCTGTTGGATTAACCAAGAAACGTGGATCCTGAATAACAATGAAAATTAACTAAGTAACTTCTGTATTGCTGATCACTTTTTATGGAGAAAATAATGGTTCAAAATTAAACAACCAAACCATTATAGTACTTTAAAAAATCCTTTTATTTACCATTCTAAGAGATTGAGTACTTTCCCATGTGAAATTATGATACCCATGTTAAGAGAATGAACTTTCAGAGTATCCAAGCTCAATCCTGCAAACACTTAAGCACATCAAACTTGATTGTTCTTGCTGACAGAATTATATAATGATTAGATGAAAGGAATGCAGCAGAGGTCATATGTTTGGAATTCAACACAGCATATGTTCTTGTGCCTCATGACATATTACAATGAAAAGTTATTTACAGATTCGCTGTAAATGAAACTGTAGTATATATTAATTAGATACCATTCCTTTAAATAGTCTTTACCCTGCCTCATGGGATTCCTTCTTTTCTATTGTTTGCATTTGTACATTTGCTCAAATTACTCAGTGTGGTTTCTGGAGTTCAGATGTCATACTTAGCTATATCCCTAATATTACGTTGGATAGAGAGCAAGGTCACAAAACTAATGCTTTCCCACTGTCTAAGATTTAGAAAACTCTCAAATCTTCCAGTGATTCAGTCACTCTACAGGCTGAAGGTGGCAAAAATGTCAACTGTGTGCAAATGCCACGATCATATGGAGAAAAGGGTATTTCTGACTCTGCTTCCACTGATCTTAAAGTGTTCATATCAGTATTGAAAATGGCTAATTCTTCAGAATTTGAAATATCTTTTTAAAATATTCAATGTCAAAATTTTCTGGTTTTCTATCCCATTGGAAATTTTTTTTGAAAGGCAAAAATTTGATAGTGTTGCCAAATGCACTGTTTTGTTTCTTATCTTTCATTCATTTTTATTTTTTTTGAAAATATCATTAAAATCAAGAATTTCAAATGCAACACTACGAACTTCATAGCAATCCCCTTGAGTCAAGAGTTTCAATCAATTTACAATCCTATATCAATGGTACTTTTGGGGATTTAACTTGTTTTCAGACTGTGAGGTTGCATGTTATTCAGTTGTCAGTTGAAAGGAAGAGGACAATCATAACTTTACAGGATCAGACCGAGGCCCAACAAGCCCACTGTCCTTATCCATATACAGCCTATAACAAATGCCTAGGGAGTAGTCCTAGAACAAGACTGATCTATCATTATAGTTTTCCAAAATATCCTCTCATCCTTCCTTAGTGATTTATGGCTTCCTTAGTGATTTATGGTTCTAGGACTTTCTTAGCCATAGGTAATGTCTTTGTATTTAAAATTATGTAGAGAAAATTTAAAGACTCAAGATCATATTTTTCAATGTTTCTTATGATTGCATCAGGGAATGCAAACAATAATGTCTCAAAAGATTTTATTTTATTTTATTTTTAAAGAGCTGGCATTCATTTTCATCTGTGTAAATATTTCTATTCCCATGTGTAGTTATCTCCATGTCTTGAAAAGTCTCGCTGAGGCAGGAGTCAACATGTGATTCCCCTATATAACAAGATGTCATTGCTCTCAGATGTATGTAAACTGGCAGTTTAATTTGGCTTCTGCTCACAGCTTCTTTTTGTTTTTAATTATCACACAGATAGCTTACTCATGAATCGTAACAATTTACTATGTGGTTTCGGTTTTTGGGCTTTTTTTGTTTTAATCCTAAGACACGACAAATACTAAGAAAAAATTCTCCTGTACCAAAAATCAAACAAGCAAATGTAGAATTTGATTAAAACCTCTGTAAGTGTCAGGTAAAATGTAAGGGTCCTTCAGATTTTTATTACATACTGGACTCTTTTGTCAGGTGGTATAAATCAGTCAGCTTCAATTTGTGTTAATAAAACTAGTCTGGCTTTTACCAGTTAAGGAACTGGCTCTTTCAGCTTCAGCATATGTATGTTAAGTATCAATGTTAAGTCAATCAAAAAATTTTTTATGACAAATGATGAAGGTAGGATAGAAACTAGATGGCAGGGAGTTGTGTTATATGGTGTATTTTAAAATTCAAGGTCAAAGGTGTATATCCTGTTCCAGTCACAGCAACTGGGTCTTGAACATCCAGACACTTCCTTTAGAATAGGGGATAAGAAAATACAAAAAAAAATTAAATTAAAATAATCTGAAACTGTCTGACCATTCCTGTTTGATTGTTGCCCTGAACTGATAGCTCACTGAATTTTAGTGAAAAAGTTGTCACATAAAAATGTCATTGCAATGTGACATCCTGTCATCACTCCAAGTGAAGAGACCAAATGGATCACAGAAGCAAAACTGCTCCTCTTTGGAATGTGTTCTTCCAGGCCAGAGTTAAAAACTTTGGTTACATGAACGAAGACTGTCTGAAAGATGTTAATTTAACAACTATTTAACTGTTTTTCATGATTCATTCCACTTGACTGTCGTCTTCTAACTCTCAGGGTGCTGTCCTGTGCTTTCAGTGGTGTGAGCAGAGCGTCCTCTTTCCAGACATTTGTCATATCTGCTTGGGGAGTTATCAGGTTTTATGATGAGTTGAATCTCCCTCCAGTGGATTTTATTTTTCTCCTTGAGTACAGAAGGAGTCTAGATGAATGCCCCAGCCTGCCCACAGAGTTTTTGTAGAGTGGAGGACTAAAACCTGGACACAGAGCAGAAGATGGGGCTTCCCAGCAGGACTCATGAAAATTGACAGAACATACCTCCTTGCCATGAGGGTGTTGTAACCGCACAACCATCTCGGGTAAGAGCACTGCCAACATTCTGGAGACCAGCCACAGCCCACATGCAAAAGTCAGTGGGCAAAAGGCACTCTGAGTTTTATGAGTACTGCGTACAGCCAGTACAAGGTCAGCACTAGGGCTCAGGTTCAGCTCCCAAGCTGGAGACCACATTCAGTATTAAACTTTGAAAAAATAGACCCTTGGGGAAAAACAGCTCTAGTACTGGCAGTCCCATAGTTCTGACTGGATGGGATGTGAAATTAGATCCTCTCTGAGCCTCAGTTGGTTCTGGTGCCATTAATTACTGCAACAAAAGGAATGGACATATTTCTATTTCACTGGCATAAAAAAATAATTTGGTAAATCTTTTTTTAGAGATATCTGTAGTTGGAAATAAAAATTTATTGTGATTGCACCACAGGAAGAGGGAGAGCAGTTCATTAACAGCAATTGTTATGAGGAGCACGTGAAAATTTTTTAATGCTGTTTTCTTCTCCTGGTGCTAGGATCTACTAGCACCTCCCATGACCTCCCCCCGTCTCTGTTAGCAGCATTCCAAATGGGTTTAATGTTTATATGGATGGTAATAGTTTATTGCTAGATTTTAAATATGTTACATAAAACATGTGTTCTGATTTTCAGTTGATCATGCTGTACCAGAGGGGAGGAAATGCAATTAAAATAAAAACTACACACTAACTGGTATTTCTGAAGGCAGTTTTTAGAATTTAAATTGTGACCTCAGTGTAGACCATAAATATAAAATTCATATGTGCTCTGCTTCCTGCATATAATTACCTATCACAAGGTTCATAGTTTAAATGAAATTCTTTATGAAGCAAGAAATAGTATAATAGTGTTTTCTGGCTTTGTGCCCTACAGGATGCATCAAGCAAAGATACTTTTTCTAATTTTAAAGAGAAATAAAAACATGTGGAACACATGCACTTTTGATGCTGTAATCCTATCAGAATATGTTTGTTTTTATTAAATTTTCCTCATTGAATGCTTCCTTTTCTCAGTGCATTCAGGGGTTGACACCATGTTCCACATGATTTTAATAGTGATGTGAGCAATCTGAAGGATCTTTCAGATCCTTTTCTTTCCTTCTGTTTATAAATACTTGAAGCCTGCAATCTGCCTATCGGAAATGCTTCTCTCATCTTGGCACAAAGCCTGAACAAACAGGATTTGGGTAGGTGAACTGTGTAAGGACTAATCCTGACGGATTGTAGGTGAAAACCCTAATTTTTCCTAACGCAAACTTTTTGCTCATTTAATTGCCTTATCCCATTTTTACAGCAGGTTAAACCCATTGTGAAGAGTCAAACAGGCATGGATTCATTTCTCCACCACAAGGGTCACCATTTTTCTGACTGTTCATCTCTGCATGTCTGTGGCCCTGCATCTTTGAAAACCATCTTTAGGGACACTTTACTGTTTTTCCCCCTCGTGCAGAATGTCAAAGATGTCCATATACCAGCTAACATCACCCTTGGGATCTAAAAGGCACTGCTGAATTCCACATTTCTTTTCCTTTTTCTTTAGGCAAATGGGTTAAGCTGATCAAGGTAGTTCATTGTCCACATGCAGTACATCAATCACTTCTGTCCTGAAAAACTCCTCTACATTTTCACACTCTGAGACCTTGCACAAGGCATCAAATCATCAATGACCATGTGACATAAATGTCCTTGTTGATTTTGGTCACTAAGGAAGCTCATATTTTAAATATTATTTGCTCCTGCTACATTGATCCTTGCTTTCAATCTTCTAAAACTCTTCTCACTTAAGCACAAGGAAGAGTTTTGGTGGCTCCTGCAGTCCTAATTCCAACTGTAGAGAGTTCAAAAATATTTACAAATCATGTGGAGTACTTTCTCTCAAAATATTTTTGCATTCTATTCCAGCTTGCTGTTTAAATTTGTTCTCACTATGTGTACAAACATGTTGGGAAAAAAATAATGTTAAAAAATAGTTTCTCTATATTTTTGTCATGGAAGTTGGTCTTTAAGAATCTTCAAATGCATATGAAGAAACCTGAAGCTATGTTTTCATAGGAGTACTGATTTGAATAGATGCATATGACTACATTAAAGGCATTAGAGAATCAGCAAACTAAGAATGTGTGATAAGCAACAAAATCCTAGGTATATTAGATACTATTTATGCCCTCAGAACTATTATGGAGTCTGCAAATATATTTTGCTTAAAAATTCCTTGAGTTACAGTAACACCTTGCTCACTGTAATCTTATTCACACATATTCTAAAGCTGTGATAATCTGTTTTGTGGTGCATGCTCAAGGATGTCTGTGGTTATTATGTGCCCATGACAATGTAAGAAAATGTGGCAGGTAAAAAGAAATGTATAAAGCTTGTGTAGAGATGGCAGCCTACAAAGATGGCAGTGACAGATGTTCTTGTTGCAGTAATCTGATCACGGCAGAATGACAACAGTAAAAGGATAGGAGGAAAAATATATAGAAAGCACAGAAATGCTAGGAGTTCTACTATCAGTGGAACAAATAAAGTTTAAGATAGTTTTCAGAGCTCAGTTCTGTTGCCTAAATATATTTGTCTAATGCCACAGAAGACCACTGCTATTACAGACTATGAACCTCTAGTCAATAAAGTCAAAGTTGTCTGAAGATGCTCTCAGCTCAGCCTAGAGCAGGCACCAGTGGAGGTGAGATGTGTAACTCTCCAGACTGTGGGGGAGATTCAGTAGATCCTCACTGATGAGAGTTTGGAAATCTTCCTTGTAACTACATCTGGACACAAATTTCTTGGACTCTTCAGTCTGCAGTTGTTTGGAGTTTTTTTGTGATTTTTGTGTGTGTGGGTTTTTTTGGTTTTTTTTTTTTTTTTAAATGAATTAGTTCCTTGTGTTTATATTGTCTAATATCTAATAAGACACAGTCCCTTGATCAAATTACAATTCTTCTTCCATGATTTTAGCATTGTAATGTCTTTCTCCTGCATGCATTCAGTTTCCTGACTCAGCCTATATTTTTTCTCTGAGCAGGTTACCTCTATTATCTGATCATTTATTTTAAGAATATGTATAGATATGCAATATTTTTGAAATATTACTCCCCATCAAAGATGTTAAAACTGAGCAATAGATTTAGGAGTTACTGGTAGAGTGGGTGGGAAGGACAAACACAGAAAAAGTGTGAAGACATAAAAACACAAAATGTATTCTCACTCTTTTTTTTCAGACTGATTATTCTTATGCCACTGATATTTATACATAAAAACAATTTTTTGAGTGAAGCCATTCTTTCCTTTTCCTATGCAGATTTTGGCAGCACTTTATGCATGTAGAGGGAGGGTCTTGTCTCATGGGTAGTATTTTGCTATTACACTGTCCTGCATTTTGCAATTCTAGAAGGAAACCCTTTTCCTTTTTTTTTTTTTTTTAATGGTTGTACCTTTAAGGTTGTGTGGTTGTTGATAATAGCTGCACAACATTTTTATTTGTTTGATTCTTCTAATCTGTCTTTGTAAGAATTGGCACCTCTGTGGTCACCTGTATACATTATGTAGACTTTCCTAAATTTCTTTCAGTTTCTCACTAAGGTGGACAGTGTATCAACATCATTCAACTAAAATGCATATGGCATAAGAGTGATACCATCATGTATGTATGTGTGCTCTTGTAGATCTGATGTCTTTTGGTAACATCAGTGAGATAACGTTTGACCCTCCTTTTCCAGGAGCAGCTGCATGCACCATCTTGTTCTTGTGTGCCAACATAATGCATAACAGAAATTTCCAGTCAAAGTTAGAGCATTGTGAATAGGCAGCTACCCCAAAACAGAGCATCTTCTGGCCATGTACAGCAGCATCAGACCATATATTTCTTACCTTTTGTGTTTTTATTGGTAGCCTTTATCATATCTGAATGGAAGAATTGTGTTTATTTCCTTCAATGCTGAGTGAAATCATGTTGCTTACTGCTTATTGGAAAAGTAAATCTTTCTCTTACCTTTGCTCCTCTGCCTGATGTATTGTTTAGAGAAATAAAGCTGCTCTCTTCACTAAAATTGACTTGCCTGAGACTCACCTTATTCCTTTGTATATTAGATATGTGTCTTTTCCTTTTAAAATGCGAGAACTAAAAGAAGGTGCTGCTTCTGTTATTGTTCTGCTCTAGGAGCCTTTTAAGGTTTTATTTGGGTTAAGCACATTTTAATCAGTCCACAGAAGACAGGCCAGGTACTCATCATGTCAGACGGCTGTCATTAGTTTTTAGTTCAGCCCTTCAGACACCTGTATAAACCACTATAGCAAGAATCAATCTCAGCTATAGCACTGTATTTTTACTGTTTGGTTTGCATTTCTGTCCTGGATCTTTGCATTATTTCCAAGTGTTTGAGTAATGCAAAGTTGCTTCCATTTGGGTGAATTCTATCTGGAGGGGACATTATTAAAGACAAACATTATTAGTGCAGCACATGTAATAATGTCTGGAAGTCTCCACGTGTTGTGGAGTGATCCCAGGCTTTCCAGCCATGGAGGTATCAGTTGAAAAACTCCTTATCTCCCCCAGGGAGGAAATCTGGGATCCATTTAAGTGTTCTTTGTAGTTGATAAAAAGATTACAAATGGCCAGTTAATATTTCAAGATTATTCTAACTTACTGATTACCATACTGATTAGCATGGTAAATTTCAAAACATTAAAACAAATGAAGACATGCTTTTTAAATATATTTCCTTTAATACTCAGAGCTTCTAGGGCAGTTAGTTATGAAAGGCCAAAGGCCAACCGATTGGTTCCAGTCTGGAAATTTAGACAAGGGAAGTCCTTTAGGGCTCCTGCTTTGGATCAGGACCAATTCGAAAAAGCAACAAGTTTGCTTTTTGCTGTTTCAGCCTCCCTTCCTCCCATCCCCCTCTGGAAATGGATTAATTTCTTTCTTGAAGAATTGACAATAATAATACAGGAGGTCGTCACTCCCTACCATGTGGTAATTTGCATCCATAATATTTTGATTTGTCTCTTCCTATTTCTCATAAAATACATAATATCAGGGTGTTGTATTAAGATTCAGAACTATTAAGACTTTATTAAAAATATACTAAAGCATACTAAAGCACATTTACTAGTATGTGATGTAATTTCATCATAAATAATGAAAAACTAAATGACAGCTGTCAAAAATATTACTTATTATGTTCATTTTATTTTTTAATTATAGGTCTAAACCCTCCAATAACTGCATAGGGATGTCTGTGTAATTCTATAATGTAGATATGAAACAAATTAACCCTCTTGTTAACCCTGATGGTGGATAATGTGGAGGTTCTTCCAGTACTGAACATTATACCCCAAGTTCACATATTAATAGCCTTCATTCATATAAGGAATCAAAATTTCTCATACAACCTGTTGTATTTTTTTGTTTGAGTTTTTTTTCAATTTTCCTAAGCAGTTTAGTGTCTGTTTAGTTCATTAAAATGAGCACTTTAGATGTGCAGTGGGACCAAGAAGAAAGACCCCGACCATCCTACTTACATGCTCATTCAATAAAGAATTAGCCTATACTCTCTTCAGCAGCCACTGACCCCTTCACCTCCTTTATTCTGCTGTCTCTCCAGCCTTCCAGGACAATATTCTGGCTGACAGGGAATAACACATCATGTGGCTGAAGCTCCTATTTAATCTCTATCTCTTGACCCTGTTGGCAAGTAATATCATTCGTCTCCACCTTAAATCTAAATTATTTCTAATTAATTGCTCCATTTATGTCTTCTCTTCATCTCACCAGCTCTCTGGCCAGGGTCTATTTGAAGGTATTGATCACCTTTTCTCTGTTGTAGGATGGAGGGCATGCCACAGGCACTAACTTACTTAACCCCCAGCAACAACAGCACTTAACACTGCAAGGAGCAGGTTCTTCCTTTCCTCTCTTCTGCCCCTCCAGAATCGAACTGAAATGCAGGGATACAGCTTCTTTGTCCTGATTCTCTACCTTTCTCCTGCATGACTTTCAAAGGAGTTTATTATTATTATTACAGTGCTTGTTGTCAGAGCCCCTTCTTCTGTCTCTTGAAGTGCCTCCCACGGTCATTGCTGACTCCAGGGCCCGTTCCTGTCAGTTTTTACATTAATGACATTCCCAGTGTACCTGAAATCTGAAATATTTATGTTTGCAGATGACAATGTTCCTCTGTTTGCTGCTAATGTCTCCTTCTCTCCTTTGAAAAGACATATGTGATCAAGTAGCTTAATAATATGCAGAACCTCTTTCCTCTCTACCCTTCTCTCTTGACAGAAATGTGGCTCTACTCTTTTCCTGCCCACAAATTAGTTACCCTTTCATGCTGCAAAAACTTTACAGTTCTAGAAAAGTAGCTTATCTTCTTCCTTAATAATATGCAAATGTTTTGCATCTACAGAGGGGATCTCTTCAGGTCAGGGCTGAGGACTGTGGGCTCAGCAGTGCAGGAGGAGACCTGTGCTGCTTGGGCTTTGTGGCAGGTTTGGATTTTCAGGATGGCCACATACATAAGTACGCATGCAAACATATGCAAATCTGTGAGTGTACCTATGCACACACACAGATGTCTTCCTCCCTCCCCCTAGACTGCAGTGGAGCATTCAGACCTTTCCAAGGGTAATGCATTCATTTGGGGAGGGGGTGGGGAAGGGGAAGAGAAAGATTCTTGTCAAATATTATGACTACTTCAAAGGAATAGAGTTCTAATATATTTAAAATATGAAGTACATTTGGATAAGGCATGTAAATTAATGTTAACTTAGGGAATACTATGAGTAGGCAACTAAAAGGGGTGGAGATTGCTGAGGAAAATTAATTAGAAGGGGAAAAGAAAATCAGGAATTTTTAGTTAGAAAGAAAGAAGGGAACTTTCGGCATTAGAATATGTATTTTTCCTGTGAAAATAAAAATTCGAACAGCCAAATTGGTGGACAAAAGTGTATGGATTAAAAAGAAAGAGAATAAAGGATAAATTAGGGGAATGGTAACTCTTCTCTAAGCTGCTAGTGCAAACAAGCCCAGTCAGCAAGGACAAGACACCCCACCCAGCAGTCACTGGAGAATTGAACAGAGATCTGAATGGAAGTTAGCACAGTTTACTGTTTCCAAGGTTCATCTGATGTCTGCTTCTGAGTAGGTGCAAGGGGACATACACAGAAGTCAGAAGGCAAATAGAGTGGAAAGGATAACCCCAAGAAGTATATCTGTGATGCTGAGAGAAGGCTCCTTTTGCTGGTGTGAAAATGAAATCGCTCTGAAGACCTGCCATGAAATGAACAGGAATGAGAGGCCTCACAACACTTTCTACTCTGTCATTTTCTAACTCCTAGACTTTCTGGAGAAGCGAGAAAAAAACCCCTCAGCATCAATGGAGTATTGGCCCTGTCTGTTTGCTGAGTTTTTATTTTCTGTGGTGTCATTTCTGTGAAAAGTCTGAAGACTATACATAGGAGCTGTTTGGCAATGTGGGTTGGAAGGAGCACATCAAGCAACATGGAAGGTCTACCCAGAAGAGTGCAGTGGTGTGCAGAGATACCCAAGTTGTCTTAAATACCATCAGCTCTCACCACATGAGTGCAGCATACTCTCATTGAATGTAATGAAAGCATTCTTCTCCCCTCCTCAGCCTGAACAGAGCACTTTGCTGATGAAGTCTGCTCCCACTTCTCTGCAGATGTGCTCTAAGTCAAAGCTGAGGATACAACATTAACTCCAGACCTGGAATTACAGCCCCTGAGCTGACAAGAAGTGGAATATTACTGAAGCAATGGAGAGGAGGCATGTAACTCATCCTCAGAAGCAGACTGAAAAATGGAGTTGATGTGGCCACCCCTTCTGCCAGTAGAGAATGGCTTCAGCTACAAAGGCACCTGTGGTCTTCCCACAGAGCCTTTTCTTGAATGAACTACTCCAGTGCCTCTGAGGTCCTCCTGCCTGTGCCAGCTGGTCTACACAGGGAATTGCTACCTAATGCCTAGGCTAAGTAAGTAACTGCGTGGGCATCTTCTTTATGGGGTAAATTGTTTCAGTAAGACAGATCGCATGCAGAAACATACCTACTTTGCAATATCCCAGGTGACACATGCATCTCAGTCTTATACAGACATTTGCTGCTCTTTTTAGCTCTTCCATGTTTTCAGATTCAAATGACCATAAAATAAATTTTAAAAATAAAATAAAATAAAATAAAATAAAATAAATAAGTACTGCACAATTCCATCTGTAACTCACTAGAACATTGGGCTACATCCAGTTCATCACAGATCTGACCATGAAAACCAATGAGTGCTTCTGTTGTGTTAAGGCAAGATTTTTGAACTCAACCTAACTTGAATGGGACAGTTGTTACCCGTGGAAACTGGCTTTTCAACCACCCAAAGGTTTTGTCTTGGGGAAGGTGGAGTGTCCCAAACCAGTCAGAGAGTGGCCCAACATCTTAAAGATGTGAAAGGTGGGGAAAAGACTGCTTTCTGAAAGCAGTTTGATCTTTGGTTCTTTTTTACTCAGGATGATCAATATTCTCAAACTAATTTTAACCTTTTGTCCTCAGCTGGCTAAATTATAGAAATTCTGCTGGATCTGGAAGATTACAGGCGTTATATTTCCATCAAGTTGAAATAATTCCCGTCTATCCAAGTCTCAGAGGGTTTGTTCATATCTAAATACATGCTATAGATATATGCTATATATATATACACACATCCTATATATACAACTCAATGCTACTAATTCATCTGTGCTTCCACAAGAGGTAGAAACACTGAAGTGGTAAGCATAGTTTGGGACAACATGTAAAATCTATGCTCTAACTTTTTGTGAGTATGAAAATTTCCAGCATATTTAAATAACATTATAGTTTCGAACTTTGTACTACTGGCATCTTGTACAGCCATTGCTATAATTTTCAACACTCTCTGAAATATTAGCTAGAGATTATAGAGTTCTTCCTCTCTTTTCCTAACCTGTTGAAAAGTATTATTTTCAACTGTTAAGCAGTGATTGAATTTGAGAAAATGCTGTAGTGGTGGATGTAGGGTATATGGCTTTTTAATCACTTCAGGACAGGCAATATTGCTGTGCATCCTCTGTGGCAGAAACTATTAAATAATTGCTAGGCTACCTGCTGCCCCTTATAATAATTCTAATTCTTTTTTTCCTAAATGTTTGCTTTGAACTAGTTTCAGCGTCTGCTACATAGCAGGTTTTTAATCTTGGTTCTTATCCATACATATTTACCTGAGGCTGTCAAAGAGTAAGCACATTGGTTTATTAGCTGCTCTGCTAACCCAATCAGGCTGATAAATGTAGTCCTCAAACAGTAGCAATAAATCAGAAAGCATTTTGGATAAGATATGACTTCGTCCTGTTTGATCAGCTGTGTTTGAAATCATTGCATTTGAATATATGCACTGTTCATATGAGAAGTACTGTTAAAACGAAGGTCAGTGAAGCCTTCTAAGAGCTGACAGGTAACAGGAGAAGAGGCCAGTGTAAGCTGAGGTCAAATATGGATGGGATTGCACTATGCTATAATAAGTTGAAAGAGAAAAAAATAAGAAGTCTTGAAAATTTCTTTTCCTATCAAATCTGAGACAATTGCCTCAAAAGACATACAGTTTAGTACTTTGCTCCTTAATTCATGCTGCAAAGCTTAGTGGCAAAGAGACATGTAATACTTACATCTGGAGTGGTGTGGGAGAAAAACCATGAAGATACATTATAGAAATGGCAGTGAATTGGCAGCATTACATTCCTAGAATGCTAAAAGTACATCCCAGCTCAAGAGTAACCTCATTTACTCAAATGCAACACCAGAATAATGGCTACATCCAGTGTTTCGCTCCCCTGTACAGAATTTGTTAATACACATGTTAAGTCTGGATCTACTGTCTTTTTAACATTAGATTCACAGTAGATCTACCTAATCTTTTGCTCACTTTGCTATCCCTTCATGCCTACTGCTTTAGAATAACTACCTATCAAACTGCAGGAATAACTACCTATGAACTGGAGAGGCTGTGCTCATGTTAACATAATTCACCCATCCAGGAACACTACATAGTGCATGAGCAACATCCAGGACCTTTGGGTGGTCTCCAGTGAGCCTCAAATGGGAAAGCAAACAGAAAGTGTGAAAACAGACCAAAAGCATGAAAGCAAGCAGAAAGTTTACCCTATTTGCTGTAGCTGGTATTTTACAATAAAATAATAGGAAAAAGGAAACTTGGATTAAAAAAAATGACTAATATAGAAGAGCATTGTAAAAGGTGCTTGGAAAACCTTACTGTATCTACCAGCATAAGTTGCTGGCTGGTGACCTTCAGATATTCAGCTACTGTTTGAATCTCTGGTCTGGAATGAAAAAAATCTGAGGAAAACAGTGAACCCTTTTTGAGCAAATAATTCAAATTAAATCTGTAAGCCTGGAAGCATTTAAGATCGCGGGATGCATGAATTGTTTTAAGAAAGAGTATTTGTTTTTATTTTGTAATATATAATTCTGATAGGCTGGAGTGCAGTGCGAATTAGTGTTTTCCCTATTATTTTCCTGGAGAACAATTTCGTATGGTATTCTGATTGGAAAATGCATTGTCAGATTTTTCTGGGGATTGAGATTTCAGGAAGCCTGTAATTCACACCTTTAAGCAGTGTTAGTCTGAAGTAAACCATTCTGTTTCCAGTACAAAAAACCTGGACACCTGGCCACAAGAAGATGAAGGCTGCAGTGGCATCTCATTAGCTTAGCAAAAGAGCATACAAACAGTCCTATGGCTAGAGCCAGGCAATAAATATACCAAACATTGCAGTCTAGTCTAACATGGGTTAATACTTCTGTCTTTATAATCTTGGGAAACACATTTAGAGATGTAGCCTTGTGTTATTTCAAATTTCAAATTATTTCCTCATTGTTTCTTCATGAGAAATGCACACACATAAATTGTTTATGAAAGCTCATCTCCGACACCATTTATCCACTTTCCTTCAGATATCTGATTTGCCAAAACCCGAGACCTTGCTTTGTGGTATATGAGACACTTCCTGACAAAATCCCCATTTAAGGGCTAGAGACGGGGTGTCTCTTGGGGACTGGTAATGAGATACAGAACAGAATTCTGCAAAAGTTCAAAACAAAAGTATACGCTGTGTGAATCGAGCCTGGTTTCATGCCTTGATGGAATGAAACATTTCTGTGCAGAAATCAGACACAGCTTGTCATGTGGTCTGATTTGGATATGAAATCAGACATTATTTGAGCTTTAGCAATATTTTCCTTTCCTAATGTAACTGTACAAAACACATAGTGTAACTGAAAAGATCCTATCCACATATAAGGAGCTGTAGAGTTGCTGCAGAGCATAGAAATGTATAACAAGGTGTATAAGCTGTTCTAGTGTAAGTTGCAGCATCCCAGGGCTCTTTTGCAGCAGTTGGATGTAGCAGTTTCTCAGGGCCGTATGTTAAAGCTGTGTACTACTTAAAACAAATTTCAGCTCTGGGAGATTTGCACACTCTGAAAGGGGGAGATGGGATACTGTGGAAGAGCTGAATGCACAATCTGAGAACCCATTAGTACCCTACTCATTTTGGCTGGGATAGAGCTAATGTTTTTCATAGTATCTTGCATGGTGCCATGTTTTGGATTTGTGAACAAAGCAGGGTTGATAGTTTAAGGACGTTTTAGCTATTGCTGAGCAGGGCTTGCACGGAGTCAAGGCCTTTTCTGCTCCTCACACTGGCCTATCAGTGGATAGGCTGGAGGTGTACAAAAGATTGGGAGGGGACACAGCTGGGACAGCTGACTCCAACAAGTATTATCTAAAGGAGTGTTTCATACCATATAATGTAGTGCTCAGCAACAAAGATGGGGGGTGGGGGTAGGGAAGGGGAGATATTTGGAGTCAAGTTGTCTTTCCATGCAACCATTAGGTGTGATGAAGCCCTACCTGTGGAAATGGCTAAAAATCTGCTTTCCAATGCAAAGTAGCGAATGAAACCCTTATTTTGCTTTGCTTGTGTGTGTGGCTTTTGCTTTATCTATTAAAAGTTCTTTATCTCATCCCATGAAGTTTTGCTCTTTTACTCCCCCAATTCTTTCCGCCATCCCACCTGATGGGAGGAGTGAGCAAGCAGATGAGTGATGCTTAGCTGCTTGCAGGTGTTAAACAAAAGCAAATACACAAGTGTTGTAGGCTTCAAGATATATGGAATGGCGAGCAGGCTACTCTGAGGCAACCTCACAGTCCTTCTGCAAGATTTTAGACACCAGTCCTCTCTTTTCTACATTTCCTAGTCCAATAATCTAGCATTTTCTGTCTTTTGGGGCTCATACCTTGGTTCACATTAAGTCCAGGTATTCTATAACACTGAAAGTGCCCATGAATGCTTAAATGGAAATCACAGTCCTAGTCCACAGAGTAATCAGCATTGCTGCGTGGGTTGGTTTTGGCAGGTTTGATGGACATTTTTACCAGAAGTGACTCAGATTCACTTGAGCCTCATCTTGTGCCTCTGGAAGGCCCTGGGAAGCATGTTCTTTCTCAGGAAAGACATAAATTAATGTTTCCCAAGTGTTGCTTTGCAGCCATTCCTCTTCAAGAATATATAGCATACATAATACTTTCTTTTCCTATGTCTCCCTGTAATAAGATATCACAAATGGAAGTCTAATTAGTTTTCTCAGTTTCATGTCCTCAGTTTAGAAGGTTACTTAAACCCAAATAACTCCAGATCATCCTCTTTTCATCAGTCCATTTATGAATTTAATTCCATTTCAAGCAAAAAGAAAATGAGGTATTCTGGGTTTAGGGAAAAGCAAACAAATTGAGAATACAGATCTTGGATAAAAGCAAAAAAGCAGAAAGCAACATTAAAATATCACATCTGCTTCCAAGAGAGACCCAGATGATGCAACATACCTTGACATGTGACTAGAAAAAACAAACCTCATAGCTGGCTTGCAGTCAGACACCTGCTCTGAAGCCCATGACTCAGTGGATCATAGTTCATTAGCCCACTCAAACTATTTTTTAATTATTGTCACATTTTATTATTCAAAACCTTGGCCACTTCCCAGGGAAAAGGATCATCCTCCAAAAATGTCCTTGAATTCTACTGAGAGGAAAAGAGCAACTTGGGGTAAAACCAAATTATATTATCGTATTGACAGTAAAATCCCCAAATCTGGACATGTCTACATTAACAATGAGATTTATCATGAATGTACAGTTCAGTGGGGAATGCTATTTGTGACCAGAGAAAAACAAAACTCCTTCTGAGTTTCTAATCTAATCTTCAAGTATCTTAAGACACTTGAGATAATTTTTGGTAACCAAAACAAACAGTGCAGACTTTTTCTTTTATTTTTCTAGGAAATTATGTATCTTCCATAGACATCCATATCTCATGTATTTTTGGCATGAGTTATGATGTAGCTAACTGTTAGTTTTAGAACATAATTTCTCAGGAATGCTCTCATCTCTTTTCCTGTTGAAACAGAGCCATATCAACTAAGTTGTAAGTGTAATGTGTACCCAGTGAAAAAAAAATCTTAGCAGGGACATATCACTGTCCTTTCATGTTTAAAATGAAACATCAGAGAAATTGAAAACCTTATCATAAGGTAGTTTTGCTTAGATTTTGCTCTAGAGATAACAAAATTCAGCATAATCCCCCATTTCTAGTCTTTCAAGTTCTGTACGTTGGGCACCTTACCTAGCACAAAGCACTCTGACTTGGGGAAGTAAGACTCTCACTGTCTGTTGGTTCCATCAGCTATCAAAAATAGGTAGAAGTCTGAAATTTTACCCAAGTCCACCAGGACCCTCAGGTCCTTCTCCACAGTGCTACTTTCCAGAAGGCCAGCCTCTCATCTGTGCTGGTGCCTGAGGTTATTCTGCCCCAGGTGTAGGACCCTGCATTTGCTTTTGTTGAATTTCAGATGGTTCTTCTCTACCCCTCTCTCCAGTCTGTCACAATCCTTCCATAGGGCTGCACATCCAGCACACTGGGGTAACAGCAGCTCCTCCCAGCTTGGTGTTGTCAGCAAACTCAGTGAGGAGGAATCTCCCCTTTCATCCAAGTCATTGATAAATAAGTTAAACAATACTGAGCCCAGTATTGAACCTTGTGGGACACAACTAGTGACAGGTCTTCAGCTAGACCCTGTGCCATTGCTTTTGCATTTGTTGTTCAGCCAATTCTCAATCTACCTCACTGTCCACTCATCCAGCCCACACTTCCCATGTTTGCTTATGAAGATGTTAAGGGAAACAGAGTCAAAAGCCTTGCTGAAGTTGATGTAAACAATATCTACTACTCTCCCTGCACCCATTGAAGTAGTTGTTTCATCGTAGAAGGCAGGTCAAGCATGATTTACCTTTAGTGAAAATCAGTTACCATGCTGACCACTCCTGATCACCTTCTTGTCATCCACATGGATAGAGATGGCCTCAAGAATGAAGAACTCTATCACCTCTCCAGGGACTGAGGTGAGGCTGACTGGCTGTGTCCTCCTTCTTGCTCTTTTTGAAAGACTGCGGTGACATTTTTTTTCCCAGTGTCCAGGCATGTCTCCTGACCTCCATGACCTTTCAAACAGCATTGTGAGCAGCCTAGCTTTGGTGTCTGCCAACCCTCTCAACACTTGTGGATGAATCCCCTCAGGGCCCACGGACCTGTAGATGTCCAGTTTTCCTAGGTGTTCTCTAACGTAATCCTCTTTGACCAAGGGAAAGTCTTCTTTCCAACATTTCTTTATCTTGGTCTACAGATACCTGTGGTCAGCTGCTGGCTTGTTGTAAGTAACCTCACGCTCACTTTTTGAAAGCACAGCACTGATTGATTTAGACAATCTATATTCTAGTTCAAAACAGGAGCGATCTGTGCAATTTTTTGATTGGCTTATTGTGTCAGCACACTTCATTTTTTGAAATTTTAGCCTTCAACACAACTCAAAGTCTTATCTATACACCTAAATGTGGCTTTTGAGAAACTCTAGAGACAAGGAAGGAGGTTAATGAGGAAGTTAGCGTCTTTTTTTAACTGATAGCCCTGTTATAAACGAAGTTTACAATAGAGTTACTAATTGTTAGTTGCAAATAAATTAATTTGGTCTTTCTTTTTAAGAATGTTGGAAAAAATTGTGTCTGAGATTTGCTTCTAAAAAGGAGAGAGATAAAATATAATGAAAAAATAAAGTAGGACAAATCTCAGTAAGAGTTGTATTCATGATTCCTAGAGGTAGGACAGTGTCTAGTTCTATGATGTAGGAAGAAGTCCATTAGTATCTGCTCCTTTTTATTTCATGACAGCTTTCAGAGTACTGGCAGTCTATCTTCCATTACTTTCCAGAGAAAAGAACACATTTCCCTGCTACCAGAATTAATCATCTTTCTGGAATCTCCGGCTTTGAGAAGGAAGGATTTTTATACTTATCCTCATTCCGTCTTAAAAACCATGTCAGGAGATATGTATTTGTATCCCACACTAAGCTTACCCCTATAAAATACTAGTCTTTATCCCCTAAGGTTTTGTTCTTCCTTTTAATTTTTTTTTTATTAAAATAATTTTTCTGTCTCAGAGGGCAAAACCCTGACCTGTCAGATTCTGAAGAGTAATTTTAGATCATTCCATATAGATTTGTAAGAGTTGGAAGGGTAGAACTTAGCAACTGACCTTACTAAGTGTGTCATTACTTCTGGAGTGTTTACTCTGAGGTGAAACAAATGGAAATTATTAAAGTAAAATTTTATTGAATTTATAGAGGCGTGATATGAGAGAAGATAACATGGAGATGATTAACTGTATATTAGTTATGTAAGGTATCAGAAATTACTAGAATAATAAAAAATCCTCAAAACCTCTCTTACAATGTATCTAGAAAGAGGAAAAATATTCTTGCCAACAACCAGTATTAAGTAGTACCTGTTAGTAACTTTCACTTGGGTTTTTGGCACAACAGTAATGTCTTACTGGGGCTGGAGTTGTAGTCTGTGAAAAAGGACATAAAGACCCCCAACCAAAACATTCTGACATCAGTCAAAATAACCTAGGAGACAAGGTTTCTGGCTAGGCACATGCAACATTGTACATCTGCCCTGATTTTGGATGGAGTGTACCATTGTTCACCCCTAGAACATCACAGCTTCAGCATTAGTTAGTTTTTTTGCCCTTCCCTAATGTACCAGGTGGGCTGGCTGGAGAAGGAATTTTACAAAGGCTCACAGGAGAACAGAAACAATCTTTGTGGGAGATATGCTGTGGTAATTAAAACAAAATCCCAGAAGAACCTGTTTTCCTTAAAAATACATGCCAGTTTGTAAATAAAAGCAAAGTTTTTTCTTGAGACCTACAGGAGAGAGAAAAGAGGTTGGTTTTGGAAATGAGCCTAAGTCCAGCAAAGTCATCTGATATTAACAAAGTTACTGAAGTGTGAATGAGTAAATGACTGGACAAATCATTTCACTGCAGCAGCATCCTCATGTCACTTAGCTACTTGTCAAAACACTAAATTCTTGAGAAAATATGTATTCAAAATTGACAAAGATAAATAGTCAGGTGAAGAGAATTTCCCTAGAAAAGCAAATGGATGCTGCAAGAGAACCAGAAAACTTTTGCTCTAGTACTACTCTGCCGTACTGTGCTCACTGGTATGTTGCACAAAATCTGTTATTGCACAAAATTACTTTTAACCTTGCCATTATCAAAAGTTCCACTCAATTCTGATTATCTTATTTTATTGTTGACTTATTTTGCATAATATGACTTTGGGGAAACAAAAATAACCTGGCTTTTCGACCAGGCCTGAAAATTACTAATGTGCTATTTTCACATTTTTCTTATTTCTCAACGAACAAATGTTATGGTTTTGGCTTGTCTGAGGGGGTTTTTTGAGGGGGAAGGTGGGAAGGTATATAAGACTACAAGTGATAGACCTCTCTGATGTTAGCAGTTAGTATAAATTAAGACCTTGGCTGGAGCAGTTCTGCTCTTGGTGAAGAAGTGAGGTTGTTTCATTTAGGTAGAAATAATTTCTTAGATTTTAATATCTACTGGACAGAAAGTGGGAATTTTGGGTTGGACATAGGGTTGCACAGGCCTTCTAAGTAAGAAAATTTGCAATTCAGCAAAAATATAAGTCTGTCTGGAAACTGAGTATTAAGAATTACTGTAATACTACTAAACACCAAATGGTATTCAGAGTATTGTTTAAATGATAAAAAAATTATTTTGGGAAAGTATGCGACAGAATCACTATACAACTGGAAAAAAATTAGCTTCTGTTATAACTTGAGGGCTTTACTGAAAAGAGCTGTAAGACAAACTTCTGAAGATCATACCAGCATTTTATACTGCAAAGTGTATTTGCTGTTTTCGCTCAGGTTTACAACTGAAGGAGCATGTTAGAACTGACATCAGTCCTTTTAAGAAACAGCAATGGGTAAGAGTTTTTTTCCATCTCCACTTGATAAAGAAGATGCTTTATCTTCTGTTTCCTCTGGGTGTAGAGCTCAAAACCATTGTTATTTTTCCCGTCTATTACTTTCTGGTCTTGTTTCTTGTACTACTTGCTTGGACACCCATACCTTGATATTAGAAGGAATGAAATGAGGCTCATTCCTTTTGAACTCTTACTGGGTGCTTTTTTTCCATTAATGCTTCTCAGGTTTACATCAAAACTTATAAGCATAAATTCCTGGAGTGAATTCTGTAATAGTTTGTGCAGATCAGTTTTAGTCCTTAAGTTGTTTAGAATACCTTTTGGCCAGAATTTCAACCATAAACAGTCCAAATATTCAAGATGGGATTCTATTCTGAAGCCCATGAAAATCAGGTTTAACTGTCTTAGCAATTAACTTTCCTTCCTTGATGTGCCAGGAATGATTTGTCAATGATGAGAACATGTTGTAAAATTCCCCTCTAGTTTTGTAGGCAGTTTGGGAAATGGAGAATGGACATGTAGGACAGCTGTAAGTGTCTAAGATTTGTGCATTTAAATGGATGATAGATGATATGTGTTTAATTAAATTCTTCTTATGTGAATTTGATGTGGAAAATTTTAATTTATTCTACAGGTATACAGAGCAATAGATCGATGCATGCTATTGTAATGAATTAAAGATATACAATATATAAATATGATTTGCAAGAGAAACTACAATAAAAAAAGAATTTGTTTAAATAAATTGGATCTTGAGGACAGTGCATGTCATGAGATCAATAAACAGCATTTATTAAGCAACTCTGTTGTAGAAGGGAGACTTCTGGCTTCATTGAGTTCTCACTGGAAATGCAGGCAAATGGATGAGGTGGAAGAGACTAAATGTTAAACCACTAATGCAGCTAAGTGGAAAAAATAATGCTATTGAAATGTGTCTACTTGAATTATAATTTAATCAAGATGTCATTTGTCCTCAATTAAATAAAGATACCTATAAAAATACCTATACTATGTCCAGTGCAAGTTTATTACTTTTTAATATGAACCCAATTGGCAGTCATATCCAGTTAAAGGATGAAAAGATGTAAGATGGAAAGTCTTATTGAGAATATTAAGGTGTGTAGATCTGCACTTTTACATTTTTTACCATTCAAATCGCAGTGGAATGCAAGTCTTTGATGCCTGTTAGATCCACTTTTTATGAGACAGAATTTTTAATATTAGAAGTTGGATAGTGCTACAGCAACTTCTGAATCCCTGTTGGTAGGTTAAGAAAAAGAAAAGATGAAGAAAAAAAGAATTAAAAAAAAAAAAAGAAGAAGAAAAAAGAAAAATATTTGAGGAATTTGGTGATGAAAATAATTGGAGCATGCATTAAATTCTCATTTCAGCCAGTGGTGTGTCAACCCATTTTAGAGTGTTTACAAACATTGGAAAAATTAAGCTGTCTTTAGTGAATGTCCATACTTGAAGGGAGCTGATACATGTTTTCTTTATGTGAAACTCGTAATTGGCTTGTGCATTTTTCTGTGCCATTTTGGTATATCTTAAAATTATGGGCATCAGAACTTTTTGTGCACATTACCTCCATGTTGAAATATATTCCATATAGAGACTTCTGCATTCTTTATTTAGCACTGTATCCAAATTGTGAGGAAATATATGAACCAGGAAACCAACAAGCGTTTCAATTCTGTTTCCTCAACACAGACATCAATGTCAGCTGGGATGCCTGGAAGATATACACATGATCTATGGAAGACTCCAGGGATATCTCCGGGCAGCTGGGACCCTAGGAAGAGTATCCACTTGTCATTTGCCAGGGAATGGAATTCAGGCTTTAGATTTTACAGCCAACATTAAGCTTTCCTTGCTGGAGACATCCTTGTGTGAGTGAGGTGTTTCTGCTCCCACTGAAGATGGACTTAATCTATCTAGAGGACTATTCAGAGTAGCCAGAAATATGCAGCTAGAGTTCAATTTATTCAGCCACACTCGAGTATCTGGAGCTTTGATTGACCTCCAGCTGTCAATTCAGAAAGGCAAGGTATATCATAGGTTCTACAATATGTCCAGGAGGTCTGTAAGGATCACTATGGTGTCTCATATGGTGTCAAACCACTATGTGTGGACAGTCAAGTCCTCACATTTAACCAGCTTAATAGCTGTCTGTATGCCACTCATTGTAGCATTTGTTCCTCATTGACATTATATGGATATCCGGATGCTTGGCTCAGATGTTGACACTCTTATTTACATGTTGAATCTGGAAATGGATCCCATCCCAGTTGTTTTTTTATTTTTTAGAACAGTCACAGAATCATGGTGCCTATGGAAGGCTTAGCTGCTGATCAAACAGTGTTCTGTAGTTCAAATTGTTTACACAGGAGTGAATTCCCAACAGGCACCAAATAAGAGATTCAACATGCCCATTTTCTCTTCATGTCATGAGAGCTCAGCTGAATGGGTTGACTGAGCTCTTTGCCTGGAACACAGCACAGCATTAGCTGCAGCTAATTAATTTGCACCCATGTAGCCTGGAGTTTAGGAAGAGACAGCTTGTGTTTGCCAGTAAAAGGTATGTGCATCCTTGAAAGGACTGTATCTGCAACCTTTCCCTTTGAGATTCTACCAACAGAGATGAACAGAGTAACCAAACAACCTTCTTCTGGCAAAAATACTTGTTACTCTGCATAATAGCAATGAAGCTTTGGAAAATAGAGGAACCTGGAAGATAGTCTGTATTATGCTTTTTTATCTCAAGGGTTGCCATCTACTCTTGGAAAGCTGAACAGGCCCAGTTTTCTTACTATTCAGGCATCTGTGCCTGCCTGAGGAATTTTTGAACTACAATTTCTCAGGTATTAGACAGAATTTTTATCCTGTCTGAATTTTTTATTTTCAGTTCTTGCATTTTGGGCTGGTTGAGTAAGATCAATCTCCTCCTGTAGGACTGACTCTATCCCCTAAAAGAGGGACTCACCTCTACAACATTTTGTTGGTTTCTGCTTCCACTCTGTTATTCAGTGATCTGGACATCTTGAAAGAGCAGTGACTCCACTGCCACCAAAACGACGCACATGTATAGTCTTGCTTAAATTCTGAAAAGTAGAAAACTTTTTCACTTCCTTCAGTGTTCATCTGTTTTGTTAGTCTCTAGCACAGTGATTCTGACTGAAAATTCTGAGCATTAAGGCAAATTACTTTCCAGATGTGTTAGATAAAACCCTTTTTTAAATGAAAATAACTAATTTTTTTTTAAATGCTCCCTTGATAAGAAAGGGTTGGGTTTTTTACTTTTAAAAACATTCAAGATGAAATTTTCATCAGATGTACCATGTATTATCAAAAAAGAAAGGAAGCAGGATGGATGGCCACTGCAAAAAAAAAAAGAGTTACTATTGTGATTCATAGTAATCAAATAAACTTCAGCATTATCATGGTGAACTGTATGCACTTCCATGGATGATGAAAAATAAGATAAACCTTAGCACACAGAAACTCACTGTTGCAGTATGATGACTCATAATTGCTAAGGCAAATGCTGAATTATCTAAATAAACTATCTAAATAAACTCACACTGAACAAAACGACAAGAGACAGAGCTGCATACAAATGCTCATCTTCATTAATGCTGAGCTGAAAATAGGCAGTGTGCCAGCTTAGTACATGAGTATTAAGGTCAGATCATAATCTTTTCCAATAATGGCTACAGGTACCTTAATTAATTGCAAAATTACAGTGGGATTCCTAAAATGCTGCATATCACATTTTCATGAATACCACATTCATTCTTGTTGGTTTATCAAAATAATAGCTGCATTAATAGGGACTGGTCATTTGTTTCAAAGTGATCCTGTCAGCTAACACATGGAAAATCCTCATTCATTCCTTCCCTCTTCATTGTATTAACATTATTCATGCCGAACCCTGCTGGCATGCATGCAACAGAGTACGGAATTTGAGAACACTTTGGCATTGAGCAGCACCCAATTATCAGAAATTAGTGACATTAACAGAAATGGCGCTGATCCTGGTTTTATCAGCAAGGAGTATTTTGCCTCAGTTGTAGCCACATGATAGCTCTCTTTGCCTCCCCATTCTCTTTGTTGATTAAAACCAAAGCACAAGTGGATGAATTTTTTTCTCCCCCCTGCCCCACCACCCCGCCCCCAGTATCCTGATATCTGACTAAATTAACACTGCCCTCTGATCACCAAACGAATGGTCTTTGTGGGACCAAGCCATGGCTGATCAAACAGAACGTCCGCCTGGTTTGACAGGTACAGAGCTGAGCTGCACATGTGCCTCTCCTGTGCCTGACATCAGCAGCAGGAGGGGTGGAGCAGTCCAGGGAGTCAGTGCATTTACAGTTGTTACCAGGGAAACAAGAAAAATTTCAGGCGTTCTGTATTATAGATAGTATGATCTGAACCTGGCTGTATCACAGCAGCATTTGGCTAATATAGCAATGTGCTGTGCAATATTAGCAAAAAATTCCAATATTTTTATGGCTGTAGCAGGGACCTCTCTTATGTAAAACATTAGTCATTAGAATTTAAATTAGACTTAAAAGAGAAGGAAAATGGAGATATCATGCTCAGCTATCTCCTCAGAAAAAATGGCCCTACGCTGAATTGCCACAACTTCATTTATCTTCCCAGTTTTGCATGGCCAGCAATGCAGATGGTGCTTTAGTCTCTGAGAGTTCCCCTTCTACTGGGTCCCATATTCTTGTCTCTGTGCATGGAGCCTAAATTTCTCCTTAGTATTGCATAGTTCTCACCAATTTCATTCCAGATTAGACCTTTCTGTTCCGTCTGACACAGCACACAAGCACAAACGGCTTGGGAAAAAAAAGGCTATATGAATAACTGAAGATCACTGGAATCAAATTTTTGACATGGCAGGAGAAAAGCAATTTCTGCAACCTTAGTCCTGCCTTCTCTGGTGTTACAGGACTATGTGGTATCCCTCAGGACAGTAAAGATGGAAAGGAGCAGGTCTACAGAGTGAAGCAGTTGGGTCTGAAGGACCAAGGTCCACACTGTGTGAAACTTCAACCTGAACTAAGTCTGTGAACTGACCAAATCAGCCTGTAAACTGAATTCCTGCTAAGGCTGCACTGTGTTAGACATGTTTCTGGACTGCATCCCTCAGTTTAGTTTCATCTGATGCAGTTCTAGCACTCTGAGCCATTTTATGGCATGAACAGCAAATGGGGAAAATGGAGATTTTTGGCTGACAGATAATCTCCAGATATGAATTGAAATGCTAATGCAGATGCACCCAAACTAACCCACTATCTTAGTTAGCCAGTGAAAAAGCACATAAAGATATTCTGTCACTCATATTCATCTATCCTTTCTGCCATTCCTTCTCAGCAAAAGTAGTGTGATATTATATTTGAATAGTGTATTTTGTGCTCAGAATAACTAAACCAACACATTTCTTATTTTTCCTAGAGCAGAATGTCTCTTCATTTTAAGCTTTATTTTTTAATCTTGGCTATAGCTTTAACGTTTTGGGTTTATTTGTTTGGGTTTTTCCAGCAAAATTGTTTTAGGCTGAAAGACAAAACTGTTTTTCAGCTGTCTGAATCAGAGATTTTTTAGATCCATCATATATATCTCTATAATTTAAGCCAAAGCAGTAACTGGTGGAAATAGAAAGCTGCCACTCTCTCTGAGTTATAACTACTTTCTCAGTGCCTTATGCCAAGCCTTTGTTATATGTCAAAGGAACATGAAAAACCATGAATCTCAGCTTTATTTTTGTAGCTTCTTTGCTGTAGAGAGCAGTCAAGTATTTTTCTTGATACATTCGTCCTGAATGGGAAGCACAAACTCCAAAAGAACCACCAGAAAAGGGACCCTTAGCAGCTCCAAAGCTGTCTAACTTTGGAAACTAATTGTGGGATGATAGCCGAGTGCACTTCAGAAGTGTGAAACAAGTGGGTGAGTGAAAAAGTGAGTACAATTATCCACAATCAGTAGAAAAAACTTCACCAATTCACTGGTTTTGAAGATAATCACTTTAGATAAGACCTGTGAATTTTGCTTTTTTTTAAGATGGATGTTGGGTAGAGAAGCAAAGGCTCAGACACCAGGATTTGGAACTGGAGCCTGCTCAATGTAGATTTAGAGAAAAGAAGTCTAACAAGCCCAACTGCAGGTATACAGCTGCAGTATATAAACTGCTATATATATCAGTTTTAAAAGTCTATAATCTAATGAAACCCAGCTGGTTTTCAAGGTGACAACAGAAGAAAATATTTTCTGCAATATTTATGCTAACTTTCATCTTCCAACTAGCACTCCCCTGAAAAAGAAGTAGAAAATTAATTTAACACTGTCAAAACAATAAGTAATGCCTTTTCTTCTTATAAAAGGTTTTCACTTGTTCCTTGGGTTCTAGGGAAACTGAGCCCTCATGAGAGGAAATAGTGAAAAACTATAACCAGTTAAATTTGCAGAATTATTGGCAAGAGAAAGCAGACTGAACTAAAAAGTGATAGACCTGCTCTGCACCCAAGAACTAGCTGGCATTTCTATTTCTGTCCAGGCAGTAGAAGATGGCTTACAAACGTCCAAGCGTTAAAGTTTAGCACCATCACAGCAGTGGCTCTGACAGGGACACTGCAGTGACAGGTGGGGAGGCACAGACTGCTGCTGCTGCTGTAATTCATCGGAAGTGCTGGGATGGGACTCCCATCCCCTCCCCACCAGCCTCCCTTCTGCCTTGATAATGGGCCCATCTCAGCCTGCAAAGTTAAACATCAACACCATCCAAATCATCCCAGTTCCCTCTGAGTGACAGCAGCACTTTGTCAGTCTCAGCAGCTCCCTGAGCCTGCTTCACAGGGGAGGTGTATGGGAGAGGATGTATGGACGGGTATTGTAATTACAGATATTTTACTCGAGGAGAGGAAGTAAACATGAAAAATGTAGAAGTATGACAGATCTACATAGTTAACTGGGGCCCCAATGAGGCTGACACCGGGTTGCTGGCAGTCACTGGGCTTCGTAGCAATTTGAGGATGAGGAGAAGAAAAAGGAAAGGCACACAGGCATTGGATTATATGTTTTAATTGAGAGCATATTAAAACATCTCCACCATGCTTGGTCATCCTACCAAGCTACATGTTCATTTAAAAATATAAATAAAAAATTAAAACTGTTTAATTATTTTCTTTCAGAATTAAAGTCATAAAGAATCCCTCTGAAAGATTTTTTAATCAGCTTCCAAGAAAGCCTTCGAAAAGCTAGCCCCCCTTTCACTTTTTAAATGGAATTTGTAATCTAATGAGGAAATTATTTATGAAGTATTTGCTCTGCACCTGAAAATACCTCCAGTGAAATTATGTTTGGCAACCTGAAGCACTTTGAAGTCAATGGAGTGGCAATAAAAATTAGGCCTTCATTAAAGAGCAATGCTTTTTCCCCTGTAAACTGGCACTGCCTCAAGAGGTCAAACTCTGGGAAGGCCACAGATCTCTGCCCAAGCTGTGCCTCTGCACCACACATGGAAGCAATTTTGTCCATATTCTCTGCTGTTCTTTATGAATTTCTTCTTCCCCCCCTCCCCACCCTTTTTTCAGGCTTCCCTCAACAGCTTTCATGTTGCATTTAGGAAATTAACAGTAACTGTCAAATTACTCTGCAAATAGGAGAATATAAGTTTGGAAGAAGTAGAACTTGCCTTTTGCCCTAGGGCCAGCTCAGTGGAAAGGCAACAAAGGGATCCTTGAGAAGTGTTTGGATAGACTGTTTCAGCAAGCCAGGCTCTTATTTTATCAAGTGCACACAATTTTTCCATTGGCAATTTTTCCCCCCTTCCTGCAAATTATTCTTTCCCCTTGTGCACCCAACTTGCTGCATGGGTTGGGAAAAGTACTGGGAAAGATTACAGCTACAAAGACGGGCAGGGTGGGTATTAACCCTTGGAGAAAGATGGAAGAGGTCCTGAAATGGAAGATCCTTGTGGGATTATGTACAAAAGGTGCAGTTTGGTTCGAAAAAAAACCACCTCACTTCTCACATGTGCATATAAAGACGATGTAAAGGAGGGAGTAGTTACTTTAATTAAATACTGAAATCTTTTGGGAAAAAAAGTGAGAGAAGAAAGCTCAGGGGAATTGTAATCTATGGAGATGTAAGCTAATTACTTAATCACTTGCATTTGTAAATCTTATTATTGGAAAAGAAATTCCTGTAGTGATTAAATTACAGATATTTATCTGCTAATAGCCCTGATTAACTGGTGATGCTAATCTGTCATTCTGAAAGCCAATATTAACGGCATCAATCTCACAGAACAATAAACAGTTTATATGAAAGAAAACTTTGTCTGTGCACAGTCCAGATGTGCGAAGGGAATGTAGGATGTGTGAGATTCTGGAACCAGTTTGCTGGACCAACACAGCCGACACTCTCAAAATGAGTTGTTTTGGCCCATTAACCCGTTGTCAGGCACAATGAGTTACTTAGCTATGAACAAGTGCTGTCTTATACTGCAAAAGCAATTTAGTTAGCAGAACTTCTAGAGTAAATAAATAAATTCCAGGCTTAATTTATTACCAGAAAGTTATTAGGACTACGGCAGGTAAGCTGGAGTGAGTTGTTATTACATCTTGTTTGCAGGTCCTGAAAAGAAAAGGTAGCTGATAGAAGGCAAAGAGAGGTATAATTTATTTATTTTTAACAGATACCTGACTGATGCTATTGATTTTCACTTTGGCTAAATAAACTTTTTCTTTTTAATCAGTGTTTCTTACCACAAGGGAAAGTGATGAAGAGGAAAAGTGGAAAGACCAGTACCTTAATTTCCTCTCCATGTTACAGGGCAGGTTTTACAGGGAAATGAAACTCCAGCAAATAAACCCAAGTTAGACCTTCAGAGGAAATTTGCTGTGAAGCAGACAATGGCAAAGTACCCAGTGAAGATCAAGTTTCCTATTTAAGCTGTTCAAGAAGTACTGCAGGAGAAAAAAGAAAAAAAGAAATGAAACAATTACAGTAAGTGCTCGCCTTACAGAGGTCCTATCTCAAATATAACTGGAATCTACCAATGTAATCTTTATGATGACCAGATGTTACTATTTCTGGGAACGTCCTGAGTTTTCAAGGGCTGCTCGAGTTTCCTGGCTGATTATATTGAAACTGGTGTTTGCTTCAGTTAAAATAAAATCTGCCAGCTGGCTCATCTCATCCTATCAGTGCCTCCCACTGCAATCTCCTTTATCCCAACAATTTAAGCAAACTTTCTTTGTGCAGAAACCACTACAATAGTCTTTTAAAAAGACTCAAGACCTTTTGATTAAATTGTGTTGGGTTGAGAGTTATTGGTAAAGGAAAAGGAACTATGGAAGGTGAGAGACTATGTGTTCCTTGGGCTGAACATACTGATAGCATTGACAAGAAAGGGTAAGAAAATGCATTCACTTCATCCCAAGACACAAGTCTTTTTTTCTTTTTACCCTCATGATTTTCTGTGGTTTATCTTAATGGATTTTCTTTTTTTTTTTTTTTTCTGTTCTTCCCTCCTCCAAGAATGACAGAGTTTTTGCTATAACTATCAAGTCAGATGTAATGAAGCATTATGAAGTATTTACAATAGCTTTGAAAGGCTGCCACACATCCAGAAGTCCCAGAGAAATCTACATCACCCACCCAATATAGTTCTACAGTATGAGGTCAGTGAATCCTTTCAGAAAAGACCTGACACTTGGCCTGTGTTATGCCCAGTCTTTGAACACCTGCCCATGAAGTTGTCAGTACAGCAATCCCAGATAGCACCTGATATGCTGAAAGCACTCCTTGCAATGAATCTGGGCCTATGAAGTAAATCTGAATTATCTCAGAGAGTGTTGGCTTTATGGTCTGAGTGCAGGCAACTTGTGCAGGTCATGCACCAGTATTTTTGTGTCATAAATATTTAGAGGATGCCCAGTTTTCGAAAGTTTTGTTCTCAGTAGCAAGAACAAGCAGAAAAAAAGAAAGATCAATACAAAAGATTCAAGAGTCTGAGCATTCAGAGAGACTTTTTGAGGAACAGGACCTTGCCAGCTACCTGATGTGCTTAATAATAGAGAATGCTTCCATGAATAAAGACAGATTACTCTGTGTTTGCTACCTCTGCACTTTTAAACTACATGTGATATGCACCTATGTGGCTAGGAACATGAGAAAAGAAAATACAGAACTGCCTGCTTCCATTGCTCCAGGCATACATGAGGGTGATAGTCTTGATACCTAGAAACCCGAGGTGTTACACAAGCTGGTTGGTGAGGTTTGGTTGAATAATGGGACCTATTTGGCACTCTTGGGCAGCTCAATGTGATCTGGATGTCACCAGGAGTGTGGGACAAGGTCAGGGGTCAAATAACATGAATCCTTCTGAAAACCTGCAGTGGCAGGTGAAGACAAGGTAGGGGGACCCTCTCATTATCTGACAAACACCTGTAGGGAAGAGGAGACCACGTTTTCAGGTAATGCAGAAATGCTCTCAAATTATGACTGTCCAGACTGGGAAGTGGAATAGAGGGTGGCTCTCAGGTTCCCTGTCAGGTTTCTCTTGCAGAAAGTTGGAAATTGCAGAGAACCCTGTGACTAAGGAGTGATATTGAGTGGCTCTTGATGAATGTTTCTGGTTTCTGTTGGCTGCAGTATTTTGTGTGTGTGCGTGCCTGCTATGTAAAGATTCTTACCATGAGATTCTTACCACAGAATGACAAATACTTTATCCTTGGCGGTGGTGACTTGATTACACAAAAATTCTCAAATGAAAGGACCTTCTATTTTTTCCATCACATTTGAATGAATATATATTTCATTGGTAATGAACCACAGCAAGCAAACTCAAAAGAACGTAGTGTAATGGAAGCTCAGTGAAGTTCTGAAAAAAGAATTGGAGCTCAGTATGACTTTATCTTTTACTTCAATAAATCATAGGTGAAGCCCAGGAAAAAAAAATATCTTCAGTGAAGATTTCAAAATAATACTGGAATATTTTCATTTACATAAGGGAAAAGAAAGGCATATTCTTTATTTTTTTCCGAAATATTTTAAACAAAAGGTCTGTTTTTATAAAACACTGGTAGTAAATGAGTAAAATGTAAAAATTATTCTTTTTAACTTAGGCCTTTCATTTTCCTTTCCAAGTGCCTTGTTGGCATATTTTCTCTTCAGCTGTTGTACTAATTATGGGACTGTTGTAAGTAGTATTATCTGTTTTGGTAGTAAAAATGACAATCATGACAAACAAAAAAGCTTTGTCTTGTTTTCAGTTTGTCTTGTCTCTTTTGACTGGGAGCTCTGCAAGGCACTCTCTTAGTCTCTGCTTACCAGGTAGGGATACAACACAATTCTGCTGTCAGTGGGAGCTGCGGGAATTCTGTAATTACTTCTAATGTTCCTGTTTTCCTGGTAAGGGAGCTGGAACAATGCTAGAGCCAAGCACATATCTTGAGTGTCTTCTGAGCGTTAGGAAACTGAGACTGCTTCATCCCCCTGCAGTCCTCTTTTAAAAAAAAAGGTTTTTTTGTAAAAGAAATAAATTTTTCTGGTTTTGGGGCAGTAATGCTTCATCAGTAGAGATGATAGACAAGTATTGAGGAAAAGGATGAAAATCTTGTTTTCTAATTTATACAGTATGTGCAGCAGGAACTCTTATTAAAGTTGAAATATTTGGGCATAAAAGAGGCACATCAGTTTTTATCTGAGCCTAATGGTAGTCTCCCAGTTTTGTTTCCTTCCTGAAAGGAGTATGTCTTTTTACCATGAAACACAAGTTCTGAGGGGCTTTACAAGACATTGTCAATATTTATAATGATGCCTAAATGCAAACCTGCAGTCAATCTGTTTGGATAACAGCTCTGATGTTATCCTTCTTTTTGAATAAACAGGTCTAATAACATACCATTAAATAAATGAATTTTCACAGGCTTTAGCAACTGTAACTGCCCAAACAGCAACTTGAGCAGCTTTACATACACAAATAGTACATTATGAGCTATAAAACTGCTGTGAATTCATTTATGAGAACAAAGTCTTTACTGTGCAAAATATCAGAGGACAGAAATATATTCCTCTCCATGTATCCCCCAGGTCTGTGATTGTGAGATGAACTTGCAGAAGTTATAATTTTGGTTTTGCAAGAAGGCCCACAAGATTTCAGTCAGTGTACATGCAACATGCCAAAACATTTTCAGAAGAACAGCCTAATCTGGGAAAAGACAAATCTTTCTAAATCTTGTGGATCTGGATCAAGAAAAACAGGTGTTAAAAAGAAGCATGAGATGAGAATGGAGTCATAGCAATCACTGTTTGAATGTTTGTGCTCAAGATCTTTCTTTTATATTATTTGCAAGAGATGTAGAACTTTCTCAAACTAGTAATCATAATTCCGTCACCCCATTATAAGACAGTCTACTGAATTTGAACACCCAGACTTGCTCAGGTTACTTGCCCAGTTACAGAGGCAATTCTCAACACTCAGATGTGGGTGCAGATCCTCTGACCCAGGTAGCTGCCTGTTCACCACCCCAGAGATCAAACTTTCCCCAGACAAGCCAGGACATTTCAACCCTGTGGGTGTGGCATAGCCCAGCACAGCAGAATGAGGAAAGGAGGCCCTGCTTTCAAAGGTTTGCAAGCAGAGGCTTCTTAAGGAAACATACATGAGTTAATCTTTGGTAGAAAGCCAGTCTATAAAAATTTGTTCTGGTGTTTGAATGAGAGATCACCTTCTGCCAAATTGAAAAGAAGACACTGAGCTCCTAGAAGTTCATGAAGATCATTTTCAGTGGATGTGACCAGAGCCAGACATTGGTGATCAGAGCCACAGGTAGCTGTGCACATAACCTCCTGTGTAAGTGTTGGCAGAGTCTTTGATATTTTTCCTAGGAAACCCTGAAGCTGAGTACATGTTGGAGAGCAGTGGTAAAGCACCTAAGTTCAAACAAACACCTTTCATGCCTGGCTTGGAGGAGGTTTTCGCTCTTTCATGGGTATCTTACAGGGGCATGATGGGGCATTCACTTCCTTTATCTTGTAAAAAAAGGCCTAGACCTGTTCTGAATGTACCTCCCAAAATCTAAAAGTTCATTTAGAGGATGCTGTTTTCAGGTTCATCTATTAGTCAAGTTTAATTTCCATAAAAAAGTAATTATGACTATTGTGGTATTTCATATTTCAGTGAGGAAAAATTCCACATACAAGAAGAAGAAGAAGAAAAGAAAGGGTTCATCCCATAGCATCAGTGTAGTGACAGCTGCATAAAGATGTCCCAAACCAATAATGTGTTAATTCTGTCCTTATCAAGAAATATTTTTATTCACCTAAAGTCTTGTTTTACCTATAAATAACTGTGTCCCAGTTAGGAAGTGCACAGGAAGGTAAGGAATTGCACAGTTTTAGCCTTATCAGTACATCTTTTCTCAACAATCTCTCTAGATGAATAAAGCCGTATATTTTTCCATCTAAAAAAAGAAAAATGAAAAAAAAGTATATTCCTGTGGATAAATTTTTAGCTATAGAGGATCTGCTTTCCTGTACTTACCAAATACTTCAATTTGCTAAAATTCTGCTAAATTTCTAGATATTTCAAATGGTGATGTTGTGTGAAAATAGATTTTCTTTCACTGTCACACAGTTTTTAATTGCCTTTCAAAAATGTAATTTTACTCCTTATCAGGAGTAAAAACTAAAACTAAGAAAAAGTAATACATTAAAATAACTTACATTATTAAAAAGCTGCATTTTCCCAAAATAATTTTTAAAAACACAAGGAAAAATGTTTTAGTTAGCTGTGAAACAATTTCTCAAAATCATAGAAAAAAGGTCTAAACAAACCCAACCAAAACCTCCTAGCAGACCACAGGAATGCTACTGATTGAAAGAACAAATTAAACTCTTAAATAAAGTACAGGAAATGAAATTAAAGATTTAGTAAAGAAAATAATTAGTAAACATACACAAGGCAGAAATACCAACACAGTTTTGTTCAATTTTGCTCATTTTGTACTGATCTCTGAAGAGGATAAAGAAATGACAATATCTCCCTTCTTACTACACTGTCAGATTTTTCTAACAAAACCAAGCAAAACCAGAAGTAATTTTTAAAAAAAGCTGTGTGTCAATTTGTGTAGGTATGTGTGCTCCAGCTGGATTACATTGCCAGTAATATTCTGACATTGAGAAGTAGAGACAAAGCCTGTAAAGTATGTAAATATATTTGTATAGTGTTTGGGAAAGCAAAAATGCTGCAGTTGCACAGCTAAAGGAAAGAGGGCACAGTTTCCCGTGATATAATTCATCATTTTTCTGAGTTTGGTTAGGTGGGAGGTCTATTCATGTGGTGGTTGAGGTGTCTGTCACAAGGGCGCTTGGCACTTCTCCTCCTTTGTGCTTTGAAGTTCACTTCCTACAGTAACGTGTTCCAGTCATAACACCTCCTTCTTCACAGCTAAAAGTCAAGTCTGCTAGTCATCCCCCTGTGCTTCAAAATGTAGAAACCATAATTTAGCCCTAAGGAAATAAACCAATTACAAGGAACCTGGTTTAACTTCCTGCTGTGGTAGACAAATGGAGATCTACTATGAGAGTAAGCCTGAAAGCTTAAGAAATATGTGTAGGTATTGAGCAATTACAGTCAACTGGAACATGCTAAGCAAAAAACCAAATCCCCTCCTGAAAGGACCAGTTGATGCCTGTAGCATCTGAGGATAACGAAACCATTATGGTTGCTGCACTCTGGAGAGAGAGGTGTGTGAAATTTCCTGTTCTGGTTGCAGACTTTGGTGTTTTCATGATAATGAAATAGACGACTACTCTATAAACTGCAAAGAATGTGGGTCAAAAAAATGTTTTTATTTCTGCCAACAGAAAAACAGAGGTATCCTGCAGAGCTTCATACACATAAATGGAATGGATATATTCACAATTAAAGGCTTAGTCTAATAACGAGTAAAATTCTATAGTAGAAGTTTAAGACACTCATTACTTGATGCCTGAAAATTTAATATTTTCTCTGAAATCCGGGAAATATCATAAATTATATCAGTTAATAACAACAGAAGTTAATTACCTTCCTTATTTCATCTTCTAATTGTGCTGGTTTAGGAAAGGTTGTCCAAGAACACAAACAAACCTTTTATGACTTGTCTCTACGGAATTTTCTAATTTATTGACTGGGTTTATATCACATCTAATCCCATTATTATTCATATTTTTTTAACATTTAAGAATATTTCTTAAAAATCATGGATCACTTTTATCCCAATAAATAAATAAGACATACTATGTGGACTCAAGACATCAAAAAATATGAATACATGACCATGTCATATTAAATTCTTAATCTGGTTTAAAAAAATATTTTAAAAAGTATTGCAGCCCGCTTTCTATAGAAACTAATATAAATATTCAATATATTCAGCAAACATTTGCAAAATGCCTAATGATATCAGCAAAATTGATTTGCTAATGCTGCTTTCTTGAGAAAAAATGTTTTAAACAGGACCAGCTAGTGGTTCATAAACATTTTTGAAAACACTCTTAAGTTAAATCGGCTGTGTTTCTTATCTCGTTGTTGCCTTTTGAGATGTCACATTATAGTGTGCTAAACAATGCAGTGAATAATGTAAGTGGTGCATAACAAAAGGCAATATAATGCTCTGGAAATAAATTATTACATTTTTATGAGTCCCATTCCTTGGGATTTATTTTCATTCTAAAGCACAGAAAAATTAAACAGTGAATGTCAGAATAAGGTGAGGTGGAAACTCCCAGCTTTGAGACATTCTACAAATACTGTAGAAAACTGGTAGACATTCAATCAAATGTCTCCAGGATTCCTCATTTCTTGTTTACTGGATAGGCAGCAACCATTCTTTCTTCCACTGGAATTTATGTAAATTCCTTTAAGCTGAAATGATGCCATATAGGGCAATTGTGCAATCCTTCATCAGTGCCCACAAGTTACACAAAGTCATGTCAGGCTGGGTTAGGATTGCACACGGGGTCTCCAAAGAGAGCCCAGGATACAGCAGGAAGTGCCCATGGCCATAAGGCAAAGGGACACATCTGACACACCCTGGCCCTGATGGGAAGCAGTGCCCTCAATGTTTGGAGCAGCCTTGCAAGCAGACCTGTGTCTTGGTTTGAAGCCAAAGCCAATGTGCTGCCCCTGTAAAGGCTGTATCCACTTGCATACTTGGCAAGCTTAAAAAAACTCATGCATGAATTTTTTTGGCCAAAAGCTCATCTGGGGCTGTGGTTATGTTGGCCAAATTAATTATGTGTTGTTATGTTGGCCAAATTAATTAATTTAGGCAATTAAATCAGTCTGTATATTTGTTTATTTGCTTGGTTTTTTTAACATTTATTTTCCACTTAAAACATGAACAAATGTTTAACTTTTTGGGATGTTTCTGGTGAAAGGCTTTTGCAAAGAGTTTCTTTTTTTGTGATCACATTATGAACCAGATGATGATGATGAACTGTAATTTTCTAAAGAACTATGTGTTTAATGGGCTATAGCCACATGTGCCATGGAGACTTCCAGTATTATGTACTCATGATAAAAAAAACTTCAACAAAAACACATTTTTAATAAAAAAAACCCCAAGCCCCAAAACCCAAACATGCCCAAGCTGAATGTTTTAATCTCAAATGCTATCAGTTTAGGGGACTATGCTGTATACTCATCTCACTTGTCAGTCTTCTTAAGTAATTTCCCAGCATACTGGACAATTTTTATTTAAATAGGTGAAGAAAACTCAACTTACCAACCAAAAAAACCAATGCCCCCACAAGGGAGTAGATGATTCAAAGTTAAATACGTTCTGTAAATTTTAGGCATACCAATGTCTTGTCAGAGGAGACTGAAAGCAGCATTTCCACTGCCAGGTATAACTTAACAGGCACAAAAGGACTGCTCAGTTGAATATCACAAGTTTATCTCCAGATGAGCCAGGAGTTGCATGTTAACCAGGGAACACACAGAAGAGAATGGAAATTATTGTTATCATGAAATAGCTGATGACTCAAAGATTATAAAACCACAGGATAGGAGGCTGCATTAATTCCAGCGATCATGGACTAACCTTTACTTTTATATGGAAGGAAAATATATCAAAAGTTGGCTTTGTTACAGAAAATGTTGATATGCCATATGAGTAAATCAAAATTAAATTTATACAATGATTTGGTTTTCATTTTTGTATTGTCTGTGTTATTCATATGTTATTTCATAACCTGCTGTGCCTGTGTAGATCAAAACAGGTGTCAAAATGCCAAACATTTTGTGCTCAGTGAGAAACCTGAATATCTGTCTGGCTTTGTTTAAGTATCTGTTTTGCAGAGAAGAGCAGAACTGAGCAGGCAGTTGCTTATTTATTGTTCATTTTATATTCTCTTACTGTATGTTATTTCATTTTATTCTTCCATCTGTGTTTCATAGGGAAATAAGATAATTTCCAGGTATCTGTCTTTCTGATTTGTAGTCTTCTTGACAGATCCATACCCTCAGACCACAACCTCACTGCAGTCTCCTCATCCATCTCGCAGTGCAAGCCTCAAAAGACTGCTACCTCTACATCCCACCAATTTTGTGACCATGGGAAGTTGCCTCCAGCACTGCATCTGGACAAAGCCTCAAAGCCAGGGCTTCTGATTACCCATTTCCTCACAAACTGGTTTCCTCCTTGCAGCCAGCATTTTCTCTTGCCCTTTCACACTCCCAAGACCTCAGGAGACAAGATGGAGGTGGTCCTCCAGCAAGAAAACTCTTGTGTGTCTGTTTTTGCTAGGTGGTGTTTTCATGATGAAATGACAAGGAAAGCAGCAACTGAGGCAATGCTGGAACAAGAGCCATGGAGAGTGGTGAGGCAGCACCTCAGATTTAGCCTTGTCTCAGAAGTTGTGGGGTGCCTGTCCTCACACTTGTTTTGTCTTGACAGTTACTTCATCGTGAAGGGTTTGGCAACGAAGCAGTAAAGTGCCAGTTAAAAGGACATAGTCAGAGATGTCTTGGCTTCACAAAATGTCTTATTGTTCTGTGGTATCTTACCATGTAAAAGCAATTTTTGTCCCTTGTGAAGGAGGAAGGGCTGACCGAGGAAATATCTACAATGTGGCTGAGGAGCTTATGATAACAGTGCAGTAACTATTGCTAGCAGTAAATATGAATAAAGCAAGGCAATGATGGCAGCCTGTAAAAGCTTTCCCCAGTCAGGTGACTCTATCAGCACACTCCTGGGTTCTGAAATATTTTTAAAGAAGATTGTTGTTATTTTTTTAATTTTCAGTTTTCTTCCATCCAAACTTTGCATGTCCCTCAGCTTCCATTAAACACAATTCATCTGACCAGTAACCCTACACATGTGGTGAAAAAAAAAAGTACAAAAGTAAAGGGGTCAGGGAAAGGTTGCTTGAATAGACAATTAGTGGGAAATTTCATAAACAGTAAGAGAATATTGTTAGAGAACAGTCTATTTTTTTTCTACAAAAGTCTCCATTTTATCTCCAGGAATATTCTTTTTATGCATACTTAGTTTAAGAAGAAAATCCCATCATACTTCTTTCAGGATATTTTTCATTCTTCATTTATGATCCTATAAATGTTTAGGTAATAATGCTGGTATTGGAAACAAGTCAAATGAGCGCAATTCAAATTAGTGGGCAAACTAGAGCAGAGTCTTTCATTTACAGTCTACTTGATCAGACCACATTAAAATCAGCAAGAGTTAAGCCTACTCTGTTTACAGCCCACAGGTTGTTATCTAGTTTCAAACCTTTCTGTTCAGAATTGTTAAACCAGTGCTGTACTGCATGCAGCTCAAAATTAATTGGAAGCTTGGATTCTAATGGCTGTTTTTTGGGGCGGGAGTTGGAAATCCTGAATTCCACACCATGCCCTAAAAATGTATTCATTTAATTTAAAACCTTTACATTAAATTACAGGTTATTTGAAAGTTAAACACTTAGTCACAGCATTCTGTATCAGATGCTGTGAATTTATTCACATCTAGGTTTTAAATTACCTCCTTTCTATTTCAGATGCCAATTTCACTAGGCTACCTGAAACATCATTTACATACAGTTATTACATCAGGAAAGAAAAAATCCTCTCTTGTGTTCAGTGCCTTGTTTCTCTAATCCCCACAGACAGTGAGGAAGAAAGGCTGGCTTTATACTGTCAATTTCTTTTACTGCACCCATTGGCACTTGTCAATATTCCTTACCAGACAAAACACCAAATATTCTAGGACATATAACAGCTTCAGAAGTTTGCTGCCATTTATATGTCGATGTACTGTAAATGTCTACACATTAATTAATGGAAAAATAGGAATGTTCTGTTGTTGCAAAGCCACAAATGAATCTGTACTAGCTGAACTAATGAATAAGTTCAATGAAATGTTCATATTTCTATATGACTATCATATTTAATAAATAAAAAATACCTTCTGGTACTATTTAGTGGGGAAAAGTCACTGTATAACTAACAGAATCTTGTAAACACACAGTTCCTTAGGGCTTTTCTGGGAGATGGAGTAATATATGCTTCCATGACTCTGTTGTTATTTTTAAACATGGATTCAAACTGAAACACACACAAGATCTGAGGCCATTCAGCACTGGACCTGTACCTTTTCCCATAGGTCAGTGCCCTAATTTATATGCATTCTGCAGTCTCTTGGTAATGGTATTCATTCTTCTGCAGTTGTGCAAATATATCCCCTTTCAGTCAGACAGGACTTAGTCACACCTACTTGCAGACATTCTCTTGTCACACTGAGTTAGAGTGACCACTAACAAATGAGAAACAATTGAGAATCATGCCAGTATTTTCTTTTCTTACCTGACAAGTCCTCCTGAGAAGCCCTAGGTGTTAGACCTGTCTAAATGTAATATGAGAAACTGAGCTCTGCTTAACCAGCTCTCCCCACAGTGATAATTCAGTGATGCACACTTCTTTGCTCCTTGCCTTCTACTCTGCGCTGGACTTGCTTTATATATCATTTCTCAAAATAAAGAAAAGAGTTCTATTCTGGGATGTTATTGACATGACTTTTCCCACCACCACCGCCTGCTTAAGATTTCCCCTTTTAATCATGAAACCAGGTCTAGAAGATGTATATTGTGGAACATCTGAAAAATGAAATTCATCAGATGTCTCCGTTGGGTACTCAAGTGAACTGCATTGGGGCTCCCATCTAACTTACATGCAAGATTTTACACCTTTCTAGCAAACAAACCAAAAACGGGGCAGTAATATTTGAGACCAGAAAGAACAGGATAATTCTCTCTATATATTTAGGTTGAGTTGAGATGTGACAGATTTGTGTCTATGGACTCATGAGATCGGAAATATTTCCGTCTCCCAAAATTGAAATCAAATCTCAGAGATCAAGTACATAAGCTTTCATTGAAATCCTGAATGAAGTGATACACCCTTTGAGAGTATGTTGTCTTTGAATTATTCTGAAAATTGAGTTCTTAGTTGGAAAGAATGGTGAAATAAAGAAAATTATAGAGCTTTTATAAAAATAAAGTAAATGAGATACAGTTTCACAAATTGGATGAAAACAGAACTTTTCTCTAAGCTTTTGGCTATTAGGAAGGTTTTAAACCTCAGGAGCTCTGATTATGAAACACCAATGTGTATTCCTGAACCACCATCCCAAAATCCTTCTGGTGCTAGCATTCTGACCTGCTGATGCTCCAGCCCATTATGAGGCAAAAGGACGGAAAAGCAATAAAAGATGGCATAATTTTGTTGAATACAGGACCTTTTGTAATTTAAGAGTCCCTATTTTAAATTTGCACACTATTTAATGTCCAGGTTTATCATGCAATTTGGAACAGCCTGGACTGCACTATGCTGCACGATAACACCTGGCATTTAGGTCATTTACACAGAGGGTGATGCAGGAAATCTTCTCTACACTGACTTTAAATGTCTGTATCTGATTGTGGGTATCTACACATGACCTAATAATCCTGAACTCCCTCTACACTAATGAGAGAAACACAGTTTCCAGGGGTGACAGTTTTCACTAAATATAGATGTCTACTTTGGGACAAGACGAATGACTTTCTAGAAATGTCTGTTTCTTTCCATTAGCTATAAATAAACCCACATTGATTAACAAAGATGTAGACGTCTGGGCTATAGATTCTGACATCCAGTCAGCTGAATCCCGTACAAACACTTAAGAGACTTATGGATAAAGAAATATATTATACAAGTAATTGACAATGAATATTACCACATCATCAGATAAATCCGTAATCTTTTTCTCTAAAATACAAGGGAATTCTTTCTTCCTGAATTGTATTTTTCTGCTATAATTTTAACATTAGAGGAGTGTATGAATTTGTGTATGTTAAATGTTCTTCCTCTAAAATCTTTTAAACTGAGAGAAGAAAGAATCAAAACTTCACAGAGTTAAAAAAACCACTAACATTTGTCAGCTTTTACATTTGTAGAATAATGCTATCTAATTACTAGCTAATTTTTAGTTGTAACTGTATGAATGATGTCTTTAAATTATGTTTTCTCTGCACAAGAGTAATGATATATTTGTATAATTTTCACACACTGCATGCATGACAAGGTTTCCCTTCTACCACTCTGTTATTCTCATTCTTATCTCACAGGACGTGGCTATCCACCTGGCCGTGGAAAATAAAAGCCTTTAAACATTGAAAGAGAAAGTTAAGAGAAACGATGTATGGTGGGTTTGTTAACTTTTTGTAATTATCTTTAACAAAAAGTCAGCTAAACCAGGGTAATTCATTAGCTCTTTACAGCAAAATATGTGTATGTTGTGTGGGACTTGACTGCAATTACTGTATTAACAACTCTGTGTCACAGAATTTATCCCCAGAAGCGGTTAGAATCTTTGATGACCACTTCCTAAACTACTGCATTGTCTGTGACTGTTTCAGTGCTGATGCTCTGAACATTTGCCTAGCTGGAGAGGATACAGGCTTCATGGGAAAGACAGGAAAAATTACCAGACAGCCTGCATAGATGAACAAGGAGCTCCTGGCAAACTTAAAAATAAAAATGAAGCATCCAGGCGGTGAAAGAAGGTACAGACAGCATGGGAATACAGAGGCACTACCCAAGCATGAGATGTAGTTAGGAAGGCCACCTGAAGTTACTTTTTTAACAGTTGTAAAAGACAACAGGAAAGACTTCTGCACATACCTAAGCGGCAAAGGGAAAGATGAGGAAAATGTGGGTCCATTGCTGAATGTGGCAGAGGACCTGGTGACACAGGTATTAAATACTTTCTTCACCTCAAGCTCTACCAGCAAGACTAACCTTCAGAAGACTGAGGCACAGAGGGAAAGCCTGGAGCTGTGTAGACTTACCCTTGGTTGAAGAGTACTGGGTCAGAGAATACGTAAGCAAGTCGGACACATTTAAGTCCTAAGACCCTGGTGCGATGAACTGGTGAGTGCAAAGGGATCTAGCAGATTTCATTGTAAAGAATGATCATGACAAATAGGAGAAGCACTTGAGGACTGGAGAAAAACACGTGCTTACCTCTGTCTTCGAAAAGGTCAGGAAGAGTAAGCCATGGGACTGAAGGTTGAACAGAAATAATAGGTGTTCTCTCACGGGATAATATAATGAATTTTGCATTTATCTTTTTCATCTACAGTTTTCTATCTTAGCTTTAAAATACCAGTCAGATTTAATCCCATCTGTTTTACTGAAGGACCATCTGTAGTTTCCCTTGGCCCTGGATCAGGCCTAGTGTGTTTGTCCATCCTTGGAATATATTATGAGCTACAGTGAATGCTGTCTCACCAGATCATGAATTGACTTACCAAATTAATACCAAAGGATTTTGTTTCCTTTTCAGCTTTTTTTTTTCTTCCAAAATAAGCTTCCATTTACTAAAAAAATATTGGCCCTCTACTGTAGATAATAAATCAAAGCAAGTCTGTTGTTTTGTATCCAAGTTGCTTATCTACTGTTCCAACTAACAATAGAAAGTATCACATTAGGGAAATCTATTGCCTCATCTGTGGAATCTATCCTGAAATTAAAAAATGATTGGTTTCTCTCTGAATCAAATAGCAAAATCTAAACTTGCAAATTTTTGTGATACAGGGGAAATGCATTGGAGGAACTAATTTATAAAATTGAGGAAATAAGTTTAAGTCATTTCCTAAGTGGATTTGTAATTTTGGAAGCGAAGCCTGGTGTTTTCAGAATTCCCCTAGATCTACTCCTTATAATAGATTATGAATTTTGATATGCATACTATTATATTGTTTAGGAAAGATAAAAGAACAAATAGATACCTGAGATTACTTGAAACTTTAGGCTGCTACTGAGACTTGTAAGCCAATGAACTTCGTGGACTAAGCTGGGATTTAAAAATTTTTTTCCACTATATTCTCTAGTTCTATTAGCACAGTCCTGAGAGCAGCATTTAGGAATCTCCCCTTGTCACACTGTGGGACCCAAAAGGACAGCACAATTCAGCTTGAAGAGGGACTCAGTACAGAAAATAGGCTGAATGTAGAAGGTTTACTTATCTGGAAAAATTAACGACAATTGAGATGACGGGGAGAAAAATGGTTTAATTTTAAACCATAAAGGCACTTGTGATTACAGGTTGAATTTCAAAAATGGTGTTGAAATTTTCTGACAAGTTAAAGGAAGAGCTACAAAGATATTTTGATGGCTGAAGAAAAGAACCTTGAAAAACTTACAGCATATGCTTATAAATAAGTAACGGGGTGTGAACTTACAGAGGAGTTCATGTTAATGAATGGTTCATATGTTAACTTGTCTTGCTGTAAATTATTTGTATGTCCACACTAACAAGTGTTTCTCTTTTGTTTACTTGTTTTCCATCCAGGGCCACTTTATGTAATTGCTCAGAATACATAAATACTTCTACAGGAAGAAATTACTGAGGGCAGCTGTGAGACAGAGACTTAAGTATCTGGCACTGAAGCTTCTGTTCACGTCAGAAGACCATCCCCCAGTGGTCCTTTCTTACTCTGCTGCAGTGCATATTACCTTTCTCCTGAATAACTGCTGGTGGTGAAATATCTGAGATGAAACTATCATGAAAAATGTGTTAGTGAATTTGTGAGGCTAGAGACAACCTCCAGATGATACAATGTTCTTTCAAAAGCACTAATGTTCCTTATATTTCCCATTGATTTTTCTTTATATAACAGGAGCAAACCTTAGGATGTTAGAAGACTTATATATCTGATTGATTTAAAAAACTAAAAAACTTAGAGACATATTTTCCCCATGTAATTTTAAACAATTGTTTTACCTTGTCATAATACATATATCATCATTTAAACATTATTAAGAGGGTTAAATGAGCCATTAGGCATCTCTTCATTTTATTGCACATACACACACACACACACACACACAAAACACTAATGGCACCTCACTATATTTACTTTTAGGAAAATATTATCAGACAATATTTTTGGTGTGACTTAAATAATAGAGAAAAGACATTACAAGTGCTGGATCAAATTTCTCATGAGAATTGCCATTTCTTTACACGAAAACCAAGTCTTTTTTTCTTTTCTTCTTCAAAGCTTCACACTTTAAAAAACAGAGCTGATAGAGCTCGTCATTGATCCATCCAGTCTTCTGCAGCTATCTGTGCATGTCATCTGGCTTCTTAATATTCACATAGCTCATACACTTGCTTTGGGGTAAAATTCCTGTTTAACTACTCCAGGATGTTTAACTTCATGACTGGAACCTTACAGTAATCTATTATCATACAGGAAAAAATTGACATACTTGTCCTACTTATATATGTGTGCTGCTTTCAGAAGCAATGGTATTTTACAGTGCCATATGCCTTGAAAATATACTGGACAGATCAAAGTAGATTTTGCAGCACATATGAAAGAAATACAGCAAATAAAATATACAGGGGCTTTTATTTAATTTTTTTATAATAAGTACATCTGCATTAATTCCTCCCATACATATAGTGTTGGAGCATCTTTCATACAACTACCATTCTTTAGTACTTGTGTTTCCAGGGGGAGGTTTCTGGGCCATACTTCAGCAAAACTTTTTAAATTTTTTCTAACTAACACCAAATGGCAACTGTTTCTGTATGGCTTCCAGAGTACGTTAAATGTGAAGGTCCATGATACAAAAAAAATCAACAGTTATGCAAGGAAGGCATCCAAAGTAAGAGAAGACTTGGAAGCAGAAATAAGGAATAGGAACTGTATGGTAATATATACATGTCAAATATTTAAAAAAATTTAGCAACTAAACAGATTTTTATTCACTTGATAATAATAAGTAAAGCATTGTCTGGTTAACCGTATTCTATAAAATTGAAGCCAAGAAGAAAGAACTTGAAATTACAACAGCTACAAGTAAATTCACAAACCAGGAATAAATTTATTGTTGCGTATAGACAGACGAATTTGAAGCAGTGACATGGAAGATGTGGGAGTGTTCATAAGGTACTTTTTTCTATGTTTGGAATGAAAATGTTTGCAATGAAACCTGTGTCATAGGAAGTACTTGCACTAAAATCAAATCTTATTTGGTCAACACACCCAGAAAAAAACATGCCTTTGGACCTTCAGAAACTAGATAAGGAACTCTCTTAATCAAAGAAGGGCTCAAAACAACAATTTGGAGAAGGGCTGAAGGCATCTCTTGATCCCTCATACCCTTTGAGACAATGAAGGGTTCATGATGTGCTGAATCATGGTGACACCTCTTTAAACTGGTTCAAGATAAATAATTTGTAAACTCCTTCCTAGAAAGATTTCAATATGCAGGCAGTATGGTTTCCAAATTATGACCAAGGCATAACTTTGCTCTTAAAATCAAAAAAACCTGAAATTAGAGGACAAATGGTAGTACTGATGGATCAAATCTGAAACTAGGAGAAAATGGGATCAGGATTTGAATGACTACTCACTTCATCTTTTCAAAATCACAGTATTAACAAATGTTTACAAAGACATATTCTTTAGCTTTGCTCCTGGTTTATAAATAACAAGATGTATATTCTACTTCTAAATCAGGATTCTTTGCTAGTTTTGCAGTAAGAGTAGTAGTAATTTTGGAGCTCTGCCTGCATCCAAACACATCCAATTTCAGCAGATGCTTTTGAGGCTCAAGTCCCACTTTTTTTTGCAGTTACCTATATCAGATCACAATATTTAGCCTACTTGTCACCTTAATCAGTTGTAAACACATAACAGCAGCATTTACTGATCTACTTCACAACATGCTTCCCAAACGTCATGGATTATATATCTCATGAGAATACAGTAGTGTATTCTGGCAATTTGGTAAGTCTGGGAGCTCAGGACCACTGGGATTTAGTTCCAGATTCCAGCACTGGAATTAGACTTAATACAGAATAATAAATCTGGGAAGTTATTCAGTTCCTCAAAGCTGTATGTCTATCTTAGGCAGAGTGAAACATTTCTTCAGGCTCTGTATTAATGATCGTGGGAGTGTAGCCACCTAGATCACATCTAGATATGGCCACTGGTGACTTCAGTGGCCAAGTGTGTGAATCTTGCGCTGCTACAATCCAGACAGCATGATCTTGCATAAGGAAGAGTCAGCCTGGGCCACTTGAATCTCCTTAAGAGCATCAGAGAAATCTGCACTGATTTGCAGGTATGAAGAAAGAAAGAGAGAGCTGCACCTTTCTGCACACCATAGCACCTGTTTATCTGACTGAATCCTACTCTTTGAGTTCAATATATTGTTTTAGCTCACACAGTTGTCTTGGATCTCTGCTCTGTCAGGCTGCCTTTCAAGGAGTGTTACAAATCACAGAGGGTATCATTGCATCTAGCCTCAGCCATGTCCTCAAAAACATCCTTGTATCCATTCAGAAACCAACTGCCCTGAGCAACCTTGTCTAAGTTAGTGGTTGCCTCAACAGGAGCAGATGATCCACAGGGTCCCTTCCCAACCTGTAGGAGTCTGGTTCTGCTAACATCTGATATGTTACTACTGTGGGGGCACTCTGGGGCACATCTGACAAATGGAGGCACCAACCCTAGGGTGAGGTGCTTCACATACTATTTGTGCCTATTCCTTGCTACTGACCTTAAAGAGAGTTTACAGTGACAGATTCAGATGTAGACACCTGCATAAAAGATTTCTACAGCTGGTCAGGTAAATCCCTTCCTCAATAATTGTGAGGTCTCTGGCTTCTGAAATTTTTCTACCCTCATCAATAAGACAATAAAAACCCACTGTGGTTACATAACACTTGTTCTTCTCAGAAATAAAGTTTAACAATATAATGGGGTAGCAAAGTTTAAGAGAATAGTGACAGGGAGCACATTTAATGGTTAGTGAGATGACTTTTTTTTCCCAACTTTTATCCCCACTTGCTGTGTGAGCATAGGCAAGGTACCGCGTGTGCCTCAGTTTATTCAAATGTAAAATGGTTATCATTAATATTCAGCATAATTAATGATTAAGTGCCTTGAGAACATGTGATGAAACAAACTCTAGAAGAGCAGAGTATTTTTACTTCAACCTCTTTAAAACTGTATCCCCTTGCCACATATTTTCAAAAAGTCTACAACTCCTTACTAGAGCTAAATGACTAATTCAAATGAATAATTTATCTGAAGAATTTTGCTTTGTTTTCTCTTTGCAAATTGTTCTCAAATAGACTGCAAAATTCTTGGGCTTATTAGTTATTGCCAAATTATGCACAGATCTCTTCAGTGACTAATTTTATGTCTGAAGCTCATTGAATTTTTTTCCTGAAAATGTTAGCAATTTGCTGTTTGTACTGTGCTGGTAGTTCTTTCCTATTATTGAAAAGCATATGTAATTAATCAATGCAGTCATACCTATATGTATTGATATTTTATAAATAAATACATATATATGGAAAAATTCCTGATTCATGTACTTTAAAGGTCAGAGAGCACCAGGAGACCACCTACTCAGAACATCTGTAGAGTCAGTTTCCTCAGAATTGAGACTAATAATTTGTGCTTGACTCAAAGTGGCAGACCCCTTTTAAGAGGATCTGCAAAAGATTATCGAGAAAAGGAAGCATATTTTCAATAGACTTAAATTCACTATATGGGGATTGATTCTTTCTTCTCCTTCTACTATGAATCAAAGATGACCAGAAATGATTGGATTAAATTACATTTTCTGTTCATTCTTGATTGGGTGACTGCAAGAGGCAGGAGACAATGCACTGCTGTTAGTATGTTTTTCCAATACTTAATTACACTCTCTGTGAGAAATGTTTCTTACTAATAATATGAAATTCTTTCAAAGGCTTTAATCTCCCTTTAACAATTCTTATTAAAAACTTACACATTACAATCAAGTTACGTTGATCTTTTTCATGAGCTAAACAGATCGAGTTTACTGCAAGCCTGTTTTGAAGCCCTCAAATAATCGCTTCTTCTGAACACTCTTAAATTTGTTGACATGCTTTAATATTCTACTGTCAGTCTCAGCAGTGCCATTTATATAGCTAAAGTTCATGACATATTGATTAAGAACATCCATTTCCTGCCTGGAGATTAGGAGAAATATCATTGTGACTGATGTCAGACAAATGATGAATCGTACACACTTAAAAAAAGTTGCAGTCAAACACACCCATAACACATGCACACAGAAATCCAATTTGGGTCAATGTAAATATTTCATTTGGCTGAAAATTCAATTTTCTTTTCTAATATATATTTGTGTCTACTTGATCTATTTAAAATTCTTTGATTTAAATTAGCATATTTTTAAAAAGAGAAAGAAACAAATATTTCATTTGTGAAATAAGTAAGTACAGAGATTCATTTCATGTGTTTTTCAATTAAACGCAGGACCCAAATTTTGATCTGTTTCAGCTTCCACTTTTCAGTGGCGTTAAAAATGATCTAAATAACTTTTATCCGTCTCTCTCTGTGACTTATGCCAGTAACTGCATGAATTGTTATTGTTAGGGCACAATATACAGCAAGACATTTTTTCCTAACTGAGGTTTGGAATTGAAATTAATTCCACACAAACAGATAATTTTTATTTACAGGAAAGCAAGCAAGAAATAAGGTCAGCCATAGGAACCTGAACCAAAATTTGCCTTACAATCAGAAAAAAATATCCAACTGTGAGAGAAATATATTCATCATGTACACATCAAGCAAACTGATTTCAGGAAAGCCCTGCTCTGCGGTCTCCTCCAGACCCCTGATATTCGGCAGATACGCTCGTGCTGGAATCAGTAGAGTTTGGATCAGGCTCTAAGCACAGGAATTTGCTGGCATCACGCAGCAGGTTACATGAATGGACATTTTCCTTTACTTTGTGCCTTCACCATCTGTTCTGCCTTCTAATTAAAAATGCAAAATGAACATAATTAAATATTGGCATCACAAAAATAAGCTAGAAGTTTTTTCAATGCATATGCATGTTCTTTATTAAATGCAACAAGCATCTGTTTTGTTTTCTTATGTTTCAAGACACAGATAGAGGGAAATTGCTTTTTCCTGACAGAAAGGATATTTTTTATTAGAAAATTGGAATTAAATAGAAGAGGTAACACTTTACAACAGTTGGTAAACAGCAGTTTCTGTAAACAGAGATTCAGGTCCGAGTTCTTTTCTAAGGAAGCACAAGAGCAACAGGAAAAACAGGAAGGAAGCCATTATTAAACATTATTCTAACTGACTACTGAAGTCAAGCTCTTGGTCCAGGTTCTACCAGAGCTGTGAAATTCAGGTATAAGTAAAAAATTTTGAGTAGGCATCAAGACTTGTGCCTCTTCCTCCAAGAGCTGCTGAACCAAGCTAGCACCCACCTTCCACAACAGTGTACATGTTGTGCTTAATCCTTGTAAAGGGTTACTAATTAAGTGTCTTGGTATTTGACAGCATCTAGGTGGGGTGTAAGGAAGTATAACCATTCCTAGTTTTCAGATAAAGATGGGCAACTCAAAACCATTATGGTCTGTACATACCACATATTGAAAGCAACACTGTGGTCAAGAAGGCCAATGGCATCTGGCCTGTGTCAGCAATAGTGTGTCCAGCAGGACCAGGGCAGGGATTGTGCCCTTGTAATTGGCACTGGTGAGGCCCCAGCTTGAATCCTGTGCTCAGTTCTAGGCCCCTCACTACAAGAAAGACACTGAGGTGCTGGGGCCGGTCCAGACAAGGGCAATGGAGCTGGTGAACATCTAGAGCACAAGTCTGATGAGGAGCAGCTGAGGAAAGGGGAGTTTTTTTAGCCAGGAGAAAAAGAGGCTTAGGGGAGACCTTACTCCTCTATAACTACTTGAAAGGCAGTGTTAGTGAGGTGGATGTCAGTCTCTTCTCCCAGGCAACAGTGACAAGATGAGAGGAAGTAGCTTTAAGTTGCATCAAGGGAGGTTTAGATTACCTATTAGAAAAAAGAATTGATGGAAAGGGTTTAAATGCATTGGAACAGAGGGCCTAGGGAACTGGTGAAGCCACTACCCCTGCAAGTGTTCAAAAAACATGTGGATAGGGCACTTGAGGACATGGTTTAATGGTGAACATGATGGTGGTGCTAGGCTGACCTTTTGACTTGATAATCTTAAAGGTCTTTTTCAACATCAATGATTCTATGATTCTATGAAATATCTATATTACTAAATAAAAACAGGGAGAGGGACTCATCTCTGGGTTTGAGGACATGAGGCATCCAGTGGATGTATCCTGGCCACTCAGGATCAACCTCCTCTAGACCTGCACTGTTATTACATTGTACTTCGTCCTATATTTCTTCAAGGTTCCAGTGTCCCAACCCATGATTCCTTTTTTCTGTGTGATTGGTTAGTTCAGAGTGCATGAAATAAAGAGGCACTGTGCTGCAGCCAGACAGAGCAATGCTTTGGTAGCTTGAAACTGAGGGCACATGTAGCATGTCCTAGGTGTAGCCAGAAAGCATGTAACTGGCATTCAGCACAAATGCCTCTGAAAGAGTGTTGGGGTGTTTTAACTATAGGACATGGCAAACTTGATGCGAGCCTGTCCAATCTGCTTTCCAGAGTGAGCTGTCTCCAAAGTGTGCCTGGGTTTTGTGTCAGAGCTGAGGGAGCTGGCCCAGAAAGCAGGGAAGTAGGTGGTGTGCCCCAGGGGCTCAGTGGGCTGCACACAGCTGAGTGGCAGTGCTCTCTGAGACTGGACCCACGGGAGAAGTCAGTTGCTATAGCACTTGCCCTGCAATAATAGTCAGCCCTTTGGTCACTTGACTAATTCAGAGTCCTGAATTAGGTTTATGGAGTTCCTATAGAGGCTCCAGGAAGACTGAGGCATCCCTGACTGGGATCTGCAAAATGTGGCCCGACAAGAGCCTCCTGTGTTATTCAGTAGGGTAGCTAGGGAGAGAAGTTTGTTTTAAAATAAACTGCACTCTGAATGTTAATTTCTGAAACCCAGGCTTCACTTTGAATTCACAGACATGAATTCTTCCCCACAGTATTATGCTGAAACTATTCCTTCACCACATATTTCATAGTAAACGTTTACTGGATCATAGACTAGAACTGAAGTGTCCCAGTTCCTAGGCTGTGGGACAATCTGGACAGAAGCTGCTTGATATACAAATATAAAATCCATGAGAGTGAACTGACTAGAGCATCCTATCTTGTGAATCAAGGCTTACGGTGACCCTTGATTAGACAAGCACTCCTACACTTTGATTCAATGCTCCAAAAAACAAAGCAGTTTGGTAACACTATTACAGCCTATGTTTGCTAAGTGCTCAGTGTTGACAGTACTCACTCAGTCTGGGCTGGCATAAAAAACCCAGGAAAAGAGCCTCTTGTTTGTGTCCCAGTGGGACTCTTACAATAAGCTAGAGAAGATTATCAATGTGAAACTTACTCTTTGAGAGCTAGGGCAGCATACCCTGTTGTAATTCTGGTTTGGTATTGTCTTCACTTCACTGTTCCTTCACCTGCACCAGCAATGTCTTGCTGGAGCTGAACTAGATGACTTCTCAGTGAGTCCAAAACCAGGTCATTAGGCTCTCTCAGCTGGGTTTTCTATGCCCTAACTTCAACTCTAAAAATTGGGTGTGCAGTCCAATTTTGTCATTTGGGCTCCCTCTAGAGCCAACTGAGGAAGACAGATGCTCTACCACATTTTTCCAGTCACAAGAGGTGTTGATGACAAATAATGTGACTTACTCAACAAGTATAGAGGGAGTCTTGCTCATTAGCTCATCTGATGCCTAAAATTAGGAGAGAGAAAACTAATCATATGGGTTTTCCTAATGAAAACTGAGAAATGTTTCAAGTCAGTTTGGTAATTTAAGTTTTCATCTAAAATGCAACTCAGTATCTGTATCTATGGTTGTATTAAATGTTACACCAAGCAGTTTTAGATCTTTTAGTGAATTTTCTGCTGCTGTTAAATCAGTGGTAGATTGAGCGTATAAACCAGTCCCCATGTACACATGAATGGGATTCCTCTCTTCCTTGATGATCTGTTGAAAATTTATAGTGACTATTATACTACTGTAACTCTCCTGCAGGTTAGATCAGCTGCTAAATGTCTAATTTACGAATTATATTAAAAAAATAAATAAACTAAACAAGAACTATTTTCAGACTGAATATTTGACTATAAATGAAGTTATAGCAGAGGACAGGTATAAATTGCTCATATCTCCCTGACAAGTTTTTTCAAGGAAATTTCTTCCACATCTGCTGACCAGAGCCTATAGAAGCCCTATAGAAAAACTAAGCAATATTATTTCAGAAAGTTCATGTGGCTGATGTGTGTCTGGTAGAAGGAGAGAGGGAGTGTAATAGAGATATGAAGTATATTTCTTGAAGGAGGTGTGAGATACAAAATTCTTATTCAAGGCACTTCATACTGTAATGATGTTCAAAATCACTGCCCCAATTTCAGGCACTCCAAAAATTTTTCACTATATGCCCTTCAGTGTTGTTTTTTAAATACAGTTTGTCTTGGGGAGGATAACAGCAGCTTGGTACTCTACCTCACACAGTGTGAGGAGGAAAGAGTTTGTTTTTCCTTGAGTCCTGTTGAAGTGTTAATTTAAAGAAGTAATAATGTAAATCTTATTTCAAACATTCTTTCCCCCTGGCAGACTTCTATATTAAGACATTTGGGTAATTGACCAATGTTACTGTAGCTCAGCAGGCATTATTTTCTTTTGGTAAAAGGATACCATAGTAAATTTCAATGAGAAGGAGCAAAAAAAATGAACAGACTTAAATAAGACTTGAATATGAAAGGAAAATATAAACCAGATGGGAGTGATGGAGACAGGTTTTCATATCTTTCTTTTCTTCTAAGATCGTTTTAAAAGTTTCCCTGCACTGCATTGGCTTTCTGCCGCTGAGTAACATGAGGCAACATATTTGTTCAGCAGCAGCAGCAGCTGGGAGCGATTCTCTGGCTGCAGAATGCTGGCCAGCCACAACTGGGATGGATTTGGTGTCCAGCACAGCTCATTGGGAACATTCCTGCTGCCTGCTGTGGGCGCTGGAGCAGGTGCTGGAGGGGAAGGGTCTGGTCTTCCTGACATTGATGGCAAAGTCCTTGGTGAGACCAACTTCTCCTTGGGTCCTGAAGGCAAATCTGGCAGCTGCACTGCCAGTCTTTTTGGAGAAGAAGCCTTTATGTTGCTCCTGTGCTATCATATGCCTCTCTGACCGTTATTAGGTTTAGAAGCTGCAAGTTAAGTGACTGTGGGGTCTGTCTGTAACAGTGCTGGACACTTCATCCCTCTTGGACCCACTAACAGAGAGGAATTTTCATCTCCCTTCCTGCTCCTCCTAATTAAGCCATAGCAGCCATGGTGGCTCTGGGGCTCTTTCTTCAAGTCATTGTTTCTCACTATGGTTTTACTGACACATGAAAAAAGCTCAGGGGCAGGAGGCACACGGTGTTTTCTACTGAAGCTTGAGCTTTAAAGCTGGGACTCAGACTGCTTCACTCCACTGCTGACAATTTAGCAAATGGTCCATGTTATGCTGCTTTGATCTTGTGAAAGTTTTCAAAAATTTCATCCTTGAAGAAAGCTACAGGCCCAACAGATCCCCCAGTTCATTAGCAATCCTTTAGCGGTTCCCAACAATTAGAGCTGTCAGCCAGTCGAACTCCGTTTGGAGGCCGTGCATTCAAAATCCCTGACTAATGACTTGGTAAAAAGACTTGACAGTGTGTTGCAATTTGTTGTAATTGAATCTAAGCTGCATCAGCTGTTTGAGGGGCTGAAATGTTTTCAAACATTACATTGATTTAAATTAATGCCACAAAAATATTCAGAAATCGTGTCTGTCAGATTCAGTGCTAATAATCATGTTCTCTTCAGATACGAAGAAGACATTTCATCACCATTTGAAAGCATTGTCAGGCAGGCAGTTTAAATTCCCCCTCCTCTTCCCCCTTAGCTGAAAAATAAGTTGATAATCATTATATTCATGAAAGGAAAAGTGCTTGGTAGCTGGAATGGGACAGGGTGGAAGGGAGATGCCTCCTGAACTATGGCACCTTTGGGACGAAAATTTGAAAAGCCCATTACAAGTAATAATTTTCACTGACTAGATTTCAATATGAAAAAAATCCAAAAAATTAAAACCAATTCTGCAGCAACTGTTGGAGAAAATTCAAAAAGAATCATATTTTCTAACTCATTCTCTGCCTTTATTTAAACTGTGGACACATAAACTGAACAGTGGGACATTTGGCAAGCAGATTTCCAGCACAAGCTCTCTGGTTAAAACTTACATCTGTTTCCAGAATACCTTTCTCTCAAAAGCAGTGGGATGACATGAGATATCAAGGCAGCTTTGCTTTCCAAATAAATTGTTTGCTCTGTTTTTTTAATCCTGTTAGTACTGGAAAGCTTTCCATTTAAATTAAGCAGGGCTCAGACTGTAAGCACTAAACCTGAATTTTCCTACTTTAAATTCTCTAGGGTCTAAAAATGGAATTTAAAGTCATTATTCCATTTGTATGAGCACTATTTAAAAGCCAGATCCAGACAGAACTTGTGACTTTGCCCATCCAGAAAGTCAAGACAGTTTGGATTCTGTGTTTTTTCTCTCTTGAAGTATAGAACATCCTGAGTGTACAAAATAATGAGTTAAGGTTTAATTGGTACAGAAATTTCAGTAGTGACATAAAGGTCACTGAAGGAACACATTTCTCTCTAATATACCTATGCAAACTAGGCTGAGCTGAGACACTACAGGTTTTAGTTATCATCACATTACTTTGCCTAATAGACAAAAAAATCTATTGACAAATCCTACCATAGAAAGAACAAATGAACTTTTCTGACCTCAGAAACTGATTGCAACCTTCTGTTAACACCGGTTTTACACCTCTGTGGTTCTGAAAGTCACAGCATTCACCTGGCCAGCAGTGGATATCTACTGTAAACATACCGCACTCTGAGCTGATCCATGGAGACACCTGATGGGAGCAGTTGATAAAGTCTGCTTGAACTGTAGGATGCTGAGATTACCTCAGTTCCTAATCAGGAATTAGATGTTCTTAGAAAACTGGCTGATTACAAAACTAGGCAAGGAAAGAAGCAAACAGCACCCACTCTGAATCTCTTCACACTGATAAATTCTTTGAAAGTCCCATTTCTTCTTTTTGAATCTCACATACTTTTCCTAACCAGTGTATTTTGAATAATTATTAATATTAGTAACTACATTTGTCTCTATATTTGCTGTTAATATTATGGTCTGGATGTTTAATAGATTGCTAAGAAAGTCTCAGAAGAGTCTTTAGTACACATGTAAAACCCTCTGGTACAAGTATATAAACATGTCTGTGTTATGTTAGATGTAACTCATCGTTTTCTGTTCCTTTCAAAGTTTTGCACATTTAGACTACTGTATTAGCTAGATGGTATGTGGGCAACTAACAATATACTTGTTAGTCTTTTAGTCTTACTGGTTTCACAAAAGAGAGTCTCTCATTAATCTTCTTATGCAAAAAGGCTTTTATACAATATCTGAATATTAAAAAATGTCAGTGGAGCGCTATGAGTTCTTATGCTTCATCCTTCCCAGATTTCACCAAGATGTGTGTTCCTGGGGCCATGTTTATTAAATAAAACACAGAAGACTATTCCACAACACATCCTATGCTCATTTAACATATTCATTTTCTTTAACTATTATGGACCTGATTCTACTAGGCAGGTACAATTTCAGGAATGCTGATGTTTGGCCCGTATTGAGTGCTTCAGAGTGGATTTATTTCAATAACCTGATCTATTGAACCAAGTCATCTAGGCTCCTTCTATAGTAACAGGAACATGAGAAGCATCTCCAGACAGTGATTTACCTCAGTACCTGTCTTACACAACCAGATGCTGCTCCTGCCATGGGCATGCTGTTCATCCAGATGCCTTGCAAGGTCAGAGAACACCGCAGCTTTTCAGATATGGATAGAGAGAAAATTCCACAGGTAAAATCCATGAAACTTTGCCTGCTTCAAATCAACCTTCTGTATTTTCAAACCATTAGCTTGCAAGGAGTTGCCATTTAATTTACTAATGGTTAATGACAAAACCTTAATTCCTTTTCATGGTGTCCTGGCCCTTGGCATGGGCTTTGAAACTAGTTAAACTTTAAGGTCCCTTCCAACGCAAATCATTCTATAGCTATCTTCAGTTCATGTAAAGTCACAATAATGAGATACCCCCCAAAGTTAAAACTGCAATAAAAAGGAATTTCCTGAACAGGTAGAACCTACAAAAGATTCTTCAACCCCTGTTTGAGCATCTTAGTTATAATTATATTTTGGTATACTCTGAGTAGTTAACAACTTCAGCTGAAGTCAGAGGGAACAGTTTCATACATGCTTACCATTGAATTTAGATACAATGTGAATTCAGTGACTTGATGTTATGTGCTATTTGATAAATGTATAGAAGGTGACATTTCTTTTTTTATGCAGTATTACTGGCAGACATACCTACTGTATGTCATGCCAGTTTCTTGCTGCAGTCCCCATATCATCCTTGAATCCCTGCTGTGAATTGCTACCTTGTAATTATTTTTAATGTGCTTTCATGTTTTGTATTTTGCTTTATTCTCTGAGAAGCTTGTCTTCTCAAAAATGTAGTTTTGTTTCTTCTTTCATCACAATCAAAACATGTAAACTAAGGCAAAAGCTGTTTTAGAGAAGCGGGAAAGAGGGAATGTTAATTATCCAAAGGTGTTATATCTACAAAAAGAGCCAAGTCACAAAAGGGTTATCCATTTAACCTAAGTAGCCAAGTCAAACAAGACACAATTGGGGTTAATTTAGCTTTCCAGGCTTTCATAAACTCATACTTGGGAGGTCGAAGGAGGGAAGTCAATTAGCCCCAATTGTGTCTTGTTTAACTTGGCTGGGTGAATCACTAACCCCTTTGTAAGTTGGCTCACTTTGTAGCTATCACACCTTTTGTATGACCGTACAGTTTTCTAACATGCTTTTTTTATTGACATCAAATATTTTTTATCAGATATCACAGTTTCTTGGGGGCAGTGGTTTGATAGCAGCATAATTAAATAGCAAGAATGCATTCACCCATTTCAGTGCTCATAGAAAGCAAATAAGTATGGATAGAACTTTGTATGAAATCACTTTCTCAACAGGCTTTGTATTCATAGATTCCTGAAACAAAGCCAAGTGCATAATCCACAGGGCTGTACGAAACAGTCAGTGAAAACTGGATAGAATGTCCATGTGTTAAACTAGACACCAAAAGAAACATCAACACTCCCACTAATGGGACAAAAACAACACAGACAAAAACCCACTTAACTTTGTAAAATAAGCCACTTGGAAAAACATGTTGTGCTGCTTTTAGAACTTTTGATCGAGCATCTCCTTGAATGCTACTATTGACAGTTGTTTTATTTATTTATTTTTTTGTATTCTACAGACTGCTGAATTTAGTTGTAGCAACTGTTTCCTCATAAAGCAATAAACTGGACCTGCTGACTGGGAGCTGAGTTATGGCCTTTGTAAGTAAGATGCAAATTGTGAGTAAAGAAAAAAAAACTTCTATTACGATGTCATCAAGCAATAATCTTTCCCTTCTGAAACAGAGTGGAAACATGGGCGAGACACACAGTCAGCATGTTGGCAATGGTTCCCTGTCAATTTTGTCATTGCAGAACATATGTATTCCAGGAATTGCCACTGCACTGGCTTTCATCCATCATCTACCACCCACATGAAGGCTTCCAGTTCCCTGTATATGTCATATACATGCAAGCTACTAAGATCACTTTAACACAGTATTGGTGTCCCAGTAGGGTGCTGCAAATATTTCAGCACTGAAATCAGTGAATAGACAAGCAATATTTGAATAAGTAACAGGATCTGGATCTTGAATAAGAGTTTAGAAGTTATGATAGATAAAAGTACATCTGATATCAGGTGCCTTTTCATTAATTTCAATCAGATGTTACCTAGATACGACAGTTTAGCAAGAGCCTTTCCTAAATATTTTGGTTCTAGAATTATCATTCTTCCTTGCAGTGTTGCTGTGTAATGCTGCATTTCTTTCTCTGCGAGTGTTATTAGAAATGTTTTTCAGGTGGGTCTAGAAATTACCAAAATATTTGAATTGTTCACTCTCCACTAGTGTGCATATTAATTAACTTTTATCAGGAAGATTTTTGGCACTTAAAAGAAAATTACGATGAATTGAGCTACTGCCTGGAATTGATATCATTTAGGTGAATACAGCTTTCTTCAATTTCTGGACAGCTGAAATAACTCAGTATGAGCTCTGACTGGTACTTAGTATGTAATATGATGGACCCATCTGATGGAAACAAGTAATTGATTAATTAAAGTATAAAGAAGCCAGATGAATTAAAAATTCTGATAATGTCTGTTTGAAAACATTTGCTGCTAGAGCCATTTATTAAGTGTGTTGATAGTTACAAACACTTCTGTTCCATGTGAGCTCATAGCTTTGTAATGTACAGTGCAGTACTTGATGCTGTGCTTTGTTTGTGTTGCATCCACACTGAGCTGTAAGATTTTATTTTCCTCACTTTCAAATTATCTTCCCATGTTTCTCTGGTCTCATCTTCCTAAATCTGAGTTGCACACAAATGGATTTCAATCATATTAAATACTATTTTGATATACAATTTAAAGCATTTTGCTTTTGCATTTTTTGTAGCGTGAGACAGAAGAGACTAAGGTGAAGAAAAAGTCTCTGGATATCATAGGACAAAGTAGCTGTCACAGGATATGCTCATTTAAATTAAGACTTTTATTTTGGTCTTAAACTTGTGTTATTGTGATATTTGACCAGACTCTTTGGGGTCATTTATCATCATCCATTCTTATTATTTCAGTAGATTCCATCACCTCTTTGATCTCATTCGGTATTTTGTGCTGATCCGGAGGCCGGTAGCATAAGACCACTAGTGTATTTGTACAACTTAGTGAGACTCAGCATGCCTAAAATAAGTGCCAAAATGGCATTTGATCTTGTCACTACCACCCTCAGCAAAGCAGCCACAACAGAGTCAGAGAGGCCTTTTCTCGTTATTACACTCCAGAGGATCTCTGCCTGCCAATAAGGAAAAAGGTGATTGTGAGTTCACATGCCTACAATGGCTGTAGTTTTGACTATTTAGCAAGCTCCAAAAGCCTTAGATACTTTGAAGTCCCTTTCTTTCATTACAGCCAAGGTCACATAAGTGCTGTAGAACATAAATTCCCTGACCAAAAATGATATGGTTTTCCTTTGGAATATAGTTTCATATTACAGCACTTGAACTGAGGTGTACAGTGCTCAATGGTGTATGGTGCTTGTCATTACCAAAAAAAAAAAAAAAAGAAGGGAAAAGGAAGAATCAATATAAACTAATCGTTGAACCAAAGCAAATTTGTTTTCAAATGATCACCAAAATAGAATTGAGGCTTATGCTGAAAGAGAATAAGGTTATTTATCTTTGTCATATAAAATAAAGATGGTAGAAATCCCACTGAAAATCACAGATTCACGGAGTGGTTTGAGTTGGAAGGGACCTTAAAGATCATGAAATTCCAACCCCTCTGCTCTCCAGCCCTGTCATGGGCAGGGGTGCCTCCCACTAGAATGTAATACCCTCTCTTAGTTTTCTGAATTTATTCCCCAAAATCGTGTTCCATTATGGAAAAGATAAAATTCATGACAAAGGCAATCATTTCCTATTGTTTCCAGAGGTTTTGTAACCTTCAGTGTATGTCTCCTGACTCTCTGAAATCCTCTTCAAGCTTTCTGCACTCTTTCTTAGCATGCTCAGATGACAACTTTGGAAGTCTCTTAGTACTTTGCATTAGGTGGACCATATTATAGCAAGGCCTTTTATTGAATGAACAACTGCTTTTGAAGGATTTCCATCATATGGAGAATCTTTGAGGGCTCTTCAAAATGAATGAAAAGAGCAACCAAACCTTTAAAAAGTTACACTGTTCTAGGAAAATCAAGGATACTCAAGCAATGTGGATTGAGTTGGCAAATAGGCTTAGGCTGATGTGGACAGGGAAGTTCTTGTAATAAAAAAAAAAAACAGGACAGAAGTGTGCCCACACCAAGTGAGTCTGCACAAAAAAATAGAAATGAAGAGGATTGCATGGAGAGGAAAATTACACACATTTTGCCTGTGAAATCAGCGCAAGAAACTACCTTTCTGAAGTGCTGCACACTAATGTCTGTAGTGTGGATAAAAAAAAAAGAGAAGGAACTGGACATCTACATGCAGTTACAGGGCTATGAGCTCACTAGGATGAGGGAGATTTAATGGGATAATTCATACATCCAGGTGCTGCAGTGGATGCATACAAGAAAAACAAGCATACTGGAGTGAATCCAGTGTAGGGTCCTGAAGAGACTAAGGAATTGGAGGATCTGTCATATAAGAAATCTGAAAGACATGTGAACCTCTTTGGTCTGGAGAAATGAAGGCTCAGGGGAATTTTAACCATATGTGCAAATGCCTGATTGGAAAGGGAAGGGTGCTAAAGAAGATGGAGCCAGATTCCTCTCCAAGTGCTCACTGACAGGACAAGAGGCAAGGGTCACAAACTAAAACAGAGGAGATTCCAAACATAGGAAAGAAATCTTTTATGGTCAGGGTGGACAAAGAAAAGAAGAGCTTGCCCACAGAGCTTGTGGAGTCTTTTGTCATTGTAGCTACTCAATTTCAGATGGACACCATCCTGGGTAATCTGTTCTAGCTGACCCTTCCCTGAGCAGGTGGTGTGCTCGTCAATCTCCAAAGGTGCCTTTGAACCTCAACCATTGCATGAATACCAAGATAGGTGTGAACAGTGTATAGTTTAGGTCAAAGAAGAGCAAAAGATGCCCATTAAAAAGCAGAACAAGTAACAGGTGCTTCAAGAGAAAAAGATCCATTGTGAAAAAGCATCAGATTCAGAGTTAGGAAGGAATTTACTGTGTATGTGTGATATAGCTCACTGTAGCTGGAAGGAGATAACCATCAATTCAGTGGGTCAGTAGAAGGCAATATAAAATGTTAATTCAAGACATTAATTATGTAAGATTATACAGAGCATGAAATGAAAATAAAATTACTTCCTTCCAGAAGACAGGCATGTAGATATGTTGTGATGCAGATGAAAAGCACCAGATAGTCCTGTTCATCTTTACTTTCCAAAAAAACAGCCTCTACATTCACTATTTCCCAACAATACTAAACCTACTGCCTTGAAGTCTCCCTCTGTCTTCTAACTCATTTAATTTTTAACCAGTCATCTTGTTCTTGAAAGCCATGCACAGGTCAGGGACCAACTGGCAGCTCCTCAATGGTCCATTAAGGTAACAATGATCTTTTGGCAGCACTGGTGTTGATAGACACAGATGGTTATGGAAACTGTTTCTGGCTGGTGGAGTGGTGCAGCTCCCACTGAAGAGCCGATTAGCTCTGTGTGTGGCACCTTTCAAGGAAACCCTTCCCTTTTATTCAACCATTCCTATTAGGGTGGAAGGCAATGAATAAGGAGAAAGGGAGTTACTGGAATTCCTTGTCCATATGCGTCCCACTTCGGTTGAGCATGCACCAGAAATTGAATACCTTAGCCACAGGGGTTTAATAGGTTTCACCTGTACCCACAATCCAAACTACAAAGATGAAAAGGGAGCAAAACATACAATCTCTTTCCTGTTATTGCAAATTTTGTACCTGGCAAAGCCCACATTGTGACATTGCTTTGCAGCAGCCATCTGCAGCTACTCTCTTCACTCAAAAATATTAGAAGTTGTGATGAGGACAGAAACTGCTTCTGTGTAGCCTTGCCTGCATTTTCCTTCAGCAATAGGACTTTTGAGTAAACTTCACAGAGCCTGTGCACAGACTCAAGTGCTGATATGCAAATGTCCATAAGTGTAAATTCTTGGCACAGACTCTGGCACGGTTCTGTCTTACATCAGATAGCTATTTCCTGAGTTGGCCTTGAGGAATACTTAGGGACATTGGGGTATCCCTAAGATAAAAACTGTTTCCAATAGCCAGTTCGGAGATTATCCTGTTCTAGAGGAAGATCATTCAGTATGTACAGGAGGAAACCTACCTTATTAAATTATGGTTATTATACTAGTATAACTATAACTCTGAGATTCCAGACAGTCCTTTCCCTTTTCTTAAACCGCTGTTGTCCTTGCTATAAGGTGAATAATAGAACACGAGGTGCCTACATACCACTGCTGAGGGAAGTAAACAGAAAATCTCACAAAATTTTGTGATAAGAATTTACTTTGGTAGCTTTCAGATATTAGACCAGATTACTTTTTGAGAAGCATCTCCAGCCATATAAATATTCTGTGTCATCTTCATAGCAGGTTATATAAATACAAATCATCCAGGAAGAAAAGCCAGCATTTCTTCCACTCTAGTATTTATGTTTGTGACCACAGAGAAAATAATGCAGGTTATTTGCATCAAACCCACAGTTAATTCATGGGGCATTGCTATAATTGTTCTTGGGCCTACTTCTCAGTCCAGTGCAACTGAGATTGTGGTGGTGATTGCTTCTGCATTAGACTTAAATATTTCCAAGAACTGTGCCTTTTTCTACCCAACAACTGTAATCTGTCATGCTCTGCCCTTGCTCTTTATATTTGTACCATGACTACAGATGTCTTTCAAGCAAGACTATCAAGACGATGCATTTACATTCTAGTGAGCTCAGCCGGTGCTGGATGATGTTTGGCCTGTGGAGTGTCACCTCCTCTCAGCCTATCTGTGTGATTCAAAAGGCTCTTGTGTAAAGAGGGAAAAAACCTTCTCTCTGCTGGATGTTCAGGCATCCATGAAAAAATATCAGATACTGAAATGTAATAATCACATTATAGGTACACCTCAGAACAGGCCTTTCCTTTTCCATCAGCTGTGCTACCTCACTGTGGCAGAGTGAAGAATGGGCAAGTCTTTTTGATATATGAAGTCTTAATCTTTTATTCAGAAAGTATATTCTGATCAGTGTTTAAATGTGATAGGTTACAAAATGAAGACTCTTACTGTTTAAATTGCAGCCTTCAAGGCACAATGAATCTGTTAATCTCCCTGCGAAGTTACACTATGGCAGCTATCATGATGGCATTTCTTCTTATCACAGTAATTTGATCCAAGCAGAAACTCTTGAAAGGTGATTTCCCCCTGTCTTTGATTCCCTTTCATACTCCTGGAATATTCTAGATTAAGAGCTACCCTTGTTCACCCACTTTCTAGTCAGGCTTTTTGCATTTCTGTCCCATCACCCTAATTGGAAATTTTCATTCAGCTAGAAAAGCTAGTCATAGATTCTCTTCCAATCAATCAAGTTAAAAACTCAAACCCACAGACATGGTTGCTTACAGTGTTCCAGAACCAAATATCAAGGATGCAGAATCTCTTGTGTTGTCTACAAGATGTGTCATTATGGCAACCTGCTCAATTAACCTTTTTAACAGAAACCTTCTGCAGTAACCAACGCTGGGGCATCAGACTTCTCAGACGAGATTGTGATTTTGTATGGAGTTCTTTATTATACAGACAGAGACTAAGATTACTACAGATCACTCTGTGACTACTTGCTAAGACTACTCCTATGACTCCTACTGTGGCTACTGCCATGGCTACTCTCTTATGGCTACTCCCTACTACTACACAGTGAAAATTCCCTTCATACCATCCCACACACAGGTTGCACCATCATACAAACAGGAAAGATAAACAATACCCTAAAAGGTCACCAAGTACAATACTCTCACACAATGGGTGCAGAAGGCCACAAACCCATGATCTCTCTCCCATGTCCATCCCTGGTGACCTGGATGTGCTTCCTGGTCACCTCTGGGCCTGGGGAAGAGGCTCACCTCTGGGCCTTCCAGGCCTGCTTTTCTATAACACACATAGTGTAACCCAACACCTTCAAACATAGCATGCTTCTTCTACTTGAGGATTTCTGAGCCCCCAAGTGCCTAAGTTGTGTTTGCATGGATGTATGCTGTTATACAGAGATATCTTGGGATGTTTTACAGTGAGAGCAAAATGCCAAGCAGTTGATTTTATAATAATCCCAGAAAATTTGGAACTGTTTCTGCTACATGTTTTATATTGCTCCAAGTGATAATGCTAGAAATTGCAAAACTTTATCAGTTTTATTCTCACCAGACAGCCAAACATGCTTCAAACTATGATTTTTTTCCAAAAGTCAGAGGTCTCCAATATTGATGTAGAAAGAGACTGCATTTCATGTATTGTCCCTGAAAGAAGGTGTTTTCATGGCTCTGTTGGGCTACTTCCTGTTGACCTGTAAATGGGATGTATTTGCAGTAACACAAACAGAAAGGTAAACACTTCCAGCATAGGAAGAAAAAGACGTTCAGATCAGCACTGACAGACTGCTAAAGACATAACCAAAATTGTTTAGACGATTGGTGAGGATGGCTCAATCTAGGTTCTTGTTCTTAATTGTGATTACAGGAATTAAATACCTGTGAGCTAGTGCAGGGAACAGAAGAAATGTTTTTTTCACAGATGAATAGATTTCACTTCACTTGATGTTAGCTTAATAGAAATAAGGCAATAAATAAAATAGCATCACGTAGTTTCTCTCGGAAATGACAGGCATCATCAGAGAGCAAATATTTATAGTAAATTCCTCAGATAGGTGGAATGAATCACCTGCTGGAAATGCTTATCTGCTTCTACTGCATTTAAGGCAGAAGCTGAGATCATTGGTTTACTCTAGATGTTTAAATTTCAAATGGCTAAAAGTCAACATTTTTATCAAGTCAATTCCATTTAAGTTTCAAACTTTTCAGTGGAGATTTCAACTTGCATTTCTCTGGCAATGTGTGCGTGTACCTCAGCATAAAGTTTGTACATCTGTTGCAGCTCCATTATGCATTGCCTTGTGACACACTTTGTGTATTATAGTTATCCTCATAGCCTCATGTAAATTGGGGGAAAGCTAATACAATGACATAAACATGGCTGTGCAGAATTATACATTTTTGATGTCTTTCACATAGAAGTACTAGTATTTCCAGACACACATAAAAAGGAATTCTATTTCTTCGTAAAAAAGCTCAGGTAGCTTTATTCTACATGAAGTTGTGAAAATATACTGAATCCTTGACCATTATGTTTCATCTTAGAAAATGAAATATTCGTGGCTGCATGTGGATTACTTAAGTCAAATGGCAAGAGCACTTGAAAGAGAATGCTGTGCAGTTAAAGGGATGTTCTTGGAAAGAACATTGTTCACTTAGAAAGACTATAAAATGTTAGGATGTTAATATAATATTAAAAAAGGATCTCTCTCACAATCAATGTGTAAACAATTAATAATTAATAGTTAACAAATGTATTTAGTAACAATTCTGTTGCAAAGAGAGAAAGAGTGAATGTAGAAATGAAAACCCCATTGACTCCAGACCCTGTTGTCATGGCATCAGTTATATCACAATGAGCATCTGCTCACAAATTCATGAAATTCCTTTGTAAGTTTAGGTGACTGACTACCTACATATCTACTGGGCATACTGTTCAGATTATCACTTCTGGGATGTTTCTATAACTCCTTCAGATTTTAAGCTTCAGTATTTTATGGTCAGTTCATATCTGTTTTTTTTCTTATGCCAGCACTTTCTTTCAAGGTGGAGAAGTAGTATTCACCATATGGTTAAACGGTCACTGAAAGTCAGGGAGTAGAACTGATCTCACGAAAATGGTTTGGAAGTTGTGTCTTCAGTCACCTGAAGCTTCATCTATATAGCTAATGTAATGAAGCAATCAATGCTGGAAGATATGACACCTCATTCTAAAACAGACATATGATAAGATCCTTAGATACTTCTCATGACTTCTTCACCCTTTACTACCATTTTTCAGGTACATGCAGAGGATATCTGCAATGTCTTTTTTAACAGCAGTATCTATTTTAGCTGTGTTTGTCTAATGGACATGATCTGGCTCCTCTATCTTAATGCAACAGCCTTTTGCAAAGGTTCTTGTTGGTAGTCCTAACTTTCCTTTATCTCAATACTCGTCTACTTACTCACATTTCTAGTTCTCTTGCTCTCCTAATCAGCTGTTTCTTCCTATGTGTTCCTCCAATATTCTTCTGTAATGACAATAACAGCCACCTCTATATCATCAGCAGTTTAATTGAAGAACCTACTGATTCCTATGGTTATTATTGAAAATCCTAAATACTATATACTCGATAATATTAGTCCCAAGATCAAATCTTTGGGATTCCTATTAGGAATCTTAATTCAAATCAACAGTTGTTTCCTTCAGCTCAACTGACTGTAATCTTTTCTTTATTCCTTCTGCATCTCTGTCATTATTCTGTATCTATCCCATCTTCCTGTCATAACTAACACCTTCCTATCATACCAGATGCTTTATTGTTGTCCTATTAAAAAAAATTAAATTCAGCAATGACAACATTTTCTGTTGGTCTGCTACAGAGTAGACTACTTTTGTAGAACTCACAGTTTACTTTAACTCAAGAATCCGAAAGCAATAGACAAAGATAATTAATGACAATAATAACATACAGCTTTATTTAGTCAGCAGCCAAAACCTGAAGTCTGTCTTTGAGGCATAAATTAACCAGAAACTTTATTCAGAGCTTCCAGCTTATCTGTGAGCCGAGTTGACATCCAGAATTGGAAGACAACAGTCTAGTCATTCTCTTTCTTGTCTTTCCTTCATTTTACAGATACTCAGTTTTTATATTTTCTGAGAAGGATCTCCAGTAAAAATCTAGAACTCTACCCCCCTGTATTTTCTCCCTGTAAAAATATTTATAGTAAGAAATCATTCTCCCCATTTCTTGGGCAAGTACTCAGTGATTGGCACAGTATTTTTGATTACAGGTAACTTTTTCTCTAGAATTCACCAATACAAATGTTATATTTTGTAACATTTTTAAAGTACTTTGCAACATTTTAGATGTTTATATGTGGTACATCTTTTTATCCAAGCATAAAAAAATTATAATGGATTTCTTGGTTAGCATTTCCCCCTACAATACAGTGACTGTTGATAAAATCTCACATTTTTTGAATAATGACATTTAGTGATAGCATTTCCATTATTTTCCAGAGAGTGACACTGGTCTAATAACCTTTAAATTTGCCAGTAACCTGTTAGGTTTTGAATACTGACAGTAAATTTGCCATCTTCCTATTTTTCATATCAGATGCTAACCAATACACTGGTACTATATGAGGGAACCTTCTGTTACGTGTAGAATTTGTCATATAATCAAAGCATGGTAGTGAAATTAGGAGAGTGGGGCTCACCTAAAACTGAGCCATGGTACCTCTCTTAGCAAATACAGTCACACAAGGCAGATGCCTAAATCTGAGTGAGTCACCTTAAGAGTCCCTTCACAAGTGATGCAGAGAAACAGTTCTACAGCATCATCCCTTTCCTTATAAATAAATGTATAAAATAGATTAAATGAGTCACACCTTAAAAATTCTCATTTCCTTCCCTGAATATGAAGGAGAACTGCAATAACTCACTCATCTACAGAAATGTAAAGCAAGGTGGAATAAATTGTAGCCTTAATATGTTTGCCCCCATCTGTGACATGAGCAACAGCATAAACACAATGACTGAATATTTCTGAGTCTTTATTCATTAATATTTATAAAGTACTTTAAGATCTTTGGATCAAAGCAGTAAAAAGAGGCAATCAGCACTACATGGCCAATCCACTCAAGTGTCAAAATCCTATTTTATAGAGTATTGTATGTCCAGATAGCCCTTCCTTAAAAATCTTATGAATTAATTGAGAAGATAGTTGGACAACAGAGGTTAGGTGTTTCTGTTCTAGCACACAAGAATAGTGCAGGAGCTTTCAGGGGCATCTTCTTCTCATAACCTTGTCACAATGTCAGAAATATTATCCTCCACACTTCCTACATATGCTGCAAGTTGTAAGGGTTGCCTTCAGCCACTCTGCACTGTCCTGCAAAGCCCACCAGCCTAAGAGGATCATAAATGCAGTCCTTTCCATCTTCAGGAACATCAGTCCCCTGCTCTGCTTCACTGCCATATATTGTGACTCCTGGGCACTGCTGCCAGTCCAGCTGTGAAGGCTGGCTCTTTGTAACGGGGGGAAGCTGCCTAGTGATATCCTCTGGACCTGAACATTCACTTCTTAAAAAAGAAACTAGTCACTATCCCCACAGACCACCCCAAAGAACTCCATTATCAGTCACCCATATACTAGAAGTGTTTTTTAATCACTGAATACATTTGGAAAGCTAAAGGGGGCTAATGGTCGCTGATTTCCCCTTTCTGTGTTTGGGAGGGCTCTAACCACCACATAATGACTGTGCAAAGTGCTGTTTGCTTATTTTTCTGAAAAAAATTATACACTTGGCATAGGGATCCCTCTGATCACATTTCTGGAAAGGTAAAAGGGCTCTATAAACCCACACATCCAGCCAACATGCACAAATGTTCTTTCAGGTTTTCTTCTTTTTCAGTCTGAGCTAGTTTTGCACACACACACATACACAGACACACACACATTTCCTAATACATTTTGTATAATTTAAGTTATTTTTGTGTTATATGCTCTTTCTGGTGTTCCCATGGATTCGTTAGGATGAATAATTTCTGTCAATAATGAACACAGGAACCCAGTACATGAATACTTGACGAGATGAATATATGCATAGGTTATACATATCAATTTGTGGTGAATGCATGAAACAAATGCATAAGAAACTGATTTAACTAGCACGAAACACAGATGAAATAGATGGCATATAAATGTAATTATATTACTTTCAGGCAAATAAGACCATGGAGATAGGAGGGTGATGGGTATGTGAATTCTGTAATGAACATCAGGGCAGCAGAGAGGCCCCTTGCAAAGATAATGCATCATTTTATGTCTTTAAAAAAGCCACAGTCGTACAAAAAGCCAATAAGGAAGCACTGTTAATAGGTGGAAAAATAAATATATTCTGTTGGTTAAGAAGCTAGAAGGGGTATAAAAATGAAAGCTTGTGCATGGAAGGAAAAGTAATGAGAAGTATATGAAAATACTAAGAACCTATCAACCAGGTAGAATTTGCATTACCACCTTCAGTGGATTTTGAATCTGCCCCTAACAGATTAACTGACATGCAGCATCAGCATGAAAATGGTGTTATTTATTTTTATTTCTGATCACAGTAAGAATAGATATTTTAAATCATAATATTTTGAAAATGTCTAAACATTTTAAAATCTCTTTTAAATGACTCGGCCTTTTTTTTTTAAAGGAACTTAAACCCATTGTTTTCTAATGCTTAGAAAATTTTGATATTAGGCTATAACATTGTATGATAAAGTTCACCATGCTGGAATGCCTCTAGGGATGTGATCTCTAGCAGTGTATGTGTGGAGGGCCCAGTCTTCCAGCCGATTAGTTTTATTTCCTCCTCTCTTTTAGTGCTATAAAGTATCTCAAGTTTCCAATAAAACAATGTACAACTCCTTATCTGCTCCAGCATATATCTTTCACCCACCAACATTTTACTCACAACTCTTTTCAGGCACAACCCTAAGCCTACATATCACAAACAATTTTTCCTTGGTACCTTGGTTAAGCCTTACACATCTTTCAGCATTTCCTCAAGAGTTTCTTTAAGAAACCCATAGTAAGAATAAAAGGTAAATCATATTTACTTATTTTGTGATTGCCCCTCATTTTCCCTGTGGTGTTCCATGTTTTCTGCGCTCCTGGATGCCAAGGCACAGCCCAGTTAGCTTTAATTTGAGCCTCAGTTCAGGACTCATCATCAGCAACTTCATTCTTCTCCCAGAGGAATGACCCCTATCAGGCATGTGATATCTCACAAGGTTGCCTATGATGGGTCTGTGGTCTCCTGTGAACCCCTTTGTTACCAGAAAGGTTATGCTCCATGTCATGCAGCATAAAAGTGAACACTCTGAGAAGTCAAGAGTTAAAACATACCTTGGCTGTTTCAATAAAATGCAATTTAATACAGCAAGAAACACATTTCATATCTAATGTTGACATTGAAGGATCTTGTATTGCTTTTTTACCAATAGAAATGACAGTGATTCATCAGCTTTTATTCCATTTTATATTGCTCTGGTGCTCTATCAGCCAGAGAAATGCTCTAATTTTTGGCAAAGTTTATCCACTGAGCTCTTTTCCTTGCTGCCTTTCAAACAAAAAATATTTCTTGTAGAAGGCACTCACATTTTTTGCTATATTCCTGGTCTTCCCACCTTATAGCTTTCCTGTCACCCTGAAATCCACAGCTCAGTATTTCCTATAGCTTCTTTTTCAAAATGAACATATATAGGAGTGTAAATTCTTTCAGACTTCTTGGCTATTTTTCACGTCTTTGCATCCTCTGTTTTATTTTTGGAGTTTCAGCATGCATCCCTAACTTTATATGCTGTGCACTTTATTGCCCTAGACTCAGGATTTTCTGAGATCAAACAGCATCAATATTAATTACTAATAGAGTTTCACTTTTAAAATAAACTTGGATTTAGAATACTGAGACAGCATGTTAGCAATTAATGCATTACATTTACTTTTACACGTGATCCATATATTTTAAACATGAGAACAAGAAGTGCTTAGATTCAAGTTCTGTATTGAAAGAGGTTCAACATCAGCAGTTGAATTGGTTTGTAGATTTGCGGTTTGGACTGAAATTACATAGAGTGTAAATCTCACAGAGGCAGCTGTCATGAAGCCTTTACTCCATGAGTTAAGGGGAGTCTTAGTCATTTCTACCCCCTACATTCAGCTGGAATATTAAAAAAAGAATATCCAGAGAGAGAAAAAATTAAAAAGAGGTTAATATTGAAACCTAAATCAAAATAGGTTCCTTTGTGTACACAGTTTCTTTTGCAAATTTTACTCCTCATACTTTCATCTCTGCTTGTATTTGGAAGAGTTTGAGATGTGGAGGCTTAGATGAGTTCACATTCATCAAAGATGAAGAATGAAGCAGACCATATTTATATGAAAACACACACCAAACTGTTCCTTTTGCAAATTAGGTTGCATATCCACATCTGACTGGAAACAGAGACAAGAAACAAGAATATTTAGAAGAGCGGAAAATGTGGGAAAGTTATCAATAGTCAAAGACTGTCCTCCCACCTGACACGGTCTGAGTGGCAGGCCCTGGCAGTAAGAAAGAACAACTTCTCAAGCACAGTAATAAAAATAGCAAAACCACAGCTGTCTACTCAAGATGGTTTAAAAGTTATGTATGAAGCAATAAAATAGAATCTCACTTTTCTAAGGAGCATTCATTTTCTAAAAAGATGCAGCATACTTCTGTGAGCCATAAGCCAACTCTACCAGCTAATTGGCAAGATCTAAGCCATCTGGATACACCATTTCATGGTACCAAAGTATTTTCTTATGCTCTTTTATTCTGTCCATTTCTCCTCCTCACCAACATCTCCACCACCAAACCAGCGCCAACACTAAGAAGATACTCAAAATGAAACTTCTCCACTCTGTGCTTCTAGTAGTCAAGCTGTAAACTCACTTTCAAAGTAGGATATAATTTCCTGAATATACTTTGCTCTGGAAAAAATAATGTGGAAAGACAAAAAGAAAAAGACAAAAGTGCAGCTTCTGAGCCAGAAGAGATATTATTAGAGGTGTCACAGGAGGCAGTTTTAAGGCATAGTGAACAGATTGAGGCATAGAAATACTTAAGCATTAAGTTGAAAAACAGCATGTGTATGAGAAACTCTAGAAAGGCACTCAGTATGAGACACACCAAAAAAACCCCTATTCTCCCTTTTTATATCTGAGACATCATAGAAGAAATCATAAGCTTGGTGTGGATTCTTTATGTTTTGCCAAAGGTCTGGCTGGAAATGATTCTGCTGCCATAAAATCTGTTTATGACAGTATTAAAGTAAGTATATCACTCTAAACGTGCTGTCTATTCTACCCCAAATAAAGGCAGCAGGGAGAGCTGAAGCTCATGTTAAAAATGGGGTAGGGTAGAGGCCTCAGCAAGAACATTGGCAGAACCACACCACTGTATCATGCAAAGACCATGGGCTGCCAAGAGGGAGTGGGTTCTCTTTCAGAAACCAGCCTCAAGAGCTTTCTAGGAAAATGTGAAAAAAATTTACTGACAACGTCTGAGCTGCATGTATTTTGGTGCCACGGGAGCAGCAATAATTGTGGGGCAGCATGCTGCCTTGTAGTGTCTGCAGCTGTCAGTGTTGGTAGTAAATGAGTATCCAGTGGGTTTTGCCCATTTTCCCTTCAGTGTTCATGTGTTTTATGGGCTTGAAAGTTAAGGAGGAAATAGAAATGCTTGTAGGAGAAGTGCTTTTAATACATCATAGTAATTTTTTACTTGTGACTTTAGTGTTAACATAATTTGTAGCTCTTTCATGTTCTCCTTTCATTCTCTCTCCCGATTTTTGCTGTGCAAACACTGATATTTCCTGACACAAGGAGACTTTAAACAGCCCACAAAGATCGACTGCTTTCATGTTTCCAAATTTTTTCAGGCAGTTAAGCTCAAGAGACTGGTGCAAGAGCATGGATCAAGTAACTTATTGACACACACACTCAGACAAGCACTGGGGAAAGGGCGACATGAGCCAGCTGCCCTGACATGAAAGGGCAGTATGATTTTACATCACAGGACCATCACCCACTTGACCCATGTGAAACTGATCTGAGCAAGGCAGCTTCTCTGCGCCAAATGACTGCCCTGCCTCGCATTCCTAGGCTAGTTTAGACGTAAAAACCCAGAAATACCACACTAGCCTTTTCAAGGAGTCATCTTGTTAGTAAAGAGCAAAGCTATTCCTAATGGTCATCCCTCCGGGGTCTGTGCACCCTGAGTGTACTTATCTATATCAAGATATCTATATCTATCTATCTATCTATCTATCTAACTACATATATACATGTACATTGCTCAACTCCATGAAAGCAACTGGTGCTGTAGAGTGAAAGTGGAACAAATCCAGGGAAGACTGAGAATAGCAAGTAAGGGAGTGAAGTCTGTGGGGAAGGAAGATAGGAAGGAAGGCGCAGAAGGAAGGCGCGGAAGGAAGGTGCGGAAGGAAGGCGCGGAAGGAAGGAAGGAAGGCGCGGAAGGAAGGAAGGAAGGAAGGCGCGGAAGGAAGGCGCGGAAGGAAGGAAGGAAGGCACGGAAGGAAGGCGCGGAAGGAAGGCGCGGAAGGAAGGAAGGCGCGGAAGGAAGGAAGGCAGGCGCG
>VZTZ01027342.1:121016-328223 GCA_013400955.1 Drymodes brunneopygia
GAAGGAAGGAAGGAATTCCGGAAGGAAGGAAGGAATTCCGGAAGGAAGGAAGGGATTCCGGAAGGAAGGAAGGAAGGAAGGAATTCCGGAAGGAAGGAAGCGGCAACCGGAGTGACTTTCACACTTCATCCTAGAAGATGTTGAAGCAGTGGTCTGAGCTGCCCTGGTCTGGTAGATCAGTAAGTTGCCTCTGAGTGCAGTGCACAGAAGCAAAGAAGTAAAGAAAAAATTTTGGATGTGGTCAAGGGGAAAATGGAAGAAAGCTGAGCAAATAATTACAGAGTCCAGTAAATGCTATTGAAGGCATGAGGGCTGGAACAGCAGCTAATTAGGAATAGCTATAAAAATAGTAGGGAAAAGTTCTGCTTTCTACAAGAAGGTAGCTCAGAAGTTGAGAAATTCACAAGCTGACTTCAAATGCAAGGGCCTGAACTCACCCTCCATGTATTTTAACCACTACGCATATTTCTGCTAGAGTAAGGTTTTTTGTTTGTTTCCATTCCAGTGACACCACCTTTCTGTCAACTGATAGAAGAAATCTAAGCAATTTTGAGCTAGAGGCCGGGTGTGTTTGTAGTTTAATTTCTTTTTGGCATGAGCTGCTGCTGTAGCTGGGATAGTTACAACCAACAAGCATATAACCATTTCTTTCAGCAATTTCAGTACAAATGGGATGTGAGGCTAGGTACAAAGATGAATACAGACACAGATATTCCTTGGTGCTCTCTGGAATTCTACATTTTCCCCACTCCAATCCTGCCATTATATGAGAATATAAGAGAAGATATTCCCAACAGAGTAGAACCGGTGGTCCATCCAATCTGGCCCTCTGTCAGCAGAAACAGTGACTGGGAATTTAACCCATGAGCATGGCCACTTCATGCCTGACCATCTTCTTCGCACTGCACCAGTTTCTGCAATTGTTGGATTTGGGATTTTAGAGGTATTTTGCTGTCTAGTTCTCCTGGTATCTGTTTATAGACCTTTGACTATGAACTTTTCTTCTCCCTTTCTTAGGCTGCTGATACTTCTTGCCTTTGCCGTCACTGTCAGAACAAGTTACAAGAGTTCATATGCATTCAGTAAAAGCAGTCAGTTTTTGCTTCATCAGCTTCAAGGGCTCAGTCAATAACAGCTCTGCATCCAGCTTACATAGCACCCTCCTGATGGTGTCATGTTCATTCTTCCTGTGCAAAATGATGGGTCCCAAAACTTTGTATCCTTTTGGAAGCCAATTACCTAATCCCCTGGGTCCTTTTTATTGCTTCTCCCCTGTATCACCTCCAACTCCACTAAATCCTTCCTGAATCACTGAGCTGTGACTGCCCACACAACACTTGAGATATGACACATTCTAGCTTAATATGGTGGCAAAAAGTCTATCTTGCTCTCACTGGTAATGCCTTTCTGACGTTTTGACTCAATGGTACCCTGTTGCATATTTCACAGTCATTTGAGACAATGATTTAGAAAATCAGCCAGTGATGATTCCAAGGTCTCTTTTTGATAGCTGACCAAAAAGTTACAGCTGGCATTTACAGTTCAGGTTTCAGTGTCATACAAACATGGTTTAGATTACAATTCCTGAGATGCATTATCCTGCGTTTCTTGGTACTGGAGTGCATCTGCCCCCTTTTCCAACTCACTCAGTTTTGTGAGGTTTTCCTGGAGTTTTTATAGACTGTGATTTGGTGTTTAGACTTGCAGTTTTTACTGTGCATCTGCTTTCCCACATCCTTGCTGAACACAACCAACACTGGCACAGGCGGTTGGGCAGAAATGGAGGTAGAGCATGGGGCCAGGGCTTCCACACCCCTCCAGGCCCTTCAGCACATGGGAATTACTCTGGCCTCACTAATCCCCTGGGCCTTCTTGCTGCCATGGCTGCCTTCAGGGAACACCTTTTCAAACTCTTCACTTTCTTTTCAGCTACTGTTTGTTTATTTACTTTCAGCTTGCTGTGTGTATGGGTTTTACTGTGCTTCTTTTCTAGGCCAGATTTCCTTTTGTTTCTTTTTTTTTCATGCTTCTCCATGTGATAGCCTGCACAATTTTTCAGTTAAGGCTTGAAGGGATTTTCTGGATGGCTTTGTTTTCTTTCTGTATTGTGGTACACTTTTTACCTGGCTTCTAGCACTTAATTTTTCAACAGCCTCCAGGCTGCTCCTAGGCTTCTTTTGTTTTGGAAAGATGCTTTTATGAGGTTTTTCTCCTTTTTATTTGTTCATTTTTAACCAGTTACCCCATTGTTTACACAATTTCTCTTCTTGAAATTCAGTACTATAGTCACTATTCTGTCCTGTACTTCACTCCACATTATATCCAAAAGACCGTCCTTTCTTGTGATGTTTTTTGTTCCAGGAAGCAGCCATCTACTGTCTCCAGAGAATTTATCTCCTGGCTCATTTTTCAGTACTGATGTGTAAAAGCACATGTAATTTTTATTCTTGTGCTTAATATTGCTCAAGGAAATCCAATGACAGTCTAATTTGCCTTTATTTTTTAATGCAGTAGTGATTTTTTTTTTCTCTCTTGGCCTTTTCAGAGATTCACTGGACATTACACACATCCAATTTGCATTATTATGTATGTTGCATTATTCCAAGTGTTTTTCCATACCCAAGCATTTTCTCTTGTTGCTAGTTTAGAAACCATCATAGATAAGTGTTAAGTTACAGAGACACCTTGTGAAGTCTTGTCCCTTTGTGCACAAAGGCCAGGTACTGTGCCATCACAAGAAGTTATTTGAGTGTCTAATAGTTGCTTCTCCACTCTCATCAGCTGTTTCTTTCTCACTCTTTGCCACAGAAGCAAGGGAAGAGCAAGAGGACACTAATGTCAGCTGACGTGAAGGGTCTCATTCAAAAAAAATAAAGCCCTCCCTTTGGATCTAGTCCCAGACATCCCAGCAGACTCACATTTGCCTGCCACACAAGGTCAACATCACAGGAATGCAAACCAAAACTTTCCCACCCTTTCTGCTCTCTCAGAAGCCAATTTTTTTTTCTGTTTTTTCCTCCTTGCACTTTTCCTGAGCAAGACTGCTCTGCAGTTGTCCCCTTTGCCACTGGCAGCAACATAACATTTCTCCAAAAGCCAATGGCACCAGTGGACTGCATATAACACTGCCACCTGGTGAGCCTGACCAGATAAATAATGATCTGGTGGCACAAATCATTGCATATAGGGGTCATGGACCACAGTCAGAAAGTTTCAATTCAAATACAAAGAGACGGAAGAGCAGGAGAAGGAAGATTTTCTGCCAAGATGGTGTGTTGTCCATTCTCTTTTCCATGGAGTTTAAACGAACCGGCATGTTAACAACAGGCATTAACTACTGGCTCATCAATTGGTCAGTGTGACCTGGTGCACTTTTTGTTTCTATTCATGTTTTTATATTCAGGAGCAGTTCAAGCACAAGGGACTCAGGTATCATTTTCAGGAGAGAGATTAGAAGTAGATGGTGCTTTTTCCTCTTCTGGGGGGAAGGGGTACAAGTAATGCAAGATTTTGCATTTGTGATCATATCTAGGGGCAAGTGTCTATAAGAAGCATTTCCTCAGTGAATCCACTCTACTTGCACCAGCTCCATGCCAGGATGATTCCAGTGAATTTAGGATATTTTTTTAAATAAAAATTCTCATTCTAGAGCAGATTCTGTATATTTTTATCTGTTTTATTTATTCTTTTTCTTGAAGCTAGCAAAAGCATAGAAGATGACATCCAGAACTTATTAACAATTTAGGAGTGTTTCAGCTCTTTCTTGATTTTCCTGACTATTTCTATCTGCAAAATTTAGAGAGCAGCTTTGAATTTCCACCCACTCTTTACATCAAGTAGGCAGTTCATTAAAAACAGTTTAATTTCTGAGTTTGATGCAATGAGCCCCTTATCTAAGAGGCTCTCATGTTCCTCTGTATTCTTTTTTCTCCTTTGCACGATCATCTCTATTCTCAATATGTTAGACATAAAGTCCTAATTCAGTAGTTCTTGAAACAGATAGGAGCATGCCAGAAATTTTTTATCCATCACTTAACATAATTCTGTAATATTTTATACAAAGATGTCCTTGTTCTCTGTAACCACTGATGAGTGAGAAATTAAAGCATGAGGTTTTCCAAACAGCATTAACTGCAATTCCTGCAAATTCACATGCCTTTGCCAGATGCAATATCTGTGACTGTTTCTGAAATGTGCATGCAACAGAGAAGCACACGCTATATGGAAGAAAAAATCCCACAGTTTTATAGAAAAAAAAATATCCCCACTGTAAACATTAGGAAATGACAAATACTCTTAGGACATATTTATGTATCCAAAACAGTATCAATTATTAAAGCGAAAGGGGAAAAAAACAAAATTTAACTAAAAATAATGCAGAGTGTTTAATAGATTTGTTTAATAGTCATAAACAAATAACCCATGAATACTTTAAAACAGTGTTGCAGGAAGCAGACACCCAGAAGATTTTATGAAATATTCAAACATTTATGGAGTGTGCTCTAGAGGTTAGAGCAGAGGCCTGACAGTCAATAGAGCTGCCTTATACCCCTGCTCTGCTGCACATCTTTCCTGGAGTGAGCAAACCACCATGCCCACATGTTCTTGTGCTGTAGTGGAGACGGAATTGTTCTGACCAAACTTTGTGTCTGAGCTGTGCTGAGGAGCAGGTGCCAGTCTCATGCCGAGGAGAGAGAGGGTAACTACTGGTTTTGCCACAGGACAATACCACTGGGTTATGACAAAATGCCCCATGTCAATGTGTTTCTGGGACAACTCCATGTCATCCTGACCCTCTCAGGGCATAGGCTTTGGCCACTTTTATCCCACTGAAGCAACAACCAGGAGTGTAACCATCCCAGAATATATGACAGGTCTCAACCCCAGCCTTGGGCTCATGAGCTGCTGCTGTTGCATGAACGAGATCCCAGTGCCAGGGAGACCAAAACACATCAGGAAAGGGAAGAGGAAACCTATTGGCACCAGGAGTTCAGAATACCTGATCAGTGCTCACTGTAAATGGAAAGAGGTCCAAGAAAGCTGCATGAGGCAGCTTCCACCTTTTCTCCTGCTTCTGGGCTGAGGAAAGCATGAACAAACAGCCTGTGTTGTGCTACTGGTAGCTTTACAAGTGGGGAACTGGAGTAATGATTCTGCTGTTCTGTGTGAAGACAATACCCACTGATGATTTTCCTGCATCTTCCTTTGCAATCTGAATATATACTTCTGGTAATGCTAAAACTGGTAAAGGAATCATTTTTATGCTATGTTTATAAATGAATTATATGTGAGATTTAAATTAGTAGGAGGAGAGTCCTACAAGGATTCAGATCCAGAGACTCCACAAGGATCCTTGTGTTTCATAAGAAGATCTGAGTCCCCAGTTTCCAGCTCTCTCTGGATTCATAATCACTAAATATTGAATGAACTACCCTCATGGAGTTATGAATATTAGAGAAAAAGGACAGGTGGTCTACCACATCTTGCTCAGAATTTTGGTTTCTCTCAACAGTGTGTGGTTCTCCCAAGATGTTTCGTAGGAGACTGTCAGTAACATGCATGACTGGCACAAATTCCAAAGGGCAAAGCATACCCTAAGGATACTGGGAGTTGCATCCATTCCTGCTCAGGTGTTGGTGCCCTAAGAGATGTGCTTGAAGTCAGAAAGAGGGCTGCCAGCAAGAGTGAAACTCTTGACCCCATGTCTTGGGTCCAAATAAAACATTGTTCTCTCAGTTCATTTGGCCTGCCAGTTGGTCCTGACAGAAAAGAAGTGAAGCAGAAAAGAAGGCAGCAGAAAAGATGTGAATATTGAGGAAGAGCTCTCAGAGCTTTCTAAAAGTCATGTATTGCCCTCAGAGATTCCAACCTAATTTTCCGTCTTTCGGGTAAATATGATGGAGGCGATTGATCCTTGTAAATCTAGGGAACAATTCCCAGCCTTTGATTTGTTAGGAGGTATTGGAGGACCTCTAGTAGGATGTTGTCTGAGCAAGTGAGCATTCCCTGAACAGGGACAGCTGTAAACTGGGTCAGATGGTGATTCCGTGGAGAAATTTCTAATGCAACAGACTGATTTATTTTCTTGTGACAACTCTAAGCTGAGGCACCCCAACACTCAACACTACGAGCTCTTGAACATCTAAAGTGGTATTGAAGTGTTTCAGATGTGGGACCAGCACCAGCAAGTGAGTCTAAGAAGTGAATTGAGGGCTGAGGGGTGGCCCTGCAAAGTCACAATGGCACAACAGCAGAAACTCTGGTGAGAAGCAGTGACAGCAGGTTTACTGCTCGCCGTGGACTCACTTGTGACATGGGTGAAACTGAAATGCAACTGCTTTTGTATCCTGGCAGGGAATGGAGTGTCGCTGCCGGTTGTCTGCGGAGGTGGTGGGGCGGTCAGGCAGCCAGATAGCCTCAGGTCCAGGGATTTTTCTGCAAAGCCTGACCGGCAGCAACCCAGCATGTCCTCAGCAGCTTGTCGGTGCTGCCTGAGTTTATGTGGGGAGGATGCCCTGGCAGGGATCCACGCCGACAACTGAACAGCATCCGATCTGGAGAGAGAGTTATCCGATAGCAGCTATTGCGGGAGGTGTTGCAATAGAGAGCGGCCCTCGGTCCCGGATAAAGAGACAAAGTAGCACACACAAGGTGAGACAACTGATGCCTGGGGCACTGGGATCCGAAGACCCAGACAGCCCAATGCATCAGACTTTTATTCAAGGACAAACAACCAATCAGAGAGGGTCTGGGGAAGGGTCCTTGGGAGGGACAAGGGGGAAAGGGCCAACTGGGAAGGGAAGGGGGAGGAGTGAGGGTGATTGACAACGGGGACAGACAATGGGGCATCGAGGAGAACCGAAGATTCTAGAACTGGGGAATGACTGACGAGAGATTGGCAGGTGGTGCAACAACTGGGAAGGGACGGCCAACCCCCTCATGTCTCAGCCCCTTTTTGGGCCCAACCATCTGTGACTCCACCTCAGGGGTGCTTTCAGTCCTGGTGGGCCGCCCAAATCTTCCGAGGGGGTGCCGGGGTTCTGGGGACGACAGGGGAAGGGGTTTTGGGGATTTCCACCACCGCCACAATGGAGGGCGCAAGGTTTTGTGGCTGCTCCACAGCCAACCACTTGTCTGCATTAGGAGAGTGCCCATTAGGCCTCTCGTGAGTTGCACCATCAACCATAATTAATGATAAAAACAAGTTAGCTCCACAGCTCATCCTCGGCCCCCCTGGCCCTGCCTTTTTCTCTGTAAATCTTCCCCCAGAGAGGAGATTTTAGCAAGTTTCTTTTGTTTCTTTAGAAAACATCCTAAGGCAGTATTCAAGGCATGCAGTTTTACTTTCAGAAAAAGGTAAAAGAGGAGACAAATATCCCTGTTTTCTTGTAATCCAGATTCTAAGTAGATTTAATGGCCCTGTTAGTGCTGGGCAAAATTAAGACCTTATGAAACATGTTACAAAGTACCTTTGTAGATCTCATTTTCAATAAAAAAAGGGTTTAGGTCATGTTGAACAGTCTGCAACTTATTAGCACTTTGCTTCAACAGGTCACCTTTCATGGTATAATACTCTGTTTTCATTAAGGACTGAATCCAAAAAGGCTATATTTTTAGAACTCAAGCAAAATATATTACTGATATGGTAAGCACAAAGATAAAGAAACACAAAACACTTAACTACAAAACTTGTTTCTTACACAAATGTGTCAGATTCAATGCTTTTCTCAAAATGCAGTGATCATTACAAGAACAGCTTGTTCTCTTTAAACTTGAAATGTTAGGTGTATTATTTGTTGTCCAGCCAGGAAAGAAAGGAGAAAAAAAAGCAATAAACAAAAATAAACAGAAATTGCAAACTTTGACATGTTCAATCTGGTCTACATCTCAGAATCATGCACACCTGAGAAGAAAGAATATGAGGTAATGTAAAACTTAGTCTATTTAGATTTTAATAGATAAAAAATATGCTAGATACCAGTTATAGCAGCCTTTGTATTTCTTTGTGAGTCCCCTTTGTTTCAGGTTTGCTCAAGGAATATTATTAATATTAATAAAAAGCTCCCCTCATCTTTTGTAACAGCAGTTACTTTGAAACGTAAAAACCTGACACTATGCTCACATTTCTTAAAGACTGTCCTACCATATGGACTTATTATTATTTTTCACCAGTCGTTTTTTTTTGAGGGCTTGTACTGGTCCAGCCTCTTCCAGGACACACTTCATTATGGAGAAGCAAGATTCTTCTCCACAGAAGGGAAGGAGAAGGAGGAAAGGCAAGTAATTTCCTCCTGCTTCATCCTTTGCAAAAGTGACCTCTAACCCTTCTACCATACAAAGTACACTTGTTCTTTTAGGAGTCATATATTATTTGTTTTGACCAAACAATCCTCCCAGTTGATGAGTCACATGCAAGCAGTTGCATTGGCATGGGATACATTGATTTTTTTTAAATTTTTTTTTTCAATCCCGGAATCGGATCTTGGATACTGATACACTGTCTCTTCCCTGCTAATGCACTAAGCATGACATAATAGACACCCCCACACACTTTACTTCCCAAAAGCACAAATATGGGGAGATATCATCAGTTCTCTGCATCTCAGGAGTGGAGGCACTGAGGCACAGATATTGCTAAACTGTGTTGAGGGAGATTTCAGCAACACTCTTCAGCAATGCCCAGTTATCAGAGTAGGCTGAAGAAGCTGGCAACATGCTGGTCCTCCTTCAGGCTACCAGCAGTTTTGATCTGAGCACTGTTCCTCCCATCACCCACAGACCCCCCCTGCACCTGCTCCTCTGTGAGTCTGTCTTTTTGAACAGGGTTGTCAAGTACAGACAACTTCAAATTTAGTTAACCCCGATGTCACGTGCAAAGCCAGCAGTTCTCGCCCTACTGGAAACACATCTCTTTCTGCATCGTGGCAGTATGTCTGCCATTCTCATGCCAGTGTCTTTCTCATATTGCTCATTCTTTGGTTAAATAGACTGAATAAAACACACACAAAAAAGCTCAATACATGAACTACAGTCAAAAGCAGGAAATCTAATGTTAGGTAGTCCCTAAGTAACACCTACAGTCACTCATGAATCAGTTTTAGAGCTCAGAACTGGAATAAGTCCTGCACTTCATGTTGCCCCTTCTTCTTCCTTCTTCACCTTCTGAGCAATAGATTTCTGTTGCTTGTTTGGCTTTACTAACCATTTTTACATGTCCTATCAAATGAGTTATGAAAGTTCTGATTAAATAGAGCTACCAAATTTCCCTTGCTTACTAAGCAAGTGCTCTTAGAAGAGGGAGGTAACTGGTTGATTTGGAGTGACCTACTATTCTTAATTTTATCCCATTTTTAATTTACCTCAGTGTCTTACTTGTTCTTCTGTTCAAAATACATTAACAGTATCACTCCATTAAGTGATACTCATTGATTTATATTTTCCTTTCATGGTTTGTGGTTTGATTTGGTTGGGGGGCACTGTTGGGTTTTTGTCTGTTTGGTTTTTTAATAGAACAGGAATCAAAGGTGATTTCAAATGTTAAATCCCCTATCTAAAATGGCAATACATATTAATATAGTAAAATAGGTAATGTTTATACATAAATTGTATGCAGAATGTATAAATTTGAGCACTATATTAATGTCTGAGTGAAAAACAGGTAGATGATTTACAAGAGAGATTTCTTTGTGGAGAAACAGAATTTTAATTCTGTTTCTATTCTCAGCAGATTGGAAATGATTTCTCATCATACTGTGGATTTTAACTGGTGTGTACATCCTTGCAAGTGATAATCATACACATTTGGGAAATTACTCCCATAAATGTTATTCCATTCGAGAATCTTATGTTTTAAGTATCATGTGCAGCACATATTGGAAAGAAGGTTGCAGCTAATATATGGAAACATCATTTGTATTTAATCATGCAGTTGGGAGTAGTTATAGTAACTAAGTAGATGCAGACAGTTTAAAATGCACAGATTGTTACTGCAACCTAGCTTGCCACGGGCGCTTTTTTCCTTTGATAGCTCAAGTGCCGAATAAATAAAGTACAATCAATGCTCAGAACTGGTCGAAAAAGCTGTTCCATGTAGGTTATGCTGTCAGTCCTGTTAAATAAGGCCGCACAGCTTAGCTAGGATAGTGTGAAAACAAAGCGCATATGGACAGCTTTACTGCTGCCTTTTGCACGTTGTCTCTGGCATCCAGAGGGCACAGCAGCAATTTCACCAGGCTTAGCTGGGCTCCCCTTTGTGCCTGGGTGTTTTTTACAGCAGATGGAAGCTGGGCTATGACATTTGCCGTGTCTCCAAGCATCTGTGTGATGCCAGCTGCATGAACGGGGTCAAAGGTGTGACAGGGTGGCTCTTGTACTGGGTCTCACCTGGCCATTTATGTTCAGCACCTTTCTGTTCACACAGTGTTCAATCCAGTGTTTGACAAATATTGGGCAATAAACATGTGTTTTTCCAGTAATCATTCAGGGACTGAGTTTAAAGAAAAAATTAAATTAAACTAGAACCTGAAATGATTTTCTTAAACGTTATCAATCTACAGACACAGATACAAAAGTGGTCAAAATACAAGTGCATAGACCTTTTTCCTTGTTAAATTTGCATAAAAACTGTCAGAATAAGGATGCTTGCTTATTAAATCTTATTAAACTTTCTCAGTAAAAATTATACAAAACACATGCTGTTATATGTAGATATTGTGTATATGCTCAGATATGTGTGCAGACACATGCATATGCAAGAAAGCCCTGCAAAGGAGGAAACAAGTGGTTTTATGTTCGTATGAATTTGTTGTAGGGCACTTACTGCAAAAATGGCCATCAGAGAAAAGCTGAAGGTAGAGAAATCTATCTGTACATGTACAGTAGCATCCCTAGTTTTTAAGGACTCATTTATGCAAGGTTCCTATAAAACATTGAAACACATCTGTGCCCTTATACTATGACAGGATTGTTGATACAAAATTTGCTGCCTCCTACATTATTGTTGCACATGATGTTTGTTTTTCCTTCCCTCCTTTTCCAAGGTATAAATGAACTGCTTATGTGGAGTTCAGTAACATAACTGTACAAAATTAGTGACAAAGAGAAATGTCAGAGTTGATATTCCTGACACAGCCTTTTTAACTCTTGTTATGTCTTAGGTTTGCATATCAGAGATGGAATAATGCAGCAGTCCAAGATCCCAAGAGGCTCTCTCTACCATTGTCTTTTAGGTTTTTAGCCTGTGGCCTTGATTGAAAGGAGAGCTTCAATTGGGACTACTCATTCATTATTATTAAAAAATGGGCATTCTGGAATGCCTTTGTGAGGAAAAAAATGGGGAGAAAAAAAAAGAGAGGTGTTTAAAATATTTGCTCTCTGTTCCTATGTAAAAACTCCTTAGATGGAGTTTGGCAATTGATGTTGAAGTAGAGTTAGACAGCCTTTGAAACACTTACCTAGTTCACGAACATTATGGAGGATCTAGTTCACTGCAGTTTAGATTCATAGACAGCATTTTGCTTTTCTGTGATCAAAATGCCTGTACAGTTTCAAGGGCTTATCACCAGAGTTGAATCCACACAGAGCCTAACCTAAGAACAGCCAAGAAAAGCATACATTTGAAGGGCTTTGATGCTCCATCACATAGCCATTCAGTGGCTATAATGGAAGAGGAGTACATGACAGACTTTGGTCGTGCCTGTCATTCATAAATCCGAGTAACACATGCCAAGTGTTCCAGATTTTACAGGGAAATTGTGCCAGTACCTCATTCGGCTGCAGAATGAACTCTCACTGCTTTAACCATGTACATTATTTTTCTTTATGCGTATTTCTGAATATATATATATACTAAAATTAGATTATTTTCTTTTCAAGGAGATCTCTTTAATGTATTTACATAATTTGGCAGATGGTGTAACCTACCAGATCACAAGAAGAAGGAATATTGATGTGTTTTATACCTCTGGTTAAAGAATAAATATGTGAAGAAGTAAGCAGAAAAATGACAGATTTAGTATTATATTTTTCTTACTTCTTCAGTCAGAGTAAAGTCCTTTTTAAGGCAGTTTGGAAAAGGATTAGGACTTATAACATAGATGTGGTTGAGACAGTAAGTAGATTAGCCAGAAGCTAGGATATTTTTGCCACTGGCTTCAGCAGAGCTAAGATTTTTAGCCCATGGTCTAGTTCTGCAGTTTTTCATCAAGAAAAATGCATGAGTATCAAATATATCAGAAGTGTTCCTTCACAGGTCATCATCAAGACTGTGAACACACAGTAAATAAAAGTTCCCTTTCCCAGGGAACATAGTCATTCAGATGAGTGGCCATGGCCAAATGCTACTCTGTTTGACTTTCTCGACATCTTCAGATGTATTTCTCATAATACAGCTTTCTCTTTTGTAGCATATTGTCCTTCTTTAATACAAAAGCACATATTACTTCTGTATTGTCTATCTATTTCTGTCTGAGATGAACATTACCAACTGCATCGCCCATTCCTTGATTCTCATTTCTGGGATTGGTTTTATACATTGCTGCGTGGCTTCATTATGGTGAATATGTGCTTTTATACTTTTATTTTTAATCCTTAAGAAGAATCTTTTATTTTTATTAAAAATACATATTTCAGTCCTATATATTTCCCTCCTCTTTTCCTCCCAATAATTCAGTCTACTATTCTTATCAAAACAATTAGCAAGCATGCTTTTACTTCTATTCCTTTGATAAAAAATGAACAGTTAAATTATTTTAGCAGAGGAAAAGTCCTGTTATGTAAAGGCTTTTTCAATTGTTTAATTAAACCATTCTTTCTGGAATGCAAAACAAAATCTCCAGATGCTCATTAGTCATAAGAGTTACAAGGGATGTGCAAGTCATGTCCCACATTCCCCGAGAATTCAGAGATTCATCTCTATTAAAGAAGTCCCATAGCTTTCTCTCGGTATCAGAAATCCTTTTGCATCCAAATATGTGTGTTGCATCTCTGTGGAATGTGCTCAAAGTGAGAGGGTCCTTGAAACCTTCAGACAGCAAGAGTCAGGAGAGGGTTCATCCTTCCCTTGTGCTCTTCCCTCACTTCATGCCCCATCCCTCCCTGGGTGCCAGTGCCTGACTGCAGCCCTCCTCACCAGCATTTCTCTGCATGGCCATCCAAGGATTGCCTCTCTCATTTGGTGTGATATTTTTAGCGGACCTTCTAGCCTTATCCTTGGAGATATCTGCCACATCTGCTCTGTGGAGGCAGCACACAAAAAACTTGAAAAAGAAAGAAAAAGAAGGCTATATATTTGTGTGGTAGCACAAACAGAAGTGGTCATTGGAGTCAAGGTTTCACTGTTCTTCGACACAGATCTGAGACTGAACCTTTGTTTTCCATTCACACTGGCTAGAAGGTTTCAGTCTGGCTGATGTATTCACCTAACCCACATCCATCCCAGTAATCTTTTAGGCCCTGCCAGTGCAGATGACAACTAAGCTTGCTAAGCCCCCACTTTTACTGAGATATGAGTGGTGCTAATTGCCTGCTCGTTGCCAGACTGAGCAATATGTTTTCCAGATTCCCTAAAAAGTGAGTGACTTGTTGGCTCAAAACTTCTTGTCTTCCTTCATCACTTCTAGTATTTATTATCATCTTATTCTCCAGTAATACCTTGGTTCTAAATTAGGTCAGTGACTCAGTAATTGGCAGTGTTTCTGTGACATTGCCACTGGAATGGTATGGCAGCTGATTTCTTAATCACTTTTAAATAACCCACAATACACACAAGTCAGGTGAGGAATTTTCCTCTCGCAGACAAAGCTCCAGGTTCCAGCCTCTACTGAAGCCTGTCAAGTTTCCCCTTTGACCGCAGTGATTGCAGGCCTTAGATTCAAAATAGATTGTCACATAGGTCTTTGGGATCTACAGCCAGAGATCTGTCTTTAAATGTGTTTTCAATCAAATTATGTTGAGTACTCTGCCTATCTATTTTTGTTTTAAATCTTCTTTGTAAAATTTCTCCATTCCACTTTAGCTTCAGCTGTGCTAACTCCATGGAACAGAGCTATCAACATCCTCCATGACAGAGTTCTTGCATGCCTCACACAACAGAGATTTCCAAATGGCTCATGGGTTTTTGGAAAGCAAAACATTCATACAAATGGTACCATTTTTGATCTTCTTTGATCTCCCGCACCATATGGGAGTTCATAGGATCCTACTGTTGATCTACAAGAAAAACATTGCTGGATTTGGCCTGTTCACATTGACTGTTACTAGACTTAACATGAGAAAATCAAAGTACTGTAATACAATAAAGTCACTCATGAGTGGAGTTGCATCTCTCCCTCACAGGGAAACTTAAATGAGTTGAGAGAGTTTGATTGTGAGTCCATGTAAGGTAGATCATGCATGAAAGTAAAACGAGGAGGAAGGAGGTGTTCCCCCTTGAGGGGACTTTACAGTATAAAGCCACAGTGAAAATACAAAAGTTGCTGAATAACAAAAGAAAAAAAAGAAATGGGAAAGAACATGGATCAATTTACTAGAGGTTGTAGAGATTGAGAATAGATCATGTAATCAGAAAACATCTTAAGCTTATGATTCAGTGTAAGCAGGTAAGTGAATCACTTTTCCTTCCCTCCCTCCAAGAATAAAAGTGTATTTTGGGTATTTCTTCTGTAAAATATTGTCAGGCAAATCATTAAAAGAAAATCCAGCACTGAATGGGGAGTGCTGAGACAAGATGGGATCCAATAGGATCAGCCAACAACAGAAATGGAAAACTGTAGAGATCTTTGTCCTTTACCTAAGCATAATTTCCTTGTTTCATAGCTTCCCGTGCTTCATGTGTCTTCCAGAAATGCCACACAGGATGCTGTCACTAATTTGTGATTTACTGCAGCTGCAGAACTATGAAATGATGCCCAAAAAAGTAAATGAGTGAGTGAACCACTTCTGCAGTACCAACCACTACAGGTTGTTAGCCCCATATAGGAAATATGTAGCTTGAAATAAACTTAATACAAAGGAGACTTCTAGTAGATAGTTTGTCAATAGGTCTGTGACTCCAGAAGGGTCACCCCTGCCTGTGGATTGCCTCTTACAAGCTGTCATTCCCTCTCAAACTGTGTTTCGGTGCTACTGCTGTCCCCAGAAGAAGGAAAGGGGAGCAAAAGTAGTCCAGAGTAGGCACTGTGGGTGACCTTGACCCTTAAAGGGAGGCACAATAAACTGGAAAGGTGTGCAACCAAAAGCAATGAAAGGGAAAGATTTTCTAGAATAATGTAACATGCTGCATAATTCTCTGCTACAGCTGTTATTTGTAATTATTTCAAAAAGGTGACTAGATGTGCATACCCTTAACAAGAATATTTGGTTATCATCATTTGTAACAACAGTTTGGGAGGAGAACCTTGAAGATCCTGGTACTGGCCTTTGGCAGAGACAGAGAACACCTCATGATTGATCCATTCATATGATTTCTGACAAACCTAACCACTCCTTAGATCAGCTGTCATCATTTCAGTGTGCTCTAAAACTCAGGGAATAACCAAACAAATAAATGGTTCGTGACTGTCAATGCCAGAAGGATATTGAACAGAAGGGATTTTTTTCCCTCAGAACACCTATTATCCCTTTGAAAATAAAAAATGTTAAAGGGTTAGGTGAGACTGATTTGCCTTTGATGCTTTGTCCTTTACTAAAGAATGTTGGTTAAAAAGGTTAATAAGTAGACACAAAACATGGATCAGCTGAAAGATTTCAATAACAGATAAGATTTCAATTAGGGATGCTTTCCCTATCAGAGCAGGTTAAGAACAAGATGTTATTTTTTTATTTCATATTTTTGGTTTTTTATAGAGTATTTTTCTTTCTTGCTTTTGGTGAAGGTTTTCAAAGGGAAAAATCTTCCTTCTCTATGAAGCTGGCTTTATCATTTTGCCAGGTGAAAGCATTACAGTGATTGGATGTGTACAGTAGGTACAATCAGTGACTAGTGTTGCTTTATTTTTTTTTTTTTTAATAAGACTGTTGCTCAGTTCCTTTGGAAATCATACAGAGGATTATCTGGATTTTAAATCAATATCAATAAATCTGGGGCAATTTGCTTGGAACATCTAATTACTTTTCGCCTCCCACTAGATTTTCAGGCCAGCTTGTTACCTCAGGGCTTCAAATACCTTGGGATCCATCTTTCTCTCAGAATTGTCCTCAATTAGCTTTGCATGCCTGCTTCAAGATCTTGGAATTGGCAGTGCTAGGTGGGAAAATCTTGTATTAATTTATGGGCAGATATTTTTTCTATGTATTGTATTTGTTTCACAATATGCAAGAGTGACTTTTAAGGCATGACAGGAAGAAACTGAGAAAGTTAAATTACAATTTTCTCTGGTAGGGAGGAAAGAAATTCAAACAACTAAAAACTACCAATTTTCTCTGAATCACTTTGTTAAGACTACCATATCTAAACCTAGTATTAGAATTCATCTTAATATCTATTCTGCAAATACTCTGTTTAAAAGACTTTGGCTCTATTGTGATGGAAATTAAACAATTGGCAGAGCCTTGTCTGATCATTCAGTCTTGATTTTTTTCTACTGGTATTCATCTTCTCTTAATCTGAGGTAACCAACAGTAGAAAGTCATCAAAAGGACTGGAGCAACCTGTCTGCTTTCCCTTCTGTCACATAAGGCAGCTCCCTGGGATGAGCTCTGCCAGCATTCAGAATAGTTCCCCACAGGATGTGTGGGGAAGCCTCACCATCGTTAAAGTTCCCTTTGTACCACTTACAGCACTAGGAAAACCACAGGGACATCCTTTGTCATCAAGGAAAGGGACTAGATACTATATATTCAAATAATATCCTGATCTGGAAAAAAATCCACAAGAAATGATGAAGATCTGAATATTTCTGAAAGGAAAGTCTATTTGGAACAGTTCACTGTCTCCTCCAATAGAGGAACTAAGCAGCATCAATATGCTGCTGAGGATTTCAAAAGGAAAATATAGGTAATTTCTAATTTTGTGCTTTCTTGTAACAGATATGTGGAAAATAGTGTGAAAGCATACACAGGTTCCAAATAGCTGCTGAAGAAAAAAAAATTGTGCAAGATTTTTCAGTACAAAAATACCACTTCTTGCTCAGTAACATCTCAAACTTCAGTCAGCTGTTTTCTGTAAATCTGTACTGGGGAGGAAGCATCATTACACATGTTCTGATTTTCATTATCTTCCCCAGATAGCTGATATCGTTCTCTGACAGAGACAGGATATGTAACTAGATGGTCTGACCTATTCCAGACAATCTTATATCTTTTATGTGAAATATTGTAACTGACTGTGAACTGAAATATGTTCCTTGAAATATGATCTCTTTTGCTTTTTAACACAAGGGTTTGAATGAGTCTCATCACTATAGACAAGGAACTCCAGGATGCTCAATTAGGTATCTGTGAGCCTAAGGGAGAGTCTAGTGAATGGTTCCACCAGTATTTCCACACATGTTTTGCAGCATGGAGGTTGGGGGTGGGCAGGAGAGAAGTCAGAGTTTAAGGCTGGAAAGAATCAGCTAAACACCTACACCGCTGCACACATAAACATGTGTTAAATATGCTAATTCACAAATCAAAAATCTGCTTTTTAGGAAGTTAAAGGGAACTATTGATAATTTCTTGGGTTGTTCTAGTGGTTAATCACATTTACTTTTATAAAAACATACCACAATATTCTTGCCTTCAAATTCGAGCCAGTGGTTGTTGCAAGATCTGAATTCGTAAGAGTGTTGAGTCTGACAGAAGCTGCTATATTTTTCCTACAGATGCTCTTATACTTTGTAGTTAATCTGTCTCTCAGTCTCATTTTTCTAAAAGCTCTAATTCTTGCTCTTTGCTTCTCAGAGAGGACACTTTATGTGTCTTTAAACATTTCTATGACTATTATGGATGTTTCAAACTTCTACCATTCTTTCTAAACTGTGGGCTGCAAAGTGAGTAGATGATCCCACTTACAGCTTCACTCCACTGTTAAAGTAGCCTCCCTACCTTTACAGTGTGGGATGGGAATATCCTTTGGTATTATGGTACTGAACTGACAGCGTGTCTTCTGTTTGCTGGTTCTGATCTCTAGGCCACGAAACCGATCCCAGTTCATTTTACAACAACGGACCAAAGATACAATGACAGATATACAATGCAAATAGAGATTTAATTCTATGTGAAATTTGGAGAGTGTTGCTAGCTTGATAATGATGCCTTCCTTCTTGCTGTGTTGAAGTCAGCCCGACAGACCAGTTGGTACAGTTCACTGACAGACAGTAGTTTATAAACACCATTTCCAAAACTACCAGAAAGCAAATGCTGAAAGTGTAATCCAACGTGGTCCTGATATGTGCAAGAGCTAGTTACGGAAAAGTTGTAGTGCATGCTAATCTAGACTCCTAGATGACTACTTTAGACTTCTAGTTTGCAGATTTAGTCTAGGACTCTTGTGACTACAACACTCAAAATAAATGTGTTAATTAGGTGCCTCATACCACTTGGTGTTGCACATGACTGATCTATAAACATAAGCACAACATGGTAACTTTTTAATGTCTGAAGGCAGATGTATTTACTACAGCTCATCAGTACTGTGACACAGTTTATCAGTGAGGGGGTAACACAGAGATACTGCTGGGACTTGAAAGGGAGCAACCACCAAGTCTATTGGTATCTGAATGGCAGGGCCTTAACAGCAAGCATAATTTGCACCCAGGTTCATCAGAACCTGGGGAGAAGTGAGAGGAACATCCCTGCCCATGGGAGTGATGGGGAAAAGGCATGCTGCCCTTGTATGTTAGCAGTGAAGCAAGACGTTTCACAATATATTGTTCAATATTTATTAAAGCAGCAGCAGTGAAGGAGACAAGGACAGAACACTGAGGCTCTGAGTTTCACTTCTCTTGTAATTATTGGTAGCTATTGACAGTAAGTCAAGCAGCAAGCTCAACACCTTGATGGTACCTGTAGAGTTTCTGGATTTCTTAGGAAAGAAATTGTTGGGTAAAGCCTGGTGGGAAATATGGACAATTCACAGGCAGTCAAGTTTACTTTTACTCAAACAAGAGTATTTCTTGAAAAAAAGTAGTTCCATTCAGCTGCCTGTAAAATTTTCTCAATTTTATCTGTCATTTCTGTGGATCATACTGCATGCTGCAAAGAAAACTAAATACTGAAAGAACTACCTGTCTCTTCCTGCAGGAGGAGAAAAACATGATCCTGGCTAACGGGACGTACTGGGAATATGGAAGTTGTCAAGAAATTCTTGTTTTGAGGTTGCCAACACTTTTTGCCACAACTTCAGTCCTCACCAGCTCTAGCCCTCTTTCAGCACACCAGTCAATTCTTAATTGTACGTTGGGATATAACATGCACTTTTGACATGAGAGTCTAATTTAATGAAAAAGTTTGCCATCTTCATGGCTAGAGAATGTCAGAGGTGCTCTTTGCATAGACACTGGGTTTTTTTCAACTGGTTTACCAACATCAGTTTGTTATTTGTACCTAGGGGATTTAGGAAAAACACAGTTCCTGACACAGTTACCATGAAGGCCTAATGTTCATAAATGCCAGGTTGTCAGTCTCATCAGGTCTAAGCAACTGAAATAGAAGGTGCTTTTTAATGCTACCCCAGAGTCAATTAAAATACAGTAATGCTGACATCTGCAGAATACAGAATGATCAAAGTAAAGAATGCCCATACAGCTTCTGACATAAAAACAGTGTGTTTGGCGGAAGAGTGACACAGTGTAACAGGTCAGGTAATTATGAGAAAATCTATGATGTATCTGTTGCAATTGCTTAGCTTCTTTCCATTATCAGAGCCATCAAACAGAACAGTGCTCTCACTTCTCCTGATGGATCGTAAAGCTAGTGACACCCTCGCTCTCCTGATACAGATGGCATCTCAGGAGCAGCTGAATTAATTTGACAGTAAATAGGTGATAGCAATTGCTGTCTTCTCTCTCTCTTTTTTTTAAATATTATTTTTTTAATTGCACCAAGACAGCTTTTAACACTTTTGGGAATACCTAAGAAAGCCTAAGCCATGATTAGCAGTGTACCCTCCTCTACTTTAAGTCCCTTCCAATGTATTTGCTACAGTTTTATTTACATGATAATTGCTCAGTGGAAGAAAATTTTATTCTCCCCCATCTCCCCACCCTAACTCTCAGTCTGAACTATGTGCATTAATTAATTTTTGCCTTGATATGTTTATTAAATTAATGAAGGAATCTGACAGATGGGTTTACATGCTTAGGGTACAGTTATGCAAAAGTCATGGGTGTATTTTAGATGGCTGTACATTTTCTGCCTCAGTAACATTATAATTGGCTTAATGGATTTTCAGTTATGTGCATTGGCTTTCTCCCCTCTCTGAAGCAGACTAATTACAACTTTTTACATTAAATTCTAATAGATATCCATTTATCTTCTCTAAATTATCACAATAATTACAGTAATAAATTAGGCATGTAACTGTCATTAATCTAAACAATTTTAAGTGGGTATCATAGCAGCATGACACAGACTATGTTTCCTAAATGTGTATTCAAATATGTTTCTAACTGTATAACTATTGTGTGGGAGGGTCTCATTTCCCAACAAGCTGCAAAACCCAGACGGCAGAATGAAAGAAGAGAGGAAAGGAAGGGGCTTTGGGTGCATACAAATGCGATGACAGAATGGAGTAAAACAGAAAAAATTTGACGGACCTTTGCATACAATTAACAATGTCTGAAGAATTGTCTTGGACAGTAACATCCTGGCAGACCTCAGACTCCATCAGTAATCCATGACTATTTTTTCCATCTTATATAAAAATGTGTTGCAAATGTTTCTTTACTCAAGAACACCTACTTGAAATTATAGCTGGCTGAAACATGAAATTTTACCTTTCACAGAAATTTTGGCAGAGACAACTTGGTTTTGTTTCTCACTTAGCACAATTTGCAATTATTCAGAATACATCACATAATGGAAATTCTGAAAAATTTCATGGAGGAAACTCACATGATCATTGTTTTTAAAGTAAAACCATTCCTTACTTTTATCTTTCCCTCCACAGAGTGCTGGTGAGAGAAATATTGACTAGACTCTAGTCAGCTTTATAACTGCTCTTCAGCAGAAAGCTGAGGCACTCACATGCTCATGCCACTTTCATTGGTAGCTGACAGGTTTGTAGGATTTAGGCTTGGGACAAATCCCTTTGCATCCCAGTTTCTTCCTTTCGTCCCTAGGCATCTAGGCTTCCAAAACATCTGTCTCTCTGTGTGCCTGAAACCTGGGCAGATGGACCCTTCCTGCAGCCACACAGTCAGAACCAAATCTGCCTCAATAGCAGTTCAGGCAGGACTGTGGCAAACTCAGACCAACAGACAGATCAGTCCCTGGCTGTGATGGATGTTGGCTTCTAGATTCTTACAGGTGCGCTGTTCCCTCCTCCCCAAGAGGTTACAGCTGCTTTGGCTGTGCCTACACCAATGCCCAGTCATGCTGATGTGTTATGAAGAAAGGCCACCATTCAACAGGGTGACATGGCCAGGGCCCAGACACTCTTCTGGGGAGACAGCCAGCCTGAGTCTTCAAAAATGTGAAATTCATGCTCAAAATGGCAGCTCCTTCATAACTGCAGATTCATGAGGATGGGTGGGAGCACAAGAGTTTGCTGCCGTGGCAAAACTGTGGACAGAAACATATGTGTGTTCCTACCTGTGGGAACATGTGGTCACCTTTCACTGTTACCAAAAAGAACCTTTAGGCTCTTCCTCAAATGCAAAGCACTGCTGGTTCAATTAAGTGCAATTTCTTATGGCACCTCATCTACCTGAGTACTTTCCAATTAACTCCATTGAAAATACATTTCAGTAACATAAAACACTGGGGTACTGTTATCCTGTAAAAGGGATAAAGATTTAGATCTGTGTTGTTGTCAGCTCTGCTTCATTATCCCAATATGTAAAAACAAAAGCTAGAAATTATGTAGCACCTGAAAGCAAATTTGCATGTACTGAATAATGATATGTTTTCAATTATCAAATATTAAACATTAAATATCCTATATGGTAAATTTCATATCTGTAAAGCTTTTGGCTGTTTCTGTCACAAGAGGGCAATGGAACTTGTATAAACATCAAAAGGATTAGAAAAGTGAACTTTTTACAAAACTCCAAATTTTAAACCACTTGTAATGCCATTAAAGTGGCCTCAGAACATTGATACAACTTATATATATGTGTGTGTGTGTGAGTGTGTGTGTTAAATAATGTCTACAGCTTTCCTGAGCACTAAAAGGGAACACCTAATGTGCAGTTGGAATTGAGTTTCAATATATAAAAACACTTACTACATTTCTTTTATACCCCTGCAAGATGAAAAAGAGTCACTAACATTTTTCCTAGTGACTAAATCATTTTGCAAATACAGGCCGTTCTGTGAATTTAGAAAGGTTTAAATTGGTAACACTTAAAATAATAGCACATTGATTTGTGCAGCTCTGCAGTGGAATTCCTCTGGAAGGATGTATGACCTCTCCATTAATATGAAATGAGCTCCTTGTGATACCTTAATGAATATGCAGCATCCCCTTAGTGACATGAGTAACATTTGAAACCTTTATGCATTTTCAATGGGCATTCACCTCAGCTAATCCTCAGAGCAGGTTCATTCATAGTCATATTTCCTGTTATCTGCTTACAAAGTTAAGATGTTCTTATGGTTTGAAATTTGTCACTTACTCCAGAAGAAGAAGGAAAAGAAGAAAGCAATGGCTTTAATGGGCAATGTGCCAAGATAAATGGTCCCTGCTGTGCATGCTAGATTTGATGCAAGTGTTCTTTCTGTAGATACTACTTCCTGTACAGAATATTGCAGCCTTATGGCAACCTTTGTCCTTTGTCTTGATGATTGTATGAAATATTAATCTCTGAAGCAGTAATGCTAAAAAGAAGCATTCTGCAGTGTATGTGGTGGCTACAGCTGTGAACAGGGATTCAGATGCTGGATCATCTGCACCACAGTCTGAATGGGTATGTTTTTCTGTGTTTCAGCTCCCTCACATGTCAAAGAGGAAACATCATTGTTAACTGGGGGTTTTCTGCACCCTACCTAAATGAGTTGGTAAAGCACACTGAGTCCATGTGGGACTGGGCAGTAAAGCTTTCTGATTATACTAATTAAAATACTGGACACAGAGAGAGCAACATTTGACTGACTATAATAGTGAACACTGAACAACCTCACCTAGGAAATACTTTCCAGTCTTACATTCTTAGGAAGTTGTTGCACTTATTGCTCAGGCTAATTTAATGGCTTTCTATTCGAAGGTGAATCCATAAAGATATATTTGGGAGGCTTTGGGAGGATGACAGTCTCACAGTTTATTTTCGTTTTTTGAGCATTGATAAAGATCAAAGAATGAGTACAAATTTTCTTTATGTCCATTTATAGTAAAAATTTAGAGAAGATATTTGTAGAGATGATGGGAAAAAAAGCCAATAGGTTTTTTGTTCTGCACATCACTCATGGAGAGTATGAAAAGCTATTGCAGACTGTTATCCTACTTGTTTCTATATGCCTAAAAAATAAATACATCAAACAAGGCATTTTCTGTACCTGCATATCCTACAAGAGTCAGTTTCCTTCTGTAAACCCTTTTACACCCTAAATAATGGAGTGAGTACATCAGTTGAAGGAAATGAAGCCATTTGCTTCTTCTAGTGGTGGGATTTCCCTCCCACCTGATGGTCTCTACCTTCTTACATCTATAGTTATTTTTTTCCTCTTTAAAAAAACCCCAACCAACCAACCAAAAAACCAACTCAATTTATTACTTAAGTTTTTGGTGGGTTTTATTGCTCTCCACAAAGCCTTCTAAAGCCTGCTATAGAAAGCAGAACAAAGAAGGGGAGAAATAAAAAAAAAAAGGAATGAGATATGCTTGAATTTTTTTCTCTTTTTTCAGCAGTCCAAAGATTACAACAACCATTCCTGCTTATATGGCTCTATTTCTACATTGTTTATAGCCAATGGACACAGGGATGAAAGGCATAAGTAAAGGGAGAGGAAAGAATTGCATAATTAACTTTTTAAATTAATTCATGACCCAGTTAAAAGGACAAGGAGGGGGTTATTAATTAATTAAGGTGGGAAACCCTGTGGGCATGTGAGATTTAGAAAGTTTTAACTTACCAGCCAGGTTAAAAGGCTTTCTAAGGGTGCACTCAGCACTCAGTGAATCTGAAATGCAGTTAATGCAAAAAGAAAAGGTGAAAATACATTGTAAAGGTTTTTTCAAGGGGAATAAAAACTCTAAAAAGACTGAAAATTAATTAGGCAAAATTCTGACAAATGTTTCATCAGAATTTGAAAAATACCCCAGCCCAATTCTCAGTTTTTAAAAGCCTGGTTAGCTCTATCGAGCACACTGGATGCTTGATGCTATAGAGATTTTGACCTGAAATATACTTTTTAAATCTTCTCAGGTCCTAAAAATTTCAGCAGAACTGATGGATTAATAGCTATAGCAAAAGTAGCAATATCTGATATTACTCCACGTGAACTTTTTTGACTCTCTGGAGACATTATAGACTTTCTTTGCAGATGTGGCACTTCTCAATCAAAACACGTTTTAAACTGGCCATCACGGTTCCCTCTTTTCTCAGGTAACTGTGACTGCAAATGCCCATTTACTGTAATATTTGTCTTTATCACCTTAAAGGCTTCTGCTGCTTCCAGCACTTTTCCAGGTACCTCAGGGTAAAACTTAGAATCCAGGTGAGGTCAAGAAGTCCTTCCATCTTGTCTTTTCTTCCTATTATCTTTGTTTTTTATATTTTGATGTCATTGAGGTTTGCAATTTTTAAAGTCAGGGATAAGCTTTCCATGAACTTGTGCCACAATCAACAACAAATATGTTATTCTGGAGTTATCTTATGAAGTTATGAAAAATAATGTTTTTTCTTACCAACAGTATTTAAAGGGGATTGCATGGTTTACTACTTGTTTATTTAGCCAATCTTATATTTCAATTATTTAAAAATAGATATCAAGACTAATCATTTTCTGCTGACTTTAAATGCCACTTTCGTTTGTTAGCTGATACTGGCTATGTGTCTCTGTCTCATTCGTGTTTGGCAAAATCTCAATCATTATTCAGACATTGTCAGAAAAGCTAATTAAGCAGTAAATCTTTGCTTTTTTCCAGTTGCCACCTTGGAATAACAAAGATTTGAAATAACCCCCAAACTAATAACCGAAAGATGTCTGGCAAAGTGATGTGAAAGTGTTACTACAAAGTATTTAAAATTTAGGGGGAAAAGAAAATTATGATCAGTAAAGACAGCCATTGCTAAGGATATTTGGGTCTCTTTATGCACAAAAAAATGCCCTGCTAGCTGTGCTGCATTACTGCTCCCTAGGCAAGCAGCAATCTCCATTGCTTTATGATTCTTTTTTTTTTTTTATCATACTGAAGCATTTTGGTGTGAGAATTTTAAAATTAAATCTCCTTATTGTGCAGGCAGGATGTCCAGATTTATTCTATCAAATGCCACAGAAACAAAGGGAACAATCCATTTTTCCTGATAGAAGCCAACAGTTCGTAAGAGGTTTGAGATGAGTGTAAGGATACAATTTGCCTAGAGAGTGCCTGAGGATCAAGACAACCTGACTTTCCACGGAATGAGTCTGTCAGCTGGCATCTTGCAGTAATTGCTTCCCATGGCAGGACCTTACCAGCCGAGGGAGGACTGCTCTCGTCAACCCAAGAATCAATTTCTACAGTAGCTGAATGATAATTGTTTGCTAAGGCTCAGGGAACTTGTTGCCAAGCCTGAAAGGGGGGCTGAAGCTATGATTGGCACTCATTAACCCGGGATTTGGATTTGATCATTTACCTCAGTAGAACAATGTGTGGGGGTAAAGAAGGCAATGGACTGCAGAATGTTCTTTTGTTTGGAAGAAACAAATGATATCAACTGCAGAATCAGTATCTGAATATCAAGCCTGAATCCATATCTGCCTTCATGCAAAGGAACCAAATAGCAGGACTAGGTGGCAATTTGAATGCTTTCCTTCAAGTATGAATGTCACTCTGGATTTTTTTTTCTGATAGATACTTCTGCTTGAGTGTTTTCTTCATTATGGTCAGCAAATCCCAATGATTGATGTCCTGAAGTTAGAATGCTGACTTAGACTGCAAAGAGAGTGGGAAAAGACTTGTTAGAGGTCCAGAGCACTAACTTCTGACTTCCATAGTCAAGCATGTGTTTTTGCAAGAGATAGTCACCTCTGTCTATCCTCTGTTGCATGCATTTAGGCACAGAAAATTTAGCTGCCGTTGGGCCCTGAAATGTTATCTGAGCACTTGTATGTGGCATGTTCTGACCCTCACTGAACTCTGCCTAGTGCCAGGTACCACAATTGCCAAAGTCCCTGTGACACAGCATTTTTTCAGGTAGGTGCCTTAATTGTCAGAGTATCAGCCTTTACTGCCTTTACTGTAGTCTCTCCTAGTGCTTCTTGATTATTTATGTGACCTTTCAAAGTCTATTGACTGACATACAAACATTTTTATTTCTGTATCACAATCAGTCCATTTACTTAAGTCTGCTGGTGCTGGGTCAGGGAGAAGCAGAGGGCAGTGACTAAGTGAACAGTATGACATTTAGAAGACTGCTTCAGAGTCATGGTCTATCAGGAAGCCCATATATCATATTTAGTAACTATCAATATTTTCGAAAATTCCAAACCAAGCTCAATCCTTTTACTCTCAATGTACCTGTGCATCACCAGGAAACAAAAAGCAGTCTCCATTTCATGGCTCTGGTCTCACCAAGGCTGTTCCTTCCAGATCTTTGTGTGTTAGGTTCTCCAGAACAGCAAATCTGTTTCAGGATCTGGCAGACAGAAAGTGGCCCAAGGGTGGCTTTCAGTGGTGGCTCTAATGAGTTTTAGCTCATGGGGATATGGGCAGAAACTCTTGCAGCTTGCATTTCAGCTTCTTTATGTGTGTATAAGGCAATGGAAATTAAAAATAACAATATTGTGCACAATATGAAGAGTACAGTTTATTCGCTATCAAGATAATACAAGATAACAGTATTTAGCTGTTACATGTCAGAAAAAAAACCAATAAACCAACCACAAAAGAGCTATTGTAAACTTCTGCCTTGCAACCTTATTAATGATCATCCCAAGCTGCCTCATGCAGAGTCCTCAATAAAAAGAGATGGTATGGATCCTGCAGAGATAAGAAGGGTGTCCTCTCTTGCATAACTCCACAGCACGGGAAATGCAGCAAGCCTGTTATTCTTCTGTGCAGGCCTGGTTTGCAGCTCTTTCCATTTTGTTTGCACATTAAAACTCACTTGCCCATCCACATTTTTAATAGAAAGGTCTTGGAGACTGTTTCATCATCAAATGTAATGTATCTGTACTCAGATGTTGTCTTATTCCACACCTACAAGCCATGTGGATGTCTTTCATTATTTGCCTGTCCATAGACAGTTCAGAGTACTTTTTCACAACTTTCCATTTCCAGAAAGCTCTGTAACTTATCAGGCTGTATTTTCCGTTGCATTCTGAATGCAAATCTGGTTATTCAATTTACACTGCAAGGTGCAAGTAGATGCATCATTTGTACGTAGTCCCATAGCAGATCAGTGCCCTCAGTGGCAGCAGTACCAAGGTATTTGGATGTGAAACAGGCAGAGTAATCACTAGATATGCAAGGTAGAAGACATTGCATCTTGCAATGAACTAGCCCGTGGAAGCCTCCATCTTAAAAAGAACTCCCCTGTAATATATCCTGATTTGAGATGGTTCATGTAAAAGGCTGGATGACTTGAGTGGAACAGGATAGGTTCAATGGTTTAATGGATCAGAATTCCTCAGAAACTGCAGACTGATTCTTTAGCTCATGTGACAATTATATCTCAGTTTGATCATAGGGGAATACATTTCCTCTTTTCTAAGAGTTTGGACATTACACACTATCCCTTCAGAGCAAGTCTACCTGCAAATCAATGTGAACAGATGTCAAGTTACAGAAACCCAGCCTGGCAATGGGTTTGCATTCAGATTCAACTGGGGGAAAGCAGCTTTGTAAAAATGCCAACTTTTCTAAGATTCACAGCCAAGAAAAGATATATTAAATGAATCTTACACTTTCAAAAAGCTGACATCCCTTATTAAACCAGTCCCAAAAGAGCTCATGCCCGTTAACTAGAAGTATGTATTATCTAAGGTACATGATTTTCAATCTCAATCTAGAGACTTATATGAGCAGTATGTGCACAACCAATGTAAACAGAAATTTTATGTCTGACATACTTTCGTATGCATTTTCCAACTGGTTATGAACTGCTCCTTCTTAGAGAGCAGATATGGTACTTCACAAAGGATCTGGATTATGAAAGGCTTGTTCTTTATACTGCAAGAAACACTACAAGATGAGTTCTTCTGATCATGTATCCAATGGTTTGTATAAAACAACTAGGATGACATGCCTCTTTGATGTGTCAGATGTATTTAATCTGTAGGCCTGATATTTTCACAGAACAAGGACCTTAAATAAGTATCTTCAAAGGATCTGTGGGCTTCCAGCTGTTCTGGAGCGGTATTGCCTAGCCAGAGATGCAAGAGGCGTGACACCAGGTCCAGGTAATTTGTTTTACTCTGTGGGTTTAAGACCCATGAAAGGAGAGAAAAGAAACCATGCTCCCCAAAGTTATGTCAGAGTGTTGCCATGGAAATATTTTGGGACAATGCTCCATTTTGATGGCTGGTTTGGAAAAGGTAATAGCTTCTCACCTGCACTCTTAGTTTTGTTGGGACTACCTCTGTATTCCCAGAAGGCAGGCCTGTCACTCAAAAGAAGCTGTATTTTGAGGGCTATATTACGTAAAAAATACAGAAGCCAACTTCTGTGTCTCTCAAGCTCCTGCCTCTAATCTTCAAGTGAAATGCAAAGTGGCACTGGTTATCCCTGATGTACGTTTTTCAGTCTATTTGCATTTGATACCCTTATTTTCCACATTTCTGTGGAATTACAAGAACTTGTGCTTTCAAATAACTTACACAGAGTTTGAATTATGTAACTGACTAGGATGAGGATAAATCCCTGCACACTACCTTGAAAATACTAGGTTTAAAGTGAACACTATAGTATTAAAGTATTGCACAGCCAAGGGTCTTTGAAGGTTAAATTGATGAAATACAATGAAATTAACAAAATTAAACCTTATTCTTTCTTTGTTCTTGAATAGAACATCTTACATCAAGGTGTCTCTATTTGAATGTCCTCATATCATACCAAAATAACAGTGTTAAGAAAAAGTCCCAACAAGTTATATATTTTGTGGTTAATGGATTGTGCTGTATTTCATTTCAGAAGAGCAGTTCAAGAAATGCTTTCTAGTTTATGTTCTCCTTGGGAGGATTCCTACTCCTAAGCCTGTATTAATTTTCTTCCAGTGTCTAAATCATCCTCTGTACATGGGCCTCCATTTATATAATTGGAAATCATTGCAGTTATTGTGTATCTCTATCTCTTCAACCTTCTGCTGCACCCATAACCCATGACATCCTATCTCTGCTCATGTTTGTCACTGCACTCTCTTGGAATGAGATGTGCTGGAGAGTGTAACACCATCTTAATTCCTAAGGGCTGCCTAAAAGGGGATATAAAGTCAGCTCAGATATGGCTGACGGCTAACGACATATTTTCGATCTCTTCAGGTGTTAGATGTGACATTTGGATGAGAACCTCCCATGGCCATGGTGAAGCACAGACAAATCAAATTGGCTGTAAATCAGGACTGTTTCACTAAGAGTGAGGTGATTACATGATGCAGCCCCAGTAAGCAATTAATGACGGTGTCAGCCTCATGGTGTGAACACCTATTACAATTGTGGCTTTTTCCTGAATGATGGTTGTTTATTATTGACCTCAAAAATTGTAGTGTTTCCTCAGGAAAAGAATATGGACTTAGAACAACATTGATTTAAAATACAGATCAATAGCTCATGAGGGTTTTTTTTTCTGTGAGAACTTATGACTTTTTCCAAATTTTGTGCGGGCACATCTGTTAGTTTCCCCTCCATGTAGTGGATTTTGAATCAGCAGGACTTAAACTGTCCCCTGTTGCCAAAAAATACATAGTTGCATGAGTGAAGTGCTGAATCTGACCTTATAAGCCCAGATGGTTGGTGCTCCTTGGAGGATATTTTTATTCTAACAATGATATTTGTTTTCTTCAAGCATATAAATCATTTGATGAAAAGTCTTCCATTTACATTGATGGTCATTATATCACTGTTAAGTGTAGTGTTATCAGCTTGGCCCCTTCACTGTTGTTATGTAGTGTTATGGGTATTGAGTTGAAGATGGCTTGTCTCCTTTGGGCTTAGGGCACAAAGATTCATTTGGATGCATATCTCTCCATGGACGGCTGTGTACGCATAGATTGTGCCTAAGGAAAACTAGGCCAGTGGAATTCCTAGTTTTAGTTGATTTTTATTTTGATTGCCCTCTTCTTCAATTTCTGCCCTTATGGCTGTGAACCACCAGGTAGCAAACCAGCCTACACCAGTTTTTATGATGGTGTTATAAGCACGCAGCGCCTGTTTATTCCTCAGTGGTGCATAGTCCTCTGTTTAATAAAAAGTCCACACCACTGTTCTCAAGCCATTTACTATGAGTAAAACTCATTTCTCTTTATTATGTGGTATACGTTTCTTACCCTTTCCATAACTCAGCAAGTAAAGCTCTGGAACTGGGCCATGGGGGCATTAATAGCATCCTTATTGCAGAGGTGGTGCCGTGAGATCAGATCAACACAGAGAGGGAATTGCACTGTCTGCTGTGCCAGCTGTGCTGAGCTCACTGCAGTGCCAGCAAGGCCATGGCACCAGTAAAGCCAAGGGAGCACAGGGTCTCCTCTGCAGCAGCACTCAGGTAGCACACCACTCCCAAAGGACCCAGAGCCTGAAATCTGCTCTCTGTGCTCCCTATAGCCCATGAAAAGGAAAATAAAGGCCTCACTTGATTTTTCTTTTTTTTTATTAGAAATCCCAATGAGGCAAACTCTTCAAATAGACACTAAGTGAGGAAGATTTAAATGTTTGGGAAAGGTTGTATTCCAGCACACATCACTGGAAGGCTGCCAGAGGCAGCCTGGAGCCAGTGAGTAGAAAAGTGTTTATTGTGGTCAGTGTGGTAATATTGAGGGCAGCAGGGACAGGCCAAAAGGACACTGAAACCAGAACAGCTGAATGCAGAAAACACACAGAAATTATAATCTAATAATGAGCCTCTGAGAAGGCAGGCATGAGAAGGAGATGTCTGACCTGTGGAAAAGCTCAGGTAGCTAATATCAGGAGCCTGGCAGAGGCAGAACAGCAGCTGTGGCAGGGGCAGTGATTTGTTGCCAACCTTCACACTAGCAACAAGGGTGGGGGCAAAGGGCCCTATCCATACACTTCTGGAGCCTCTTAAAAACTCTGACCTCAGCATCCTCCCGGCTCTGACTGAACCTGCATCTGACAGCAGGCAGAAATGTTCTTCTGTGTTTTCCCTGCAAAAGGGTTTTACAGTTATTTTTCTGCTTCCTTGTAGTTGCCTTAGTTCCCTTCTCTTATTTTTCTCTCTTTTTTTTCTCTTATTTTCCCCTTTGTAATGGAGGAAAAAAAGGTTAGATTAGAAAACTTCAATTAAGCCTTTAAAAAGACCATCTGCTGAATGCTGACTGGGGTTTCATGTAAACAAAATGCCTGTGCTGGTTACAAACAAATGATCTTATCTATTGTATTGTGTTACAAATTAAAATTAGATTAAGCCACCTACATGGTACCGCCGCTGAATCTTAAATTTCTTATGGAAACTGAATGTTTGCTGCAAGTATTCATTCGGCCTGATGAGAGCCTCATTATTTTTGTACCAGCAGTACACACTGGGTATAGCATAATCAAAGCCTGGGGGTATGTATTAATTATCCTTTTGAATAGTGATGAAATTTTAAAAAGATCTCCTTTAGGCTCACATCATCAGCAGATGAAACAAAGCTTTGCACAGCTTGTGAGCAGTGGCTCACATGTGTTTTTACATCTGTTCAGGATATTTCAATTTGAAGCGCAACAAGCCAAGTCTGGGATTAAAGACCTGGAGAAAGCAGGGAGGGGGGGAAATCTGCAACAATAACCAGACCCCTCCCCTTCCTGTCTGCAGCGAGAGGGAGAGTGCCTTCTTGGTAATAAAACCTGGCTCCATTTTGCTTTCGCTTTTGGTGGCAGTGGTAATGTTTTTTAGAAGAGGGGTTTAATGCCATGAGCCAGTGCACAGCCTGTGGATGCTAGGGCTGATTTTACCCGTCACCTGTTCTTGTCACCTCACTGGTTCTCGTTTAGGCTGCCAGTACAAGGGGTTCTCGTGAGTTTACTGATACTTCCTTCTCTAGTGTGGATTACAGTCAGGTTAAAGTGAAGAAATGCTTCTACTCTCCTGGATTCCTGCAGATCTATATTTGTGAGCTAGTGAAAAAACAGGGAGATGGGGATGTCTCTTGTAAGAGGTTTATGTTATCCTCTTCGAATGGTGTCAGCACACACCATAATTGCTTTGCTGGAATTTAAAAGGATAAGTTTGAAATACTTTTTAAAGCAATGTCAAACCTTCAAGCCACAAATTGCACAGGTTAAGTCCTGCTGCTGTGATGAGTAAGAGCAAAAGCGGTCAGTCAGAATGGAGATGTATTAGTTTCCAGTGGGAAAGGATTGCTGTGGTTCGGTGCTCAATCAAAGGACAGGATTCTCAGGCAGCCATAGAGCCAGAACCCCTCTGAAGTCTGCATGAGCTCTGACTTGATAGACGCTTAAAGATGAAGCTGATCATGTTTACAAAGCTGTACACACATTGCTATTTAGTGGGTCTTCATTTCATTTTTTTTGCACTGTGTCTCTTGAGAGAGAGGCAATAGCCATTCAGCCAAATTAAAATAGGAGAAGCACAGGTAGGACAGGAATGGAATCAGTGCTGCTGACCAGACATGAACTTAGATCAGGTGCTTTTTAAAAGTTTATTAATTTTTACTTAGTAGAGCTGGCTAAATTCTGCAGTGACATATGATATTTCCTAAAGACACATCTTGACTGTTCCCTAGGATGACATACAGAGCTTAATTTTATCAATGGACTTGAGTGAAAGTGATATAAATAGCTAGCAAATAATCTCTAGTTTACAGGTTAGACACTTCAGTTGTTATGACACATCATAAATATTTTAGATAATTGATTTAAAAGTACAAAGAGAAAACACCAAAGGTAAGCTATATAATGATATAATTTATTTAAATTCTTATTTCCTTGGCCATTTATGGTACTTTTAAAGCAGAATAAAATCTTGTCAAAGGCTATGATTTATAATTAATTTAGTGGGTTGAAGCTGGAAGAGTCGTAGAAACATAGAATTATAGAAACTCCCTCTGTGGGCCATTTTGAGGTACCATAAGCATCTCCCTTTTCGTGTATGTGGTAAAACAAGCAGGTCTCAGGGAGGGATCCCAGACTTGCCAGAACCCCTGATCCCTGTGGATCAATTGTGTGGTGCCAGGGCATAACCACCTATTCAGCGAGAGAGCACAGTTTTGTTCACAAATCACTTGTGAAGGATGTGAGCCCTTTGCCATTGCTGGGATAAAAGTGAGCTCTGTCTAAGTAGAGACTGCTGGGAGAAGACCCTGAATACTCAGGGAAAAAAAAAAATGAATGCTGTCATTATTAAAAATTAATTATGCTAATGAGCTGAAGACTACACTCCAAGTTGTGTGGGTTTTGCAAACTAACAGCTGTTGTGGTTCTTTCTCTGTGCTCAAGCCTACATGGCCTGTCATTTAGTATTCCTTACAGAGTCCAGAGCATGGATCATAACAATATAAATATGGATATATGCTTAAAACATGATTAAAAATAGTTACTGCTTATGGACAGTAGCCAATTTGCCAACATGAATAAAAGAAGTGCTATTTTAAAAAATGCAGCATGACATATAATGGACAAGCCTGTAAAATTCAGATAATTAAACTTTTTCAAAGTTGAAAATGACTGAATTTTAAAATCTGCTTTCCTATAAAATAAAAGGTGACCAAAAGTTTTCAGGTTTTTTTGTATTTCTAAAAAAAAAAAAAATAAAAAAAGTGCTTGCAGGCTGAGGCTTTGCATGCCAAGTTTCAGCCTAAAGCGAAATTTAACAGCTGAGTGATAAACCCCTAAAAATAGGGGTTTTTAATGAAAGTGCTGACACAACTTTATCTATGGCAGTAAAAATGGCACAGCTATAATTAAAAGTATGTAGTGTACTTTGACTAATATAAATAGCTGTCAAGATGGCCTTCAATACAGCTCTCCATGTTATTTTGACTCGAACAAAATGGATGCAACTCCTTATTCCTGCATAGTGAGACAAGTTACTTAAAATTATGGAGTTCTTGGATTTTTCTACAAATAGCAGCCAAATATGCTTAACAAGTTGATGTCAAGTGGCACTAAGAGCTCCAGTTGTTGCAAAGGACAAAGATCTTATCCTGATGCAGCTCTACGAGACCTAGTTGCTTGCTTTTTCTGCTCCATTTCGTTACGTGGATGATCAGTGTGTTTTCACCGAAACATCAAGGTAATGCCTATCAACTAGACCAACCCTTTGGCTTTGGGTGCCTTTAAATTGCTAGATATCACTATGGCTTCTTGCTTTTGCTGTGACTCTTGTTTTTAATGATACATCATTGAATAGGTGATATGTAATGAAACGTTTTTGACAAAGCTTCTTCTTTCTGATTTTTTTTCAACCCTTCTGTTCTAGGAAGAAACCCCACAACATACTAATATATTTAACGACATTCTTTGCTTTGTATCTGGTAAATCGTCTTGTCAGTTTGGTTTTGCCTCCCACCTCTTCTGTTTCTCTCTTCTCCCCATTTCTCTCTTCTCCCTATGTATGTTGCTCTCCCTTTACCCCTCTTTTCCCTCCTTTCTCTCTCTAGGGCTCCTTTTCCACTAGGGCTCCCATCTGCCTTTTTCCCTTGTGCTTTGCATCTGTATCTGAATCTTTCTGATGGGGCTTCTTACTGAGAGTTTTACACATCCAACTCACTGAGACCAGTGAGTATTTTGAGTATTAGATGCCAGACTCCTAACTTCTGTCTCTCTTCACCTAAAGCACTTAAGTTTAAAACTAGCAGTTGAAAAAAAATTTCAGAAGTCAAGCTCCTTATTTTGTGAACACTTCTACACATGTGTAACTTTGTGTGAGTTGCATCTGTTATGGCTTGAGTCCGAGAGGTTGGGATTGGGGCACATCTTTGCAAAATACCTGTGATTTGACTGGCTTATTTTGCAGACAAAGAGTCTAGGTTTCTCTGGCCCTCGTGTAACAATACCTTGTGTAGTGTGCTGCCATCTTCAAAGGTGAGCTTTAAAAGTGAATTCTGTCTAAAAAGAGGATTCCTCCCCTAGAATGTGCACTCAACACAGGGAAACTCCTCACATCTCTGCTGATGCAAACAGGGACAGCTCCTTTGGTTTCTCTTCCAGAATGTTTAACAGATTCTACTGCAACAATTTAACTGATTTTTGCTGCAGCAATTTAAGCAAGAGGAATGTTTCAGAGAAAAATATGGGATACACATTGTTAACCATCAGGTGACAAGAGATAGAAAGCAGACTATATGAAATATAATAAAATAGCTCATAAGAGAAAAGCAAGACAGCATCCTTTTTCCAAATAAAATATTCTGTAGAAAGAACAAGAGAAGATTTTAATTTCTGAAAATCTGTGAAAACCAGAAACAAAGCCCCAGAATTTTAGCCAGATGAAGTTGAAGGACCTAAGATTTAAACAATTTTAATTCTGTTTTACATATGTTTAGTTTAGAAGTCTGGGGAGGTTTTATGAAATTGTAGGATATTAAAAAAATAATGAAATTAGGATATTAGAGAATTAATTAATTTTAATTAATTTATAGTGCTTATTTTTTACTTTTAAGCCAGTAGGGGGAAAAAATTAAATGAAAATTAAATAAGAGATGTTCTTTTATGGCTTATGGCACAAAATGAAAAGATGGAAATTGTTTCTATTTTTTTTGTTTTTTCCTTAGTTCTTTCTTTTTTTCATGCTGAGTCTACTCGTACAGGCTGGATGATACTGAAAACTGTGCAGCATCCCGGGACAGGCCCTCTTTCCAGGTGGTTTCAGCTTTCAGTTTTCGGCCTCCTGCCTAACGCAACTCACCCGAGGCACGGCGACATCCCAGCATAACACAAACCTTGTCATGTCTCATTGCTTAAATAACACAATAAGGAAATTAAAATCCTTGCTGGTTATGATTTTCATTGTTAGGGCTTATGAAGCCTTGAAGAATTTCAGGAAATTGATTACCCGGGGGGAGTTTGGTACCTATGGTTGAAAAAAAAAACCAACAAAACCAAACCAAGAACAACAAAGAACCTCTGACTAAAAGTGTTTTGCTATTACTAGGACGTGTATACCCTTGTCCGTGCTGGCGGAGCTGCGCTCCGGCGGCGGCTCGGGCGCAGCGGCATCGGCGGGGACCGCTCGCCCTCTGCCGGGGATGGGCCGCTGCCGCCTCCGCCCGGGCCGGAGCGCAGCGCAGCGCCTTTGCTGCTGGAAGGCACCCTGAGGAGCACTGCCTTACAGCCCCCGTGCCATGGGCAGGGATGCCAGCCACTCGGCCAGGCTGCTCGATGCCCCATCCAGCCTGGCTTTATCCCGTGCCGGGATGGGGCGTCCATAGCTCCTCTGGGAGACTGGTCTAGTGCCTCACCACTAAAAAAATTAACATGACCCATTTTACCTACACCTAATTCACACCAAAATACAGTGGGAGAGTACAGACAAGACTAATAAGTGCCGCAGCCAGGAAGGAAACCAGTGTGGCTTGCAGCTGCAGTGCTCGAGCGAGCGGCGGGCAGGAGAGCACATCAAGCTTCTCTTTCCCCACTATTGCTCCTGGCACTGCCCCTGGCAGGCACCTGCCCCAGTACAGCCCCACTGCTGGGGCCAGGAACTTCTCCCCAGGATTCATGCAGCACACACCACTCCTGTGAGTGAGCTCTAGGAGTCTGAGCTGTCCTGCGACTCACGAGTTTAATAATACCCTTGAGTTTCATACTATGGGGAGGAGGAGGAACCCAAACCAAAGATAGGGTGGGTTGCTGACTGGTGAAAGGCAAGAAAGATGACTGTGGGAGAACTGCACATGGTGTGGTGCTGTCTGTTCTGCCCTGCTGCTTGTGGCAGGGCTGCATCCACTCCTGACACCTTTCCTTCTGTCTACCCTGTCCCAGCAAGGGCAGTGGGAGGAAAGTGCCAGAGGGCTCAGGGAGGGCTGTGGTTCCAGCACAAAAACAAGCCCAGCCTGGGAGAGGCTGGCCTTTGAGTGCTTTCTGCAGAGGGGGCTCTAGCCAGGTTGGACAGGAACAATGCAGCAGCAAGAAACAGGGAAAGAAAAACAGATAAGTGTGTGTTTCCAGTGGGGAAGCACTCCCTGGGTGCAGGCGGGGCCACAGGTTCTCCTCTGGCACCAAGCACAGCTGTGCCAAAGACACCAACTTGGCCTAGGCCTCCTTCCCAGCATGGGGGTGCCCTTTCCTCTACAGGACACCCAGCCAAATCTCACTGGCTGCATGACGTCTGGTTTTAGCCACATAGGCAAGAAAATTCAGTCTTTGTGCAGAAACTCTCCTCCAAAGTCAGCAGCCAGTGCAGTGCAGCCTGCCAGCATACAACTGGGTGGGATGAGGCTGGTTCAGCCCTACCCCAGGATCTGTTCACTTACAAAGGCTTCAATTAGATCCATCATGTTACATGAATGGTTATTTTGTGACTCAATTCCCCCTGCTTTTTTGCACTGGTAATTAAATGATCGAGGGAAAAAAAGAGAGAGATTAATTGATTGAACTGATTCCAGGAGAAACCATTACTCTCATTCCTCTTCTGCTCTATACAGTGTTTAAACAACTCTGAAATAGAGCTGGGTGAATCCTGCCAACATATTTCTGTGAGCACTGCTTTGATTTTCAAATGAATTGTCTTCATCTGCTTTTATCCCCCTATTGCCTTGGCTTTATGTGAACATTTGTACAGCTTAGTTTGCTCATGAAAAGAAAAAAAAAAGAAAGCTAGTGTGTTTCAATACAATGGAAAATTAATTTCATTTCCATGAGCTCAACAGTTATGTAGTGACAGGACAAAAGTAGTGTGGTGTAAAAGACCAATAATCAGTAATGACATTGTTCAGATATGCCACAGTGCAAATGAATACTGCTACGTCATGGATCAAACAAAGTTTATGAAAATTATTTAACAGAACTGCCAAACCCATAGTGCACGGAAACTCTGCATTTAGAAAAAGAGGTGAAATATACCAAATACTGCTATTATTACCAGTTATTCCCTCCTTTATTGAAAAGATTAGGAATATTTTTCTTTTAAATTGCATTCAGTTAATGTACATTTATAAGTGTGATGGCAGCGAGTATAGAGCATATTAGTCAAATCTGTGTTTAGGGAATATGAATAATGTGTATTAATCATGAAAGTCCCTTGGTAGTAAAAAATATACTTACAGAGTTTTTAAACTATTTTTAAAGGAAGGAAGGAAGCAAGAAAAATCAAATAAGAGTACACTTTTAAAGGAATTTTACAAAACAATCATCAACATTAAGGAAGTGCCATTTTTCATCTGGATCTAATCTATAGCTTCATAAAATTTCCTTGTTGAACCATTTTTCAGAAGGAGACTAAATAAATATAGTGCTAAGAATAATAATCAAGATTTCCAGGAAATTTGAAAAGTAGGCAAAAAATATGTGTAGTTACCTTCTCTCCATCTGTAAGAAAGATCACTATTTCAGCTTGTGCTTATAGTCAACTTTTCTTTTTCATAAATTGACCTATGAAGTAATATCAGATTGTACAAGTTTATAGAATGCTTGAAATTTTTCAAAGGTATGTTTTGAATTTATTTAACAAACAGATCTGATATTTAGGACAATGCATTTTCCTAACTCCTTGTTTTAATTGTCAGTACTGAGATTCCTACTTCATCTTGGACGATTGTTCACCTCAGGAATGTACTATGGATCCTCTTCCTTCCCAGACATGTTTGGAGAAATCATTGTGATTTTAAATCTCTCAGAAAGAATGCAAAAGGCAAATTAGAATGGTAAAAAAAATATAAGGGAGCTAGGAGAAGGTTTCTCACTGTGTTCTTTCACTCAGGGTGGAGCTGAGTATATACACAGCATATACAAAAATCTCAGTTTTAAAAATAACTGAGTTCCTTTAGAAATTATGTAGAAAACAAGATACAAAATTGGTTTAATTATGCAGTATGTAAGTTTCACATACAATTTTCTGTAAAAAGTGACCAGACTGATACTCAAAATCAATATGAAGCTGTGTGAGGGTAAAAAAACCCAACCAAATCTTAAATTGATTTCAGTTCTGACATGAATATCATATGTAAGTCAAAAAAGGTGTTATCTCACTTATTAGAAAGGTCCTTGCCTGGCCTGGGCAAGGAGCCTCAAGTGAGAAGGCAGCAGGACAGGAGAACCTCAGTGTGTGAGGTGAGTATCTTTCCTTCTGTACCTGCACGGGTGGCCTGAATTCAGGCAGATAAACATCATCTGCAAAATGTGTGCACAACACGAGGGGGAAAGCAGCCCCATTTAGCTAGAGAATTAAAATGTGTTACCTGGAAGTAGCTGGTAATTCGGGGCTAGCTGTGTATATGGGAGTTTATAAAGTCATTATTACTGAACAGTGCCTGGTTGCAACCTGCAGGCTAGGAGGGCTTTTCAGCCAAGAAGGAGGGAAGAAATGCCTTCTGGCAGAGCACAACTAAATACATCGTAGAAAATAGTTGTTATTTCAGGTGTGCAGTTTCCCAGTAGAAAATAAGTTTAATTAATTAATTTATTTTTCTAATTTGTGAAAATATGTGTAGGGTGACCTCTAGGCACAAGTGCAAAAGCTATAAAACCAGATTCATTCATTAACTAGCTGACATAATGTCAACCAATGATGGTGAAATAAGCAAATGTGAGGAAAACTCAGACTGCTCCCATCCAACTCTCTGTAGGAAAAAACCTATGAGTGTGAACATGCTTGGCAGTGTGCCTTAAACTTCTTGCTCCCCACCTTTTTTGGGTGACAGAGAGAATGGAGTCTGAATCACAGTGATGAACCCTCTAAGTTTTTATTTAATGTTCATGTAATTTAATTAAATACCATAAATGTACATTTCTTTCTCTCTTTATTATTTCAAATATTTTAAATGTGAGATAGGAACCAGGTACAAAAAGGAGTGTGTAAAGTGATTAGACCTCTGGGATTAGACAGAGAACTGGGAACTAGGATTTCTGGCTTCTTCTAGACCATGACCAGGTGGGGTAGCTACTTAGCCCAAATGGTTAGATGTGTAAACTTCACCACACTGGGCTCATTGTTTCTTAGCAAGTCCCTGTATAGTTCTTATGCCGATGTGTGCTCTTTGAGCTTATCCCAATACTACAGGGTGCTATAAACAGTGAAATCAGCTGAGGAAAAGGCAGATGCACCTCAGTAATGGCATTACAGAAACCACGGAAGGGGTCTAGCCATTTCTTGAAGCGCCGGGGAGCATCAGATGCAGGTAGTAATGGTGCTGCTGAGACATCAGTGCTTTACACCTTCTGCAGCACTTCCACATGATTGTGGTGATTTTGCTGTTGCCAGCATCTTTGATGTCCTTGACAAAAGTACCTATCAGGACTTGAACTGCCACCATTGTGCTCATTCACAGTTTTGCCACCAGCAGCTACAGTTTTCCTCCCACAACGTGCTTGTTATGCATTGTGAAATAATGTGCTATAGGTTATGTTACAAGTAGCAAATTTTCGAAAACTTATATTTCAGCTGTTTGACAAGCAAGTTTTTCCAAAGTAATGAGAACAGGTTTGTGTCCAAACACGCCTTATAATCCCTTACTTACAATCACATGAGTAAAAAAAAATCCTTTCGGGCTACAACTTCGTATTTGAGTTCTAACAGATGAGATTCTGTTCAAACCGGAGCGCTGTGGCTGTGATGGACACAGAACAGGGCAAAGCATATCTGGTTTTCAACCTGAGAGGAAATCTTCCCCCTACCCTGCCCCCCTCAAAAATGTTTTCAAGAAAAGATCAGACACAGGTTTTTAATGCCTGGGGAAAAACAAAACATGACCCCCAATAGATTTAGGCAGTTCCATTTTTGCTTACTATTTTTAAAAGCATACATGTTATTTAAAAATAATTAGGCTGAGCCAATTTATGTGCAATGTATATATTGCACATATGTCTAGAGGAAACCAGAAACAGGGTTGTATAATTGTAACCTTACTGCACTGAAGGCCTGGCATAATTACCATCGCGAGAGGGAAAGCCAAGGAGATTTTATCTGTCATATTTATTTCCCCCATGTAAATATATTAAAACCAAACAAAAATAAGCTTTTGATGCACAGCTTAACCCAGTTTATATAGTGTGCATTTCATTCTTTATTATTATTATTATTAATAACAATAATTTCCCACATACTCGTGTGCAGCAAAGCACTTGGCAATCTGCAGGGCTGTTTCTTCAGCAGCTGCGAATTTCATCTGTTGCTCATGAAAAAAAGGCATCTTCAAATATACACAAGAGTAATTCATGGGTTTTATCTCTGAATGGCAAGGGAGGCTGCATGGGGCAAAAGTAAATTTTACCGTATGAATGTGAGCATGGGCATCTGCATTGCCTTCTGGCCCTTTAAAAGGTAATTAGCCAGTATAATAAGGCTGTTGTCTATGTGTAATATCATCACATGTAATGAATCGTAGGACTGAATGTGAGGAAGAAAGTCTATTGAGTTGAGATCTCCCAGAGGCTTTGCTGAAACTTGGGCTGGCATGTGACTGATGCTTTTCTGTATCCTCGGATTCAACACCAAGGCCAACTTTACTCACAAAGAAAAGATCCAGTTAAATAAAACCATATGAACCCTGCTAAAATAATATGATTTGAGTAAATCAATGCCTTAAGACTTTCTCAAAAGTATGTTAAGAAACTCACTGGAAGGGAACAGTGCATTTCTAGTGAGCACCACTTAGGGACTTTAACACGCTCCACTCTATCTTTGTGATCTTGCAGGACATGGGATAGATTTTCTCCACACAGGGCACACGTTTTCATTTTTGCAGCACATTGTAAACACACTTTTCATACTAATGTCTTGTTTTGTTTCGGTTCTTTTCAAAGATTATGCATTAGTAATTTGTGCATCACATGTTGGCAAGCGGAATTGCAGTGTATTATGCACACTACTAATGTGAGACAGAAACCTCAGCATATTCTAGCTCTCTTCTCATATCTTGTTAGCATCTGTTTGTGGTAGGCTGGGATGATGAGGTGCTAATATGATACAGTGAAGGAAGTGTAATCCATGAACATTTTTGTGTCACATTTGTGTAATATATTACACTAATCCAACCAGACTTTCATGTGCTCTTGCCCAAGGAATGCCATTCCAGCCTCCTCCCTTCCCCCACCAATGCCTTTGAAGGTTTGTGAATGATTTCCTGTACACAGGCTGTGTAAGAATGTGCTCACATTCTTTCCCCGTTTGAGGAAGGAGTTCTTTTTATGCCCGCTTGCTTTCAGGGTAACAATGTTCAGGAACAAATTGCTCTAAAGAGGGAAGCATGTTCAATTATTCTCTTCTTTCTCGGCTTAGAGGTAAATGAAGTAGAAGGTGCACTCTTTCCAATAAGCATCGGATTCATGCAGAGTGTTTGGTGCAGTGTCTGGGGGCTGTTTTTGAACAGAACATTTCTGCAGCAACAGTCTGCAGTTCACACTACAGTAATCAGGATGTCTGAACTGGCAGCCATGGTTTCCTCCCAAGAGGTACCATCAACCAGTGCCATCCTGCAGACTGGTTCCAATTTTTCACCTTGTTGACCTTACACAACTTGCTAGGTCTACTTTTCATCTCCATGATAGGTTTTGCCCTGGATTCTTCTTCAGGTGATATCTACATCTTTCTGTGTAGGCGTTTAGGTAGGTTTAGCACATTGGGATCCTACCCCTGACTCTAACTTCCTGCCAGTACTGTGATAGAAATAAATACAGTAGGAAAGTGAAATCTTAAACTCCAAAATTTCATTATAGTTATAGTATATAATTCTATATCTTGTCTACCTGATTCAGGAAACGAAAGCCCAGCAAAAGTCTGGATGGAAGACATGAAATTAGAAAGCCATCATGGTTTTTGGCAAGTCACTAGGTATTTCTCTTCTTTGTATATCCTCAGCCTAAGTTAGAATTTATAAGGAGTAGTGTAGAAAAGATATTTAACAGTGAAATCTGACTGGACTGTGGAGTCATGTGAGACTAGAATGGCCTGACATGCATTGTATGGTATAACTCTTTAGGTTGGTCATCCTATAACTTCCCAAATGCTACATGCGATGGAAACTCACCGCTTGACTATCCCTGTGGTGGAAAATGCAACAGATGCTCCTTCTACCATAGGAAAATCTATTTTGCTGGCTGGTGTTATACATTTTTGGCCATTAGAGAGGCTACAGCTTCAGGAAACAGCATCTCAACAGTCTTGGCACTTGGGGCAAGACCATTCCTGTTGGAAAAGCAAGGAGAGAGTGGGTGCACATGTTCTAATAAATTAGATGGTGTCTGTAAAATTTCATTGCACTAAAATGCAGTCTTGCACACTGTCAAGATGTTGCCATGGTTTGCCTTGTACTAAATAACATTTCTTGAGGAACTCTTAAACAACAGCCTCAAAATGAAATTGGACAATCTACCCCGCCCAAGATGATTAGCAGACTTCTGCTTTGGACTACAAGCAGCTCTTTGAATTCCTTCCCTGGCAGTTCCTGCTTGGTCAGCTTTTTAGTTTATATATTTTGCCAGATATGGCAGGAAGAAGCTTGACTTTAGGCGCCATCATTCATTGCAGAATGAAGGTAGCTTTAAAATTATTTCTCCTTTTGTTTTGAATCAGAATTGGGTAGTATTACATTTGAATTACTTGGGGAATATTTATCTAGAAGAGCAAAGCATGGCAGCATAGCATCTTCAGGTGTCAACCTGCCTGAGTGTAAACCTCTGCATTCTGTGCCCAAACTATGGTCCTGTGGTGCTTCTCAGCTATGTTCCATGAATCACACTCAAACCCATCCACAATTTCTGGTTAAAATGACACCCAGCTGCACATGATCCCCTCCTGAAACTTGGTGGGCTTTCTGTTTGTTTGGTTGCTTGGTTGTTTGGATTTTTTCTTTTCCTCGTAAGAAAAACCAAACCAACAGAATAATGCAGAGTGAAAAAGAGACATTTCCTGTCCTGGACAGCGACCAGAGTGACTGGGTGTGTCATGCAGCACTTTTGTCCTCAAAACAGGAATAGATATTGCAATGCAAAGACAAGCCATGCTCACCTCTTCCCTAAGCAAGCAAGCTGTACATTTTAGTATTTTGGTTTCATGAAGCATAATAATATTAGTTATGAGAATAAATCTCACCTGAAGAATGACAAAGACCTCAAGTAAAGTGTTTGAAGGCAATGTTGATGTAAAAAAGACAAGTGAGTATGTGCTAACAGTACATTAGCTTGTTATTAGAATATGGAAAAATAATGTCTTTTTATTTCATGTACTGACTTCCTCTTGATGTGATGAGAATTTCAGCATAGTTAATTTACTGAATGTCCTGGTAAAGCAAAGATGAATAAAATTAAAATAAAGAATGTATAAATTGTAAAACAGAAAAAAAAATGGAATAGACAGAATGTTTCAGAGTCCCATGAGCTGTTCTTAAAACATTTTTTCTCCAAGAATTACTCTTTTACTTATGTCTTTCCCTGACAACATTTTGCTTTTTATCTCATTTTAATAAAAATATAACATTTGAGAGCATCTCAGAATCCAACATCTCAGCCTCTGCCTTTGTTGTTTAAATTACAAAAAGAAAGGAAAAAAAAGAAAAGCCACAATCCAAATCCAAAGCCTTTCAAGAGAACCTGATCAGTGTGGTTTGGGCCCCTGCTTTATGATTCAAAGCTTCTTCAACAGCCATTAAAATCAGGAATCTTGATCATCCAGTCCAAAAAACCCAGCCATTGTAGCAGGACTCCAGTGCAATAACAGAGAACAATACTTTATGTGACGCTATCTGTTGTGAAGTGCAGGTTTAACAACAATAGGAAAAGATGCTACTCCCAGGCTTTCCCCAAGCCAGTGTGTGCCTCTTTTCACTCATCTTGCCGAAGACTTGAAACAGGTGCATTCCCAAGAGGTCAAGTGTTGGACTTTTGAGACTATAAAGATCTTGTGACTTCTCAGAAGGCCTCTCCAGGCCATGTGCCACAAGCAAAGGAGAAAAATGGAGACTCAAAGACTCTGCAGCGTAGAGAGATGCTGGAGGGATGGAACTGAGGTGGTAGGGAATTGCCTTGAAGGAAGGGGTGCTTATTCGTCAGCTACCAAAGAGATGTCATCATGGCTGCCCAGCTGAGAATTTTGTAGCAGGCCTGAACAGGATTACTTCAATATTTATAAATGCTTTGGAAGGAATGTATTGTTTCTTTTGCAAGGTTTCCAATGAAGATAGTGAAAATTGTTATTTAGTCTGGGAAAACAGACAAATCATGTTTAGATGCTCTGGTAGGTTAATTATTTACAAGGCAAAAAAACCCCACCATGTCGGAAAATCCTGCCTTTTCCATCCTGCCTTTGGTCTACATTTGTTCGCACTTCCAGTTTGTTACTTTTACTCTCATGGTAATAATATATATCTACAGAAGGAAATGTTCTATCCCAATGTCTGCTTTCTTAGTATTTGATCCTAAAGCTACACTTTATGTGTTAAGAAGTGCAAATGCTTTTTCCAGATCTTGGGAGAAAATGAGACCCCTTTTGGCCCTCTAAAAATTTGAAAATACATGTTTTTATTATGATGAAAAAAATGCAGGTGCATGTGGAACAGAGATATTACACTGAATAATTAAATTATATCATTTCTGGTCAGTGTATTTATTTGGTGGAGGTAGACAGAATTTGGGGTAGCTGTTGACCAAACACCTGTATTAAAATCTGAATTTCCTAAGTGTTGCTGTTTTGTAACATCTGACAGGGAATAGAGTTGCATTAGTCTTTATCTCTACAAGCTTTTTGCTGATAAGCAAGGCCTCTTTTAAAGATTAAGCATGTGTCAATACAGTCACTGTTCAAAGCATATAGGCAGTCCTGTCTGCTGGGAGAAGAGACCTGTGGAAATACTTTTGTATCATCTCTGATGTTTGAGCATGCTTTAGGAAAGGGACTGATGGGTTCATTGTTTGAACCTATGGGTTCAAAATTATGGGTTCATTAGCCATACTAGCTGTCAAAGGGTAAGTGATTTGTTTAAACAATCAAACACTACACTAATTAGCATTATAATACAACATTCAGGAAGTCTTCAAGTCCTATAAATATGTGTAAGACATGGGAAATTGGTCTTTTGGGGCTGATTTGATAATAGAGCAGTCCAGATAATTAAGTTTGTGCAGGAAATGAAATACAATATAAAGGGATTGGATTGTATCATATGCAGTCTACATTGGTGTAGATTGGTGTCTGCTTGAAGGGCTATTGATAACTCAGCATGACATATAGGAAATCCCATAAATATAATTTGAAGATAGAAAGTTCAGGTAAGACATCACATTTTTCCGTAAAAAAAAATGAAGAAAGGATGAAACAAATGTTTCAGTATGAAAAAGATGTTACCTAGAACCACTTTCCCACTGGAAAAACTGAAAACAAAAAAAAACAAAAACAAAACCAAAAAAAAAATAAAAAAAATAAAAAGGAATTAGTAATTCTGTGTGCAAGCAGTAAACAATTTTAGCAAACATATCTATCTTCAATTATCTTTTTAAGAATGAAAATAATGTGCTGTTTTATATAGATGAAACAAGCATAGAAACATCTGCATTCATATAATCTTTATAATATTTATTTATACTATATAATTTATTATATATTATTTATGTAATTTTAAATATTTATTTATAGTACAAAAATTAAAACATTTATTGCTAATATTTCTCACATTTTCTCACTCAAACAAGCAAGAAAATACAATATAAGGAGAATACAGGATGGTCATAAAAGTGAAAAAATTCCTAATGCACTTGAACTAATGCACTTTATTTCAGGTGAATAATGTTGCCCAAGAAATAGATGGAGTTCATTCCAACTCAACTTTATATTTTGCATTACACTCCACTACTCCACAGAATGGTTAGGTCCATATTTTATATCCACACAAAATAGGATTCTCAACGGATAGAGTAAAATTTCTACTCATAGTACAGAGGACAGAAATGAAGATCAAATATAATAATATAGCTTTCTTGCTACAACAAATATTGTTTACATTTATTCCTCTGTAAATTTTGGCTTGTACTGTCCCATTGAAATATTTGGCAGAAGCTGTTTGACCTCAGTGGAAACAAACCTCTCAGGAGGTTGTGATCAGGTTTACAGGGCAGAGAACCATAATTTCTTCATTATGGTTTTGATACAGATCTTTGTGATTTTTTCCAAGCTACTTCATTTTGACCTCAGTGGAGCAGCACAGTTACTCAAGCAAAAGGTACCAGTGTAAAATTTAAAGATCCTTGAAGATAGCTAAGTAGAGCTGACACAGGAGCTTCTGAAATGCTCGATGGGAGCAGGATTGTAGGCACAAAAGAGATCTAAGGGAGGAAGTTCTTAGAGAGTTTCCTTCCTCATATTTATGTCCCAAGAGTTTTGCTCATTATTCGATTCTCAGAGGCAATCTAATCACTGTTGGCATCACTTAGCACTTCTGGGTTCAGTTCACCAGTCTGCCACTTGCACTTAATTTTCTCTGGTCTCCTAGTTTATTTATTTTAAATAAAAGCTGTTTTGTTCTTTATCCTGTTCATCTGAATTGAATAACATTTATTTATTTAAAACATTTACATAAAAAATAAACATTATATATGTAGGAAGCTACCTATTTATTTTAAGTTAAATACCATAATATATTCTTCTCAATATATTATCGACCTATAAAGTACATAGACAACTGCAAATGAAATTACACACACATATATATGTAAACAGATGTATGTGTCTAGATTATTTGAAATTAAATTAGTACTTATGAACAGAAAAAAAAGTCACTTGTGACATTATGGTTAAAGTAATATAATCTTTGCTGATTTCTTCCTCTCTGATTTGTATTTCTTAAATTGTCTAATTTTTCTTTAAGTAAAGACTTTAAGTGAGGAAATGTCTTTGCCAGTCTCCAAATTAAGAGTGAATTTCCTTCTCAACATGTTTGGTTAAAAGAACTATTAGCCTTCTTCTCACCTCTGTTACAGTAAAATGTATTTGTGCCAGATGTGTATATAAATGTATCATGCGTTCAATATTTCTCATCAGGCAACTTAAGATTTTGAAGACATGATTTTAAAAGTGCCTCTTACCGGATGTTCTTTGTGCTCATCCTTTTGTTTCTTTGACCATCTCTAAACATTTTACTTTACCCATTTCTGTGAGGATTCCATTCACAGGAAACTTCAAAAGCTCTGTACCAGTCCTCCTGTTATACAGGATGCGAGGGGACCCAGCCAGCATCCCTGCCATGAGCCATTTACTGCAACAAAAGGCACTGTGTTCGTGACACGGCTCATCATCAGTCAGCCCTGGTGCAGAAGATGTCAGATCCACTGCTGGAGAACAAGGACTTTGCTTTTTGAAATGGAAAGATGGCAGGGGCTGCAAACAAAGTCACCTGTAAATTGGTTGATAATTTTCCACTTTTTTTCACAGTAAATCCCTGCTGCGATCCTCTCTTTTTTTCCCCTGATTTTGCCTTTGAAAGGCGAGCTAATTTTATCCAAGCTGAACATTTTAGTTTACTCTCACATTTTAAATTTCAAGGAATTTTATACTTTTAAATTCCTGTTCTAGTGTGTAATGCTTTTTTTCTTGATGCTGTAATTGAAAGGGCTGAGAAATCAATACTGTAGAAATTGGTAATGTTTTTATAGAAGCCTACAGTAAACGATAAGCCTGCCTGACACTGTCATATATCTTTTAAAGTTTTGGCCTAACTTTTGACCACTTCAGCACTAATGTTGGCAAGAACACAGCTGCATGTTCTGATAGGAGAACATCAGTTTCAGTCTTTAGTTTGGGTGGGAATTATTGTACATGCTACTCAAATTCTCTTTCTCATTTCTTTTTCCTCATGAGTTTTTTGTAAAATTTTTGGTTATTGCTGTCTGAGTTTATTGTTTTATCCTTTATTACTGCACTATTTCTGATTTTTTTCCCCTTAAATATAGTACTAAGCAAAATTGAGATTTATCTGTCACTCAGAATTTAGGCACGATTTATAGCTCTTTGCATTTAACTTTGGGAGGGATCGTATTTCTGGAGATAAAGATGTGAAGTACAATAAGACCCCATATTTACAGTAACCATTTTTAAGGCAGGAAAATAAGTCACCATCTTGTCAGCATATGCATGACTCATTTAACTGCAAGTAGTGTTTACTTTCCTTTACTTTAAACACATGCTTAAAATTAAGCATGATCATAAATGTTGAAGAATCAGCACGTCCACAGATAAAAGGGAAAGTGAGACATGTAAGTTATTTGCATTCAGCTAAAGCATTCAATATGGAGTCTCATGAAAGTTGGACTAAAAAATTAATTCAGTTTAGTTTGAATATACATGCTCTTCTGTGGTTTGAAGAGTGTTCAAAGGATCTTGGTAAACAGTTAAGTAGCAAGTATCAAACTAGGTTAAAGTGTCTAGTGAGGTACCACAGGGATCTCTATTAGGTTTTATTTATTTAAGTGTCTTTAAGAACTAGAAGAGGGATTCAGTTATTGAGGCATATAAAATGAACATTAATGACCACAGTTTAATTAAATTCACAGTTAATGCTAAATTGGAAAGAAGCTGCAAACAATAGAAGAAAAATAAAGAGAGAGAATCTGATGGACAAGACAAAATAAACTGAGAACCAATCTGAGAAAACTGAAAAAAGAGGGGAAAAATATTGTAATGCCAAAGACAGGTATTCCATAGGAGGAAGAAAAAAATGCTGCAGAGAGACTTAAGAATGACGGTGAGTAGCACAAGGCTCCATATTATTACTACTTCTTCTTCTTCTCCTTCTTCTTCTTCTTCTTCTCCTTCTTCTTCTTCTCCTTCTTCTCCTTCTTCTTCTTCTTCTTCTTCTTCTTCTTCTTCTTCTTCTTCTTCTTCTTCTTCTTCTTCTTCTTCTTCTTCTTCTTCTTCTTCTTCTTCTTCTTCTTTCTTCTTCTTCATGTATCTGTATTGAGAAAGTATTATGTCATTGGGCTGTTTTGGGCACTGCCCTATGATATTTTGTTCCTATATTGATTTTTTTTTATTGAAAATAAATTGATTAGTTCATTTAATAGATTACAAGATAAAAAAGCTCTGTCTCAGAATGTCTGAAGAAACAAAAATTAGATATACAAGTTGTTACCTTGAAACAACCTGAAGACAGAATGGATTATATTTTGGACAGTAGAAAATATATTATCCATAGGTAAAAGGATGAAAGAAGAAGAAAATCTGATATGAGTTCCCTTTTAGGGTGGAAATATGTGCATTTGGGTGGGGTAAGAGACTATGTGGAATGATTCTACCTGACTGAGACTTACCTTACCAAAAAAAGCCCTAAATTTTATTGCCAGCAGCAATTTCCTTGACAGAGGACAAACCCTTGTAACAAACCATACATTTTTTGACTCTGACTCCCATGTTTCTATGACACAAATCACTCCTACACGTAAAATGCCAGTCAGGAGTCTAAGTGTCAGGTTTAGTGGTTCTGTAGTCTGCTAGGAGACAAGATATTCTAAATTTCATTAATTTTACTTTGTTAGTCAGCCATGTGTTCTATAGCACTTGTAGCTTTATCACTGGCTAGGAATACACAGAGATGATCCTTGCATACTTTGAAAGCTCTTTGAAAGTTTGTTTTCCTTATTATGTAGCTTTGGGGCATGACACTGAACATTTCAACATGAAAGTTAAAAGGGGAACTCATTTGTTATTTTCTGCATCTTAGTGATGTCCATTCCTTCCATAGGCCCCTCTGATTTATCATCCTAAAGCTACAGAATGGCTGTAGTTGATGTTCTGTCAAAGTTGCAAAGAGAATAGCTTACAGCTGTGCATGGATTGCATTGAAAAACCCCAACATCCTATGATTTTACTTGTTCCTTTCTAGATGCAGTTTAGTAGCCTGGGCAAATTACGAGGTTTTTTGTCTCACACATAATGTACAATTTTAAATTGATGGTTTATACAAAACAGTTAAACTGTAATTTATGAGCTGAAATGCACCTAATGTTATCTATTAGCTCTGTGTTTTCTACCTAACACTCTTATTTTCTTTCTCCATTTGCTTCTCGGATTTGTGACTCTCAACATGGTGTCCTTCTTTGTCAAAATTAAGGGTGCATAGCACTTGAGATCAGATTCCAAAATGAAGCATTGGTCACATATAGTAAATTGAAAAATGATTGAAAATGCTAATGGAGCTGCCCCCAACTGTGAAGACATCACAACTTTTTCTTGCTGTAGGCTCCCAGGAAAGCAAAGCTGTGGCCAGGCTAAGAACTGCAGTATACCTGGGCTCTACCTCACGGCAAAATCTGAGGAGGATTCACAGGGTAGTCTTCCTCTGCCAAGGTCCCTGAAGCTGCCAAGCAAGCCTATGCTGTAAAACCACACCAAAAGCATTTTGACAGAAGTCCTTACATATAGGAAAACTCTTGACAGATCAGAGTGGGACCATATCAGGAGATTGATTGGGCACACTCGTACACCAAGGTGATAGATACAGAGCATTTGACTGGGTCATGGGAGGACCACATTTATTCTTTTGTGTTTGACAGGATTCAAAAGTCCACATCTCCATTTCTTCTAGGAGTGCCCTGTTTATTTAATTTATCCAATTATAATTTCAGATAAAACAGATAAATACTTCTTTATATCAAGCAATCATTGAACAAAACACAAAGGAACAGCTTTCAATGTTCTGACTGGAGTCTGAGATTTCCTATTTCATCTTTCTCTCTCTCTCGCTTAATCTCTCTTTCCCCCCGCTCCCATTTCCCATCACGCAATTCCATCTCATTTATGAGTTAGCTCTAGTACACTTAGTGTTTGCATTCACATTGTAAGACAACCACTCCTGCATGCATTGGATTAAGTGCTTTTTGTCCAATTTTTCTTCAAGATTTCTTTCTGGGAGCTGAATAAACTTGCAAATCTTGGTGATTGTGTTTCAACGTGTCTATTTTGAATGTATGTGTTCCTACAGGGAAACAAATAGCATCCCTCTGAGAAACTCTGGTAAAGATGTGCTGTGAGCAGGCTGATACTGAATGCACATATATATATATTCACCTAGATAAATCTGTGATAAACATAACAATAACCTTATGTTTGCATTATGTGAGCACTAAATTCAAATATTGGCTTGGAAACATCATGATTAAAAGGATAATAGCCAGTTGTAGTTGCACACCTTAGTGAGTCACTAAAATGGAAATGAAGAGCAAACAACGTGAATTAGCCAAAAGCAGGACTATAGCTACTGCTTTGGGTTTCAGGGTTTTAAAATTCTTTTTCTTCTGATGTTTATGATATGTGAAAAAAAAATTAATTCCAGTTTTTTTCCTCATTATGCTTTCCTTTCTGGCTCTAGGACGTCCCTCAAAGTACAGTCTGTAGCTTAGAGATATTTGTTCTTTCTATTATGAACACTGGTCTTGACTTTGGCAGGAGAGAGAGATTCTCCTATAGTAAAGTACAATTAAGTAATCAAAGGAAAGAACAGACTGTCCTTAACAGGCTGATTAAGATCAGCATCTCATTTTTACTACACATATCAAGGTCTTATCTAATGCAAAAATTTGGACTGCTGTAATGAAATCAAGATAAAGTGTCTGCATCCTAGGGTAACAGTCTACTGTAGCACATGTTTAACTTTTTCAGAAGGAAACCAAACACCTACAGCCATGTCTGTACTGATGTGAATGCAGACCAGGCCTATACAAAATGTTCTATGTTCATACCTGGAAAAAATTCAGTGGGCTTGGACAAATATGCAAGAAAAATAAATTCAACAAAAAATTACTTCCTAATCCTTAAAAACATTGCTGAAGCATGCTTTTTAATTTAGAAGAGTAGCATTCTAAATAATTCCTGTTATTCACAGAAAAAGGTTGGTTGGGGTTTCCCATAGCTGTGATTCTGTTTTCAGTTCCTGAAATACTTCTTATGAAAAGTAAAAATGAGACACCTGCCATCTTTTGTTTTCTGTAACTTTATGAAGAAGGAATCATTTATATATTTCTTGATTCTAATGCTGCTGCACAGAAAGATTTTTTAAAGTTTGTTATTCCTCACAAGTTTTCAAGTGCCATATTCACTCAGCGCTCTGCAATGAGCTCGTGTCACACAGGGCAAACCAAGCAAACACGTTGTGTGTCACATAAAAGTAATCTGATTTACAGTAAAAATGGGGCCAGTTCCAACTGTTTACCTGAATTAGTGAGATTGTCACTGATATCAGGCTCATCTTCTCTTTCAATCAAAGGAGTGAGGAACCTTGGGTTGCAGGTGGTTTTACACTCAGCTATGAACAGCTTGTCCTGTTGAGACCTTATATTTAAAGAGTGTTTTGGGAGCCTCAGAAAAGAGAACCTCTAGGTGCAGCACACAGACTGTCAGCACAGACAGCATGAAATGTCAGTGCCAGCAGGAGCAGGACCCAGGAGGAGCAGGATGTTGCATTGCAGACAGACACTGCAACCAAGAATGTGGTGCAGGTGTAACTGAAGTGGCTTTAACTTCCTACTGCCCCAACAGTACCATGGGATTCATCAGCTGAGGGCATAAAATCATTGTGGAAAACATGGCATCTATGCTGAGCTCCTTACCTTCACAATAGCTGATAATGGAATAGCTGATAATGGTTAAATGTAACTTATATATCAAAGTCACTATATTGGATTTGGTGTTCTTGTATTTGGATTTCAGATTAAGAGAAGGGACTTTCTGCAAGCAATGGTATGCCAACAGCTTTGCTTGAGGTTGCTGGCTGTGGCGCTACAGAGTAATTTCTGATCCCTGATTTTTTTACAAGAACACACTCATACTTCCTTCTGGAGAAATATGTGACATAATGAACCACATTTTGCCAGGTTTCTTTTGTGGGACTTGCCATAAATTCTTCTTCCGGGAGCTAAAAATTTAAAGTTAATGGCATTTAACCAAAGTGAGGAGCCACAGAAAGTTGCCTATTTTGCCTGGGATATATTGTGAGTGTAGTTGATAAGGGGGATCCCCTTCACTTTCCCATTGTCTTTTGTTCTCTGTGATTGCATAGACAAATAGAATTATCAGTTACCTACTCAATTCCTAGTTGTCCCAGAGTTGTCCCTCAGAAGAGTAAAGTAGATGTCAAAACAGTTTCATCACAGCTTCCTAATCAGTGTGTTTCTGCTGGCTAAAAGGGATGGTCCATGTTTCCCACCTTCTCATCCTTCCTCCTATCCATCCAAAACACAGAAACTCACACCTGGAAAGTCCCTGGGGGAATGATATCACACAGAAATGGTGCAAGGCTCTCTCACAGAACTACTGAATTTTGAATGAAATATGTCTCTAAAATGACCATTTAGCACAAACTTCAGGAAAAACCCCAAGTGCACAAACAGAACTAGGTATAAAACCTGAGTCTGCCTTTTACATTTTAATTGAAACTTCATTCTGAAAAAGGTTGGGGAAAAGAAGTGTAAAGGAACATTTCAGGGCTCAAATTAAACCATTGTTTTTCAAAGGAAATGTAACTTGAAATAATAATGTATTTCTTACTAAGTGGAAGCAAGTGTTATGCAAACAAAGAGTCATGCGTGAAAGTAATTCTTATCTTGCTGCCTGGAGTAGCTGGGGAATAAAATAAAATAAAATAAAATAAATCTAAATCAGGTCCAAATAGAAAAATGGAACTCAAACCTCTGGAGCACATGGAGCAGGGAGTGGAAATGCTGTAAATCAGGGGAAGTCAATTGACTGCAGTAGGAAACATGCTGTCTTTGTGCACACCTGTAGGTCAGGACTAGCAAAAGAACTATTAAAAGCAATATCCCTACTTAATTTTTAAGGATTGTTTACAGATCAAAGTGCACTCATTACAAATATGAATGTCATGTTTAAATAGTCCCTGCTTTACTGCCATAGAAAGTGCTCTTAAAATATTTCCTTTTTACTGTGAAATAAAACATTCTTTTCACCACCAGTCTGTCCCTACTCTAAATAATGCTCTTACTAGCAAATAGTAGGCATATAAAAGACCATATTTGTAAGGTTTTCACTGTAGCTTCTATCATCTCAAGCAGACATCAGAAAAAGTCCAAGCTACATCATCCACAGGACTCAGAAAAAGTTCTGGTTGTTTAGGAGAGCTACTGAGTCTGATACAATAAGGGGGTAATATTGTACTCTGTAGATTGTCTCACAGGTTTAATGAGAGTTTATACGACAAAAGCTACAAAATGCTCTGAGTAAAAAAACAAATACCAGTAGATCACAAGTGCATTTTCCCTGTGTTTGAGGTCAGTGTTCCCATTTTATTGAGATCAGCATAGATGTCTGCTCTCTACTCCTGCTCTTAGCCCCTCTACTGTGTTCTCAACCATCCCTTCCCCTGAACCCCTGCCCTCTCCCTCCACTGCAACCTGTACACCATTTTTTTTATTTAAATGCAAAGATCGCATGCAAAAGAGCTCTTGAGTCATAAATCAATAGAGACTGGGGAATGTGTTTCACAAAAGTATTGTGATTAATTTTGTCTTTTTTTAGGTTCCTTTAGGAGATATTAGATGGAATGGACCTTTGATCTGACATGCTGTGACATTCTTAGTTTCACATGGTTTTCCTCATCTGTACAGCCTACCTGTATTACCAGTGTTTCACTTTTTAAGAACTTAGTTCTGAGATACAAAAATCATTAGCTGAAAAGCAAGAGCAAAATTATTTCTGCCCTGCTTTTTCTCAGATGGTTTCTCTTCTCCAGCAAAAGTACTTCAGAAAAAATGGTCTTTGTGGTGTGTTTTGAAGGTGGGTACATTCAGGTCAGGATGAACTAAGGCAGGAAATAGTCTCCCTATCTTTTGGTGAAATCACTCTGCCTTCTGCCAGTTGGTCTAGTGTGGGATTGTAGCTCAAGTGTCACAGCTTAAAAGAGGTAATCAGTACTTCTTACTGCTTTCCCAATTTCAAGGTAAACAAATGTTGAACTTTTGATGGGCCGTCAAAACTTTAACTGCAGTTATTCTCTAGCACAAATCTACATCAGGAAAATGGTGACTGCAGTCAATCTGACCATATATATGTGTAACGACCACAGGACACAGAAAGAGGAGACTGGCCAACAAGTTGTTTCTACCAGCATGAAGTATAATAACTTTTTGTCATCTCTAATTGTAACTTAGTATTGTACTTTGTTCCTTGTGTTGGTATTACTTTCTATGAGTGTAATATACATTCCTTTTAACTTGTAAAAAACATGGCGAGTTCTTTTTTTTCATTTAACCAAAAGTTTAGTCAAACTTATAAAGCAAATATTTAAGTATGATTAAGTCTACAGATAATGGTAACAATCAGCTCAGGTTGTTACCATTTTAGAAATAAGGGAGCAAATGGAAATGCTTTCATGTCATAATTATAATGCAAGGGAAGTCAGCATCCTTTAGTCTTATGAAATAGCTTGGGAAAAAAAGACACTAGGAAAGAAGTGGTCCTTATTCTTACCTCAGGTTTAACCCCTAGAGGGACAACGTGTCTTTAGTTCATATCAGTTTCAGTTTGAGTTGCTAGAGGTGGACTCAATGTCTCTCAGTCTGCCCCTCACACCTGCTTGGAGTTTCTTTCATCCTCTAAAGCATGGATGGCCAACATTCGTATTCTAAAATCTATTTTTATTCCCAGCCAGGTGTCATGAGGCCCAACAGATATAGATATATTGCTACAGTGCTGCTCCAGCTGACCAGACCAAACCCAGGTCTGCACTCTCCCTCCTTCAATATGATATAGAAACAGGCCCATTGCTGACTGACCAGTGCTCCCCAAGGTAGAAAAATGTCCTTACAGGCTGAGTCCTGACCCTGAGCCATCTGTTGACTAGTTTGGCACAAAACTATTCCAAATCTCTTTCCTTCATTCTTCCTACCTCAAAGATCTGAATGATTAGATTCCAACCTCCTTTCCAAAACCACTTTTTTTTTAAAAATACTGGCACTGTTTCTACTGGTGACATCTCCTTCCTAAAAAATGAACTTTTTCTTGTAAATTATTCTGAAGGATTTTGTAATACTAATCTGGCACCAAACAGCATCACCCTTTGAAGCCTTTACTAAGAACTGTTTGTCTCATTATTTCCCTCTTTTTCTTTTCATGCCAGTGGTTGGGCCTTTTGTGTGTTATCCTTCTTTTCAGCTGAGATGATGTTTTAAAAAGGATCTGCTAGAAATAGTCTTTCTGAACTCTCTCCCTCTTCTAGACAGGAGGAAAAATCATTTTATAATAATTTCTACAAAGTACATTATAATCTTAATTATACTGACAGTAAATTAAAATTACCATCATAAAAATTAGTGTTGTAACTAAATTGATTTAAAGGCTTTAAAGCTAGCTTCTGCTTTTTGTTATAGGAATGGAGAGCCATGTAACATCACTGACAGCACTGGGGCTGAGCTCAATAGTATCCACTGAAAATCAGAGGAGGGGAGGTGGGGAGTCCTTAACATGAGAAGCTGGTCAAGAAAAAGACAGCTATCAGCTTGGTCTGTCCATTATGATTTATTTCTATAACATTGTCCAGTGAAATATATTCTTATCTGAAGCAAAGTTCTGAATATTGACAAATTGAGAACTTGAGAATTTCCTGCTGGTGGATGCAAACTGCAGGCACAAGAAAACTGTGGAGTGCATGGTGCAAATCTTCATGGACAGATGGACAAGATTTTCTATTTCTTATTCTGGATATCTGATACCTTTTTTTTGACCAAGTCTCTGCAAGTTAATTAACTTATTAACTATCCTTGTGAGTCTGTAGCTGCTTCCTTTCATGTATCCGTTAGGAACATCCAACCTGAAAATTAGGTACGATGTTTAACTGGTCTGATAATCATCAGGACTCCTACACTACCTACCATGCAATCCTTAAGTCAAACGTGGTTATTTTAACAACAGATGTATTTTAATTTAACCACCCGCATCACTGGATTTGATGCAGTAAAAGAGTGTGGTCAGGTGAGAGGCTTATGTCACTCTTCTTTGGATTTAGATACCCATGAATCAAACCTGGTGCTTTGGTTTATTTCCAGAGGAACTGGGTTAAACAATTAGAGACAGTCCTTGAACAAACAAAGCTGGCTGTCTTGCATCGGTGGAAATAAGTTCATTTAAAATGTGTTTTGACACCTAAGATCAACCTAGAGAAAGAAAGCTTCCCTTCATAGGTAAGCTCCACCTCACCTGCTTAAAAATATTAACACAGATGGTGTTTCTCTTTTTAACAATACACTATTTAGTAAATGTTGGGCTTCAACTTCTCACCTTTACAGCTAAATCATTAATTATGACCTTTTTAGTGCTGTTATTAAGCAGTCCCTCCTTCCCCTTCAAATTCTTTTCCTTTTTAACAGTGAACCTTCTGTGTCAGTGACTCGCAGACTGAAGCAGTTGCAATGTATAAGTAGTATCCACAGATCAAAAGTGAGAAAATAAGTTTACTGAAAAGGACAATGCAGCAAGAACAGGAGGAGGCAGGACATGGACAGGCACACCAATAATTCCTCTATGTTTGTCCCTGTTATGAACTGGGATTGTTTGGGGTTGCCTCTGTAGCCACATTCATCAGGATTCACAGAAATGTAGGATTTTAAGTCCTGTAAGTCTCTGCCTTGTTAGGAAAGATGGGAAGGCTGCAGGCATCTGTCCAGAAGGCAAGCACCCAAAGCATATATGATGGGCTGTCATGGGCATCTGCTCCCATTCCTGACTCTTATGTGGCCTGGACACTACCTGGGGACCCTGTGCAGAGGGAAGGATTCTCATCTGAGGAGGATGCATGCTGGTCCTCCTGCAGACTTCCCTGAACACAGTTCACAGAAGAAAGGAGCAGCTTTTCCCTTTGAATAAAAGAAGCTCTCCCTTTACATCTGTCCAGGCATTGCTTCCAGAGGGGATGGAAAGACAAACAGGTTCTGCTCCTGGAAGGGATGACAGCTGCCTCACCCAACCCATTGGCTCAACTACAGTTGCATCAGGTTTGTGTATAACTGTAGTTGTCCAGTGTGAGTAAAGATACAATGCTGGTGAGCTTGGTGTGAGAGCCAAGGCCACTTCTGCCCTTGGTTTCACATTAACTGAGGCCAGACGCTGCCTGGCCACTTCCCAGGCTGCCATTCACAATGGGAATGCTTCCCCTTTGCTGCTGAACTTTCAAGGCATTTTGTGAGGGACCTACTATTGAATTAGTGCACTATGATCAGCTGAGGTGAGAGACAATCCTTTCATTGCTACCTGTGGCATTAAAGCTGAGATATCATTTTTCTTCATTGAGTTAATTTAAAACTTTTTTCTTTCCTTTCTTCTTTTCTCTGAGAGGTTGAGGTCCCCTCAAGAGAAGTGAAACAGAGATCTGCTGCCACCTTCTGATCACTTGGAAATCCTTCCATGTCCCCAACACAGAGACCAGCGTTGTGGAGCGGAAGTGGCTACATTTCACTGAATGGTGAAAAAATCCTTCTGCCATCTGCAGCTGGATATTGTATTATTAGTTTTCATAAATACATTAAAACTTTGAAATGGATACAAAATTGAAGGAAATATTTAGTGAAGGGGTCTCACTCTTATGCATACACTATAGCAAACAATCACTTGCCCAGCTCCTGTGTTGGCACACAAAGTTTCCAGTGAGCTCAGTCAGTGTTAGAGGTAGAAATATTTTTCTGTGGCATGCCCAAAACTAGAAACAGATACAGAATTCACCTTACTCTGAATAATCACAAGAACTTTAAACCAGTCACTACTTTCATTTGTTAAGAACCTCTTAAGTTTATAATTTTGAATTTTTGACATGGAAGGGATGGAAAGGACATATGCACACAGCTTATTCCCATTGATGGAGTCTTTAAAGCACTCAGGGGAGCTATCCCTTGGCTGCTCTGTAATCACTTATTTCAAACCTTGAATTACTCTGGTATGTAAATACTGATAATAGCTAAATATAATAGAAAGTGGCCACATACACATGTGTACACCATATTCCTATGTCAGGATATTTTCCGGGATCTTCAGCACCAACTCCCTGAACTTTAGCACTTGAAACAAAGACTCTTTTGTCTATAAGCAAAGTAGCAGGCTGAACAGTAATTTGCCCAGCCACAAGAAAGGCAGTATTAAGCATTCACTTCTTAGAGGCATCAATATTGCTAATGATTTCAAACCCCTGACTCAGGCCTCCTGAAACCATTAGACAGGCCCTACAACCATCAGCGCTTAAGACAACAATAAAAATGTAAGGAGCTTTTTAAAATTTTATTTATTCATCTGGTTTTTGAATCTTTACAGTCCTGTGTTTTAAATTTTCGTCAATCATCCTGGCAGACAAATTTTGGGGGAAACTCAGCTTCTCCTGCTGCAGGAACTGGGGGTTGAAAGGGGACAAAAGCCACACACGCACACAAACACACACCCCAATGAAAATGTTAAATATTGAATGGTTATGAAATCAGAAATCTCAGCAGCATGAGCATAAGCTTTTGTAGCCCACAAAAGCGTGCAGAATATCAGAGCCTGGTTAGGCTGACATTTTATCTTTGGTACTGCCTCATGCTGGGGGTGAGGGCAGCCCTGATTCAGGCTGACTGCTTGGGCTCACATGAGGTTTGCCATCCTGACGTGGCCACCAGACAGTAAGGCTGCTGTTGCCCTTTTGCAAAGCCACAAACCCTGGTACCTGGGAGGAATATACCTTGCAGAACCTCTGCTTAGGCACTGGAAGCCCTCGCACCTCCTGGCTCCAGCCCTGCCCCTTGCCCAAAGGCAGAGGTAGCTGAACTGTATTCTGTGCCTGATCCAGTCATGAGAAAAAAACATGCTTGAATGCAATCAGCAGCCTGAACCACAGAGAGAAAACTGTATTTGAGAGGTGAGAATTTTTTTTTCATCAAGAAAACTGAACATCAAAACTGAACATCTTCAGCGAGTTAGGGAGACGAACTGGGAACCCTCAGTTTTTGTTGCAGAGCTTCACAGAGACTGATATTAAAAAAAATGCTCAGCAACCACCCTTAGAAAATCAAAAACTATGATGATCCCTAAAAGCAAAGCTCTGACAGTATTAGTCTTTTCTGAAAATCTCAGCAGGAGTTTTTAATCAGGGTCAGCCTTGAAATGAAGAGACAAGTAACAATTTCCTACAGTCTGTAAAATTCTGATGATGGTAAAGTAAACATTGCTTTTACAGGGTTACAGAGTCAATTTCCTATCACTTTTCACTAGGACTATTGTAGAGAAACATTTGGGTAACCACATGTTGTGCTAAAAAATCCTAAACACTAGCAATATTTCCTTTTTAGGAAAAGAGAGTTGTGAATGATTTAAAGCCTGATTTGGTAAATTGGGCCCTCTTTTACTCTGAAAAGGAATGGGGGAAGAAGGGGGAGAGTGCCAAAAACTACATTGTGCATTACCAGATTTCCAGGATTCTGCAGTTTCTTACTCATTAAACTTCACATTGAATATGCATCACTTCTCTGCACACAGTTCAAGCCCTAGGGATTGCACAGTCCAAATGTATTTTAATTACATTATTTATTATTTAAATTAATTTAATTACAAAAAATAACAGACTCTGCACATGTTTGAAAATGCCATGCTGTACAACTAAATCTTGAGTAATTGTTAAATTTCTTGCAGGCCTCCTGCTAGGAAGTACTGTTTTTCTTTAAAAGTGAGAACACTATTATATCCGTCAGTGGAAAGTTTACACATTGTATTTCTTCTTTCATATGCCGTTAAACATGAGGCTCTCTCATTTCCCCCTTTCTTCAGAAGGCAGGAGACCCATCTGGTAATATTCTGCAGATCAGCATTTCTTAAGGGAAGTTTGATTTAAGTGGTGGTTTTGTTGAAGCAACGAAAAAGAAACTTATGAACCTGGGTTATAGTACTATGTCTTGTGTTGTTATTAAAGTTGCTCCATGCTTGATCCATGTCAAATATAGACCTGTCTTTAAGCTGTGGAGAGTAAGTAAGAAGTATTCTCTTCTTGTCCCACTGAGTTTTGGAGTTGAAGCAAAGAAAAAAATGTCCAATGTTTGCATAGCTCTAGACTTGACAGCTAATTTTGTTTGTTGAACACTTATGTAGATAAAATAAAAGCACCTTCATGAGCTCAAGTATTTGGAAAAAAAGAAAGAAAAAAGGAATTATTTTCAAAACTGATAAGTGTCTGTGTGCCTTTTCATTTCTGTTTTCTGGCTGGCACTGGGCACACAGGTTTTGAGATGCTGCAAGACAATATTGCCATCTTTCTTCCTTGGAAAAAATTAGTGGTTGAGCTTCTTTTTGTTTCTTTCTCTGAGCCAGGAATCCAGAGCAAAATGTGTGAAAACTGGGAATAAAGCTTTCTTGGCTGAGAAAATGCAGCTGAGGGATTTTGCTGTAGAACAGTGTTCCAACAAAGATCAGGAAACTTTTGAAAAGTTTCCTCTGAAAAGGTCCCAAATGTTTTGAGCAGAAGTCAGGTTCATAATACGTCTGTATTCTTCTTTTCTCAATGCCTAAATGCCCCAAATTACCCCAGACTTCTGTCTCCTTTTCAGCAGGACTTTGATTCCATAAAAGAGAGCAATGTGTGAAATGCACTGGAGAGTTTTCTACTGCTGTTGCTGGTGGGTTTTATGGATTTTAGTCAAGAGTGATAAAGGCTCAGTATAGGCATCAGGCAGGGAGCATGCTGTACAGGAAATGCCAAGTCAGATCAGCATTCTACATAATTCAGAGTTTGTTTCAAGAAAGGGTACTGACAGATAATTCAGCCCTGGTCATTTAAGTAAATGCATCATCTGCAAATATTAGCATCTCAGTGCTCAGCATCCTAGCCAAATGACTAGCAATTATGTTAAACAGTTCTACTCAAACACACTGAGGCAGCAAAATGCTAAGGTATGCAGTGGTGAAAAATGCACTTTAAATTATAGCCTGATTTCAGCCAATCTAGCTTTAGGAAATTAGCTGAGGTCCAAATATATAACCGTATTCTGGGCTGTCTTTGCAGTTGTTGTAGAAAGAAAAGCAGTTGTAGAAGTGTAGAAGCAATGCAGTCTAAGTGTCCCACTTGCAATCTATAAATAGCTTACCTTGGAAGGGTCTACCTTTATCCTCCCTTCTGTAAAAAATGAAGAGAAGGACTATTCTCTTGGCTGCAGTAAAGGATAATTTATGAATGATTTTTTTTTTATTCCACATCATAAACCAGCTTATTTGATGGATTTACTTCCCTCAGAGACTTAGGCAAAGACTTTCTGGAAGTTTTCTCTCTCCCATTGGTAGAGAGAGCAGTGGATGTTGTTTACCTTGCCTTCAAAAAGGCTTGCAATACCCATAACATTCTCACAGGGAGGCTGATGAAGCCACAGGGTGGCTGGATGACCCATGATGTGGATTGAAAACTGCCTGAATAGCCCAGCCCAAAGGGCAGTGCTAGTCAGAGGCCAGTAACCAGTGGTGTAGGCCAGGGGTCAGTATGGGCTTCAGCCCTGTTTAATGTCTTCATTGATGATCTGGATGATGGGACAGCGTGCCCTCAGCAAGGCTGACAAGGACACAAATCCAAAATGATACCATGGAGCCGTGTACGCCTCATGCTGTCCACGCCAAAACAGAGTTTCTCTGTTTCTGCAAGTTTCGTCTTCACTCTAAAAAGATCTATTCTTAATCACCACAGAAGAGCTCACAATTTATAGGCCCAGAGGTGAGCATTAAGAGTTTAGTTGAAAGCCTCAAAGCGAGGCTTGAAAAGGTCTCCTCTATCATGAAAAACTTAAGAGATTTATGGTTCAATGAGATTTTCCTTCCCTTAACACAAATAACATGTAAGAAATTAATCTCTCACTGCTAGATTAAACACTCTCCCATCTCCTCAAATCTAGCTTTAGTAGCTGGGAGAGTTATGAAAGCAGGGATGAAAATTTTCAAATTCTGGATATATATTTTGGGTACTTCTGAACCCAGTATAAATTCCCAGCTGTGGTCATTCATATGTCTCTTATACTCCTCTTTCCTAGTGTCAGGGTACACCTGATGTGACTCCTGGTGCCTTTGGCTCCTAAGGAGGGTGGTATCAGGCAAATTGCAATGTAGAATAATCCTGCCAGATAGAGCCGTGCTTTAGAAATAGCTGTTCTTCTCAGTGAGAAAGAAAAGTCTGGGGAAAAGGGAGGATGAATGAATACAGGGGAAAAATGATGACTCCACAAAAAATAAGTGGCCTTTGCTGAAAATGAGGTGAGCCTTTGGGCAGAGTAATAACAGAATAAATTGTTAAAATACCTCTCAACATGGTCTCAAAGCACTATGCAGTTTTATTAAAACCTACAGCCAAATTTAGCACTACAGTAAAAAGACAAAACAAAAGCAGTTTCATGATACAATGAAATGTATATAAAATACCAAAATAAAGTGACTCTAAACCCCAAACAATCTTACTTTCCAATAAGTTTGGAAATATGAAGTGATTTTCAAGGCATTGAGTACTGGTCTGTACTGTTTTACAAAGAGGGCTGTAAAGTAAGCAGGCAAATAGTAAATAGCTTTTTAACCTTACATTTTGACTTTAAATTTAAGATGGACTATTGCATAAGAAGGCAGATAAGGAAAAATGGATTTTTTTCATTGGGTCACAAGTTATTTGGCTCAGTGAAAAGATTATCATGTAAATTACCAGGTCTTGGTTATTCAGGAAATCAGATTATGTGATTGTAGTGATCCTTTTCAATTTCAAGAACAGGCACACTGGCCAGTAGTTAATATAATTTATCGTGTATATAAGTATAGCTGAGACATATGGGGGATTCTTTTTGTATCCTAGACTTTCCTTAAAATTAATAGAGGTATGTGGACTGCTTCAATCATCGTTCACCTGACTCACTATCACTATCTTCATTAAGAAAAGAAGAGTTGTGTCCTAGAAATCCTTGTTTACCCACATCAGCTTTTCAAGGAGTTTATTAGTATAGTCAAACAGCTCTTCATTCAGTCAGATGAATTCTACCTCTGTGGGGTTCAGGAAAAGAGAAATATTTTCCATTTGTGCAAAAAGAATAAAAGAGGCAGAAAATATTGTATTGACCGAAACTTTAAGTACCCAGCCTGGAAAATATGGAGTTTGATTGAGACAGTTGCAGGTACTTCTCAGATGATATCAAGCAATTTTGTAATATTTAGTGTACACACCCATTTCCAGGCAATTTGGACAAAATATTTTTTCTGTTTGGTCAAACTAGAACTGCAGTTACCAAGATACTTATTTGTACGTCTTACAATTTATAAAACAATCTCTGTTCTCTTTCTTGTGCTTCCCTTCCTTTCCTTCTTCCTCTGATTTGTTGCTGAGTTGTAAATAAAATCATGGGGAGTGAAATGAATAAAACAGGCTGTTTCAATAGCCTCTACTTTCTGATTTACACAAAATGAAAAATACTGTCAAAACTATATGAAAATTAGCATCTTTGACTTCACTCAAATTGAACAAATATATTGTGACTGAAACCTGAAGAAATATGCACAACCTGAAACCCCTTAAAATGGATATCCCAGGAAAAATGCGCTATCCTTTCCTCTCTCACTTAACTTCAATAATCTGGTACCTAAAATGCCAGTGCAATCAGGATTTGATGGGTTTAAAATCAATTAGAAGGAACTGGAAATAGGATTAGTAATCTACAAATACTGAATAAAACTCCAAAACTATAATTATGTATAGACCTGGAAGATGAAATCTGTTCTAATCTGTTCTAAATGTAGAACCTTAAGAAATAAGCTAAAATTTAGCTGTTTCCAACAAGGCACAAGGGCTCCTAGGAGGAAAATAAAGGAACTGAATGAGACAACGGCCCATATTAAAATAGTAAGGGAAAGAGACCACTTTTGTGTACGTATTTTACATATCAAGAACAGTAGGACATCAAAAAGGAGAGAAAAGAAAGGAATGCAGTTCTACAGAAACTGTATTAATTCAGAAAGATTATGAGCCAGATTGCTGGAAGGTGAAAGGCTCTACCATTTTGAAGAAGTGGATTTTTTTAATCCAAAACAAAGATGGCATCCACAGCAAAGAAAGGAAAAGTGGCAAATGAAAGGAATGAAGTTATGGTTAGTTGAGGGAATTTAGGTATAACTGAGCAATAGTATGTAAAACAGTAAAAGAACTGCTGTTGGTAACAGACTGTCCTGGTCCCTGCCAGGACAGGGTTAATTTTTGCCGTAGCCAGGAGGGGGCATGGACCCAGAGGTAATTCTATATCACCTCAAGTCATTTCCTGGGGAAGGAAATCCTGTGAAAGCAAGTGAATCATGAATTGCTCACCTCTCTCTTGTACACTTTTGTCATCAATGTTGTTGCTACTGCTGGTCATTTTCTTATCTAATTGCTGTTTCCAGTAAATTGTTCTTATCTTAACCCATGGTTTTCACCTTTTGAGCCTCCAATTCTGCTCTCCAGCTCTTGCCAGAGGGGAGGGGATGGGGAAAATGAGTGATCAGTGAGCACCACATGGTTTCAGTGGGAACATGAAATTGGAGAAAAGAATTCCTAAACCACAACACAGACATATGAAGAAACACAGGCATTGTAAAGCACCATTCTAAACCCAGGAAGAAAGGCTAGAGAAAAGAATAGATTAACACGGAAAAGGAGAAGGAGGATGACCTGCAACAAGGAGAAATACCCTCCCAGTTCTGCCCAAACACCGGTGTCTTTATACAATACTGTTTCTTCACCCAGGTGACAGACTGAAACCCTCCAGGTGGGATTTCATCTGGCAGATGAAGAGAGGATGGTTGTTCTTCACCATTCCAGGGTGGGGGTGAGTTTCCACGGTTAGAGGTAAAAGAAAAGAGGTTTGTAGAAATGATTATTTGGGGATCCACACAGATGGGCATTTGAAATAAGGAAGCAGCAGAGGCTGAGGAATTGTCTGAGAAGACATTTTTATCTGTTTAGGACCATAGTTAAAAAGTTACTTTTTGGAGGTAGATCCTATACAATGATGTAAGAAGATAAAAATAGAAACTCATATATACTGGGAGATTAAGAAATTACCAGGAAATGTATTATATCTTTATTTTTAAAAAATGAAAGTCAGTTTTAAACTATGTACTCAGTATTACAACTAATACTATATTAGCAGGTTTTAGTCTGACAGGGTTCGAATTACATCGTGAAAACAAAAAGTTTAGGAGAACATGCGCTGATGAACTGTGGATTTTTGAGTCAATAAAAATTATGTCTATGAAAGTTAAAGGTCCAAATAGCCCTGTCAAGAAAAAGAAGGTTTTACAGGCAATACAGGTAGATATACTGGGTAATGGACTGCAAACCAAACCCATTTGTAAGCTGGGGATACAAAAAAATAACTATGAACAACATATACACACAGCCCATTGTTCTCTACAAGAAGTAACTGAGAAAATGAAAGTTACTTTATTAGCTAGAACTCACTTTGGTTTTAGGAGATAGTTGGAAGAACAAAGAGACAAATTAACAGAGGAATGAAAAGTAATAATTTTCCTATGAGCCTATAGGCAGAATCAATTACTTTATTTTTATTGTTTTTAAGGTATCTTCATAAATTCGGAGAGCAAGGGACTGCTGAAATACCATAAGCTGCCCCTGTAGGTCAAGGGAGTAGAGAACTGGACAAAGAAAGTGACACAAAGAGCTAGTAAATTGTTAGAAAAATGATATCTGAACAGTATTTGAAAAATTATTAACTTTGAAATTAGAACTCACACATACCCTTCACTGCCACAATACAGAATATATGAATATCCTCCTTCCCAAATTCTTCTCAACAATCAGCTGTCATCAGCACTTACAATTGAAGTTAATATGCTGGTAATCAAAAAACAAACACTACAAACAAAGTCTGAGCAGAATTATGTCCTGTGACCTCATAAAAGTACAAGAATTATACAGGTGCTTCTTGAAATTTCCAAAAGAAAATACTAAACATGAAATAGATTTAAAAATATTGTGTGTTGCTGGCAAGCAGTAATGAGAGATATCTTTGTTACTGAAGTTTTTCGTCTTCAAAAAAGAGAACAAGAACTAAGAAGAAACAATATCTGTCAGAATCCTGGAATTAGAATAAATTTGCAAAGCTCAACAGCTATACAAAATTACTGAAAGTGAGAAGAAATTGGACTTCCTGCAAGTTAATAAAATGGAACAAACTTTAAGATACATAAAACATAAAAAATATGACAAAGGGCAGGCAGATCTCTAACACAAGGGCTTCAGAGAAAATGCCTGATTTGGCAATCATTTTAATTAGATATAGTCAGACAGTTCAAAAGAGACAGTGTATTTTTTGAACAACTCTGTGGATATCAAATTTGCAAAGCTAGAAGCTGGGGAAAGAGGTTGTCTTGTTTTATACCTGCTTAAGACAGTATAAAAATAAAAACAGAGACTTTTTGCAGAAGCACATTACACTGGACATCCTTACTAGGAACCTGAAAAGAAATGTGATAACAAAATTTTACAATCTGGTGAGAAAGTTGATAGTCTAAGAAATGACTTTCCAAGCAAGATGTGTATCTGTCAGGATCCATAGCTGCAAAATAAATGAGCAGCTTTGGAAAAGTTGAGAATGAATATTTCAGGGATAACCAGTTTATTAAGAAAAATCATTTGAAGTAAAAAAAAACATTAATTTATAAAATATTTTGGAGATAAAATGAGGAGCAACTTCTTTTTTTTCTGATTTAATAGACATCCCGGAATTTTTGTGGTTGGGAATGGAAATCTTCTCAGATTTAATAAAAGTAATGCATGTTTTCAGCACTGCTGTTTGTTCTACCTGTGGAATTCTGAGCTTTAGCAATTTTTGTATGAAAGCAACAGATGAACGTGAATGGGTCATGTGGTTATCTGTCCAAGGTCAACTTCTTCCTTAAAAGTGCAAACATTAAACAAAGCTGTGCTTCTCAATCTAAAACAAACAATGACAAACCAGAAAAGCTAGATGGCTGCATTTTTAAGGAAATTTAACTAAAATTTTAAAAAAAAGTAAGGAAAACTACAAATAAAATTGAGTTAAAAATGCAGTAAGATGCCTAGACAGAAAACTTATAGGAAAACATGACAGCATGCAAATTTTCTCATCTATCTGTTGCAGTCTTCTGAGGAGATGCTGGTTAACACTTATTTGCTATTTTATGAAAAGCTCAATCTTTCATGAGGATTGCAACCTTTTTGTTCTCAGTCACAAAGGGTAACCATGATGCAACCATAACATCATAAATGAGATACTTTCACAAAACCATTCTCCCAGTACCTGGTGCAGGTTTAAAATAATGAAAGGCATAAAGTAATGGGAAGAAAGATCTTTTCCAGGGGAAATATATTTCTTAATTTTCTTTTTACATTTCAATGTTGACCTTTAAGTTTAATAAATAGGTGCATCTTAAAAGGGTGGGTATGTATGTGAGCCTTTCAGCCTTCCCTGCTCTTGTCTGACACAGTGCTTGGAGTGTTTGTAAGTACAGCAGGGTCTCAAGCATCTCCTTACTCTTCCCCCATCAAATTGGCCTTCTTGTCCTGGCAACTGTATCCATTAGGATTGCTATGGATTCTACCCATATCCTATCCATTAGGATTGCTAACTCAATTCCCTCACCCTAAAGTAATAGAACCCAATTTCATCCTCCTTCCTCTCTTCCTTCACAACAGTGATTGTTACTGAGATTGGAGATGCCAATCTGAACCTAATAAATATTAATAGTGCTGGATCCTAATTTTTCCTGAACAGACCCCTCATTTAGTTAGAGTCTTTTGTTACATAATTTGTCACAGCCATTGGTTTTAGCCTGTTCCTGTGACTGGGTTAGACTCAATGCAGCAGTTCAGCTAATTATGTGGCCTTGTACACAGAGCAAAAGTTTTGTCTTATTTCTTTCTGCTGAAATAGCATTGTAGGACCAAACATCAATGACCATAACTATTCAGCCTCCTGACAAAGACAAAAAAAACCACTTACACCATGTCACATTAGAAATGTAGCTCATTCAAGGGAAATAAGCCACTCCACTGAGATTTGCTACATGGACTTGTTTACAGAGTGAAACCTCACATAAAGCAGGAGTCCCTATTTTATCAAATATAAAGCAATAACAGAAATAAACTTAAAAACAAAACAATGTCTTCCCCTGCATATTGCTTGGCAATTTGCTTTGGTGCTGACTTGCTTAATAAGGAAGCTCAATGCAGAAATGTTCATTTTATGTTGGAAAATCAGCATGTCTATAATTCCATGTTGCAACCTTTCCACATTTTAGCTAAAACTGGACCTTGTCAGGTCCAGTTATATAGTCTTGGATTTATTTTGATGAAGTCTAGTACTGTCCAAATTTCCAGAGGCACTTGACTACTATTACACTAACAAAGGCCAGTCTTCAGCATCTATGGCATTATCTTTATAAAGCTTGATGACTAACTAATAAGTTACTAGATGAAATTAGGCTTTTTATATATACTGTGTATGCACACACATATTCAAACATACATTCAAACACACATTCATTTGTAGATAAAAGTATATTCGTTCTCTCTCAAGGAAAAGTAAAAATCATACCAAATAATTTTTCTAGGAGGAAGTATATTAAGTCAGCAGAGAAATTGGCTGCAGTTTCAGCACCAAGAGAAATTCAGGTATGAACCTGAATTCCAAAAGAGCATATACACATGGAACATTTTACCAAATTGATTTCCTGTTTGCTTCAGGCACCTAAGCATGTGAGCCCTTCCCTCAAGGAGGGCTCTCAGAAGTATTTTACCAGCTCCACTCATTTAAAGGGCTTCTCTTACACCCAGGAGGTAATTTCCTCATGCTTAGATACTTACTACAATTAGCAAATTTATCCCCCCTGTATTTTGGAGAGAGTATTATGAAGATTGTCAGTGGACAGTACTTCAGAAATTCAAAGGAAAAAAAAAGAAAAACACTCAAACCATTTTTTCAGAGCATTTAGGGCTGAAAATCTACTGTGAGCCCACTTGTGTTATGACCCTCTTGTACACTCTCTTCTACCTAAAATTTTTATTCAGCTGAGAAATATTACAATTTGTCTCGAAACCTAATTTAATCCTTTTTCAGAGGAAGGCAAGATAATCTGATCTTAGTCTTGTCTCTTCCAACTACTGAAAGCCAGCCACCACCCAATCACTGCAGCTGACACAGGAACAGCTGATGAACTTCTTCAGCCCGTGGCTGAGAAGATCAGTGCCAACAGATACTCTCTGCAGTCAAACAAATTTTAATTTCTTTTTACTGACTAAGGTGAGCTTTGAACCAACTTGTCTGACAGCTTGAAGGAAGATGTTTAAAATCAGGTAACCTAGTAGAGAGAGGTAATCAGAAGGTAGATGGCAAAGTAATCAGGTACTGAGATGCTGACAGAATAGCCATATTTATTGGGAAGACCTCACATCCATTTGATGTTCATGATGCTTTTCTGAAAGCTTCTGTGGTGTTTCACAACAGTTTTATCATAGGTAGTTCTGGCAGTTACACAATTTCAGATCTGTACTACCTTCCCCTGGAAAGGTGCTCTCAGCCACTTTGAACTTTGTTAACTTTTTTCCTCTCTGTCTGCTGCCCAGGCTTTCACCCCCACTCCTGTCAGAAATTTGGGGAGATAGTTCAACATTAGAATTGATGTATAAACTCTTTCCAAATATTTAAAAGGAAAATAGAACTATTCTACTCCTAGTCTGTGAAAATGGTTTGAAATTCTAAATAAAATGTCCTTGTACCTAAGTAATATTTATTTTTTTCCTTGGGAAAAAAAGAAAATTAGTTCATATATGCTTAGGCTATAAAACTCTGGAAATCACCTCTTCAGAACTTTTTAAGAAGTTGGCTTCTCTAATCTCTGAGTAACCACATGCACATTCTTCTGAAAATAAGGCTCATACAAACTCCACCTTCAAAGACTTCTTCACCTTTGATTTCGACAGCATATGCTCAATGCCTGCAGCAGCACTTTCTGCATGCCAGCTCTTCTCACCTTACTCAGCTTCTGAGGGAGATTTTTTGGACTCCTGTCATATACAGGATGACCTGCATTTTATTTCACTCAGAAAGCAAGCAATGCTGCTGCAAGAAAAGGATTAATGTTCATGCAAGGTCATCCTTGCATTTTCAGTAATATCCAACCTGGTATTCTTTCTGGTTTCCCCACAGATTCACCAGGTTATACTCAATAAAGAAATTCTAGAATTTCTTAAGCTAGGAGATGTCAGTTTTCCATCTGTAACATTAGGCCATTTATTTAATATTCTAAATATATGTTTATCATCCCATAATATACTTAGTAAAGAAATTTTACAATTACAAAGCCACAAAGACAGAAGGAAGAAAATGACAGTGGCCTGTGTTCATGCAGTCATTAATTGCCGAGTCATGTCCACTCACAGGGGTCCTGCTTCACTCAGTGCACAAGGCAGATTCTGTTCCCAGAATGATCAGCCATGCAATATTCCTTTTTATTCTCATCACTTAATATATGTCCCCATGCCTAATTTTCTGCACACCATCCAAACCTTGCACTGAATACATAATTATTCATTTCCTAATGGGCTTTTCCCTGGTGCTTTTTTTTTCATCATATCCTACTTATTAACAGAAATTAATGAATTTATCTTCATAATGTCCCTGTGGTATTTTTCTTCCCATTTTATAGGTAGGGAATTGTGAAAAGTGCCAGCTAATTTGGGGTGTTAATTCGAGATGCCCGAGGTCTGATTTCTCAGACTGTGTAGCAGCTCAGAGTAGTGCTCCTATTTATCTTAGTGACTGCTGCAAAAGCTCAGCAATTCTTCAAACAAAAAAAGATTTCAAAATCACAAGTTGTAAGTCCAAAACATGAGACTATAGAATTTTATATTATTTTAAAGAAATAAATGATAAAAAAACACAGGATGCAACTGGTTTTCTAGGATCATTCAGTGACTTTTATCACGATGTCTTTTGTTCATCTGCCTCATGCAGTGCCCATCTCCAAAACATCAAGTGATCTTCAGTCATAACACAAAACTGATTAATGTCCAAGCACTGTTCATCCTGTATTTTTAATGAAGTGGGAGTCTTATGATCTTTAATTTCAATCCTTAGGCAAAACACATACTCACATAGTGATGAATTAAACTTAACTTTATGTGAACACTACGTAATGTTGGACTGCTGGGCGATTTTGCGGTTTAAAGATTCTTTCAATGTAGCCTTGTGGCTTAGAACTAATTAATTTGAACATAGAGAATGTGGTGTAAAAAAGGTGGTAAATTGAGCAGAATCCAGGTATGCATGTGTCCCCAAACACGCAGAACCACTGAAGCAGAGCTGGGGTTGTCAGGTGCCCAGAGCAGCCCTTTATTGTTCCAAGTATGGTGGGAACAGGGAAAGGGAGGAAACACTTGCTGTGTGCACCTCCCACTAGAGGGAGGTGGAGGAACACGTTTGACCAGTGACTTAGGAGCCTAACAACACAGCAGTAATATTGAGATTCCAAAGCTGCTGATTTTATACAGGCTGATTTGTTAAGAGGTGTGAATATATTGGAGAGCAGTAGGAAATCTGCTGCACTGAGCTTTTGTTGTACATGTGTTCTATGTGGCTGGCTAAACGATATGGAGCACAAGAAGTTCTTCTCTGTCCTTCAAGGACAAGAGGAAATGGCCTCAAGTTGGACTAGAGAAGGTTTATACTGGATATTAAGAAAAATTTCTTCACCATAAAGCTGGTCAGACATGGGAATAGGCTGCCCAGGGAAGTGGTGGAATCACCATCCCTGAAAGTGTTCAAAAATGTGTAGATGTGGCACTTGGGAACATGGTTTAATGGGGGACTTGGTAGTGCTGGGTTAGTGCTGGACTTGGTGATTTTAGAGGTCTTTTCAACTAAGTGATTCTGTGATTCTGTGATCAAGCAACATCCCATTTAGTTGTGAGATTTGCAAGACTTTAAAAAGTGTGTATGAGATTTCAGAGAGATAGGAAGTATATGATTTTTCAAAAGATTATAATTGGCCAGATTTGGACTAATTTGCATAGCACAAGGCACAGTCCTTATATGAATTTATACCAATTTTTCTAGGAGCCAGAACTTGCAAGACACAATTTTCTCTTTTCCATTTTTTTTAATGTGTTCTGAAGTATATTTTATGCAGCATCCTTTTCAGAAGTAGCTACACCATTTATATTCAATAAGAAGGTAAATTCTGTTACCAAAACCCTAAAACTGAAAAGCATAGCAGAAGCAAAACTTTTTGTCAGCAGTTCTATGGCATGGGATTTTTCAGCTCTATAGTTGAAGTTTGCCAAGTTTTAAACATCTCTTGAGTTTCAAATGATGTAGCGATATGAATTTTAGCTAACATCATTTCTGTTGCAAACTTCCTGCACTATAAACCCGTTCTGAACACTACCAGACTTCCATTAGAAACTAAAAAAGCATTTTCAATTGTATTTTGCAAAGTTACTGCAAATCAGGAAATCATATCAGTGACAGATATTTGGTTAACTAACAACTCAGTGAAGACCTATGATATAATCAGCATATGAATATGTGACTTATAACCATGCTATGCCTCTGTGAGAGTGAGATCTGTCACACTAGTGAGATTTTATAGACTTGATGATAGAAGTTTTGGCCAATAATGCTTTTAAGAAACTTGAATGATATTCCAGTTCTGATGTCATGGACCTAGTTTTAGATGGCCATATGTGGAGATAGACTCATACAAGAAGATATTCAGCTTTTAAAATTTTCTGAATGGTTATAAAAGCTTTGAAAGGATAAATTATTTTGATAAAAATATTTTTAATAACCCAGACCAGAAAAGTTCTGTCTCAAAAGAACACAAATAAAAATAACATGAAATATCTCTACCCATATTAAAAATATTCATATTTGATATGTTTTCATTTACTATTATTTATTTTCTTTTTTTCAGATAATTGCATTAAATTATTATGGTATCTTATTCCTTGAGATCAAAAGAATCTGCATTTAATATTTCATAGGGACAATTGTCCGTGTGGTCTCATATTATCTTATTGGAAAATCAAAACTTGTTTTATTTTTCTGCTAATACTCCCCATGGCAAATCCCATATTCACATGGAAACTATTCGTTGAGATAGAGGACTGACTTTTAAGAGGGGGAGAAGAAAAAGACTATCTCATACCCATGAATGGACCACCAGGGGATGCTTTGAAGATGGGATGGAGGCAAAACATACACTATGTGTGAATGATTAGATGGGAGCGTTCATGTGACCACTGGGAAGAAGTTTTGTTTCTAATGGACAAACCTGACAACAGACCTGGGGCAATTTGACATGTCCATATGCTTTCTTTGCTATTTTGCCTGTGAGGATAGGCAAATGCTCTTTAATGAGTAGCTGTTTTGTACAGGAATGTCTTACTTGAAACACTTGTGCAATGGCTATAGACATTCATTGTACATATCCCTTAGAAGCCTCTGATAACCTCTTAGCTTATGAGAGTCCATTTTCAAGAAGTTTTTAACCTGATTATGTAAGGTTTCAGTCCCTCTTGTGAAAAAGCAAAACAAAATAACCAGTGACAGCTGCATTTTTGGACTTTCAAGCAGGAGTTGGCTGCTTTAGCTGCACCCTAGTCATTGGAGAGAAAACAGGAAGCCCTAAAAGTTATTCAAACTGATGGGTGTCTCAGATAATATGGACTGCTCCATACAGAGATCTGTTGCTTTCCATGGGGATAGCACTAGAAAATCTCCTCGACTGGATGTGAGACCAGCAACACCTGGTCAGCTCAGTGAGCTAGATGTCATGCTTTCATACCAATCTGCTTTTGGAGAGACTGCTAAAGGATCTCACACTGTCTAGAACCTTGCTCCTGGACATCAAGGTGAAAGTGCTACCCAAAGACTCATCTTACCCAGCTCAAGGACAGTTACTGACATTTTTAATTAGATATTAGGCAGAATATTTCCTCCTTGCTGAAAAACTGTGAGGCCTGGTGTGACAGCCTGCTGTACAGGGGCATAGCTAATCCTGAAAGGGGTGAAGGGAGGCTGTGACAGCTGCCCTCTCTCTGCAGCCTAAAGTTACAATAGTGGCTTAGCAAAAAAGCTGGGCTTGGTCAATTTGCCCAGCCCTAAATCTCTCCAGGGAGGAAGCAGTAGGGTCTAATTCAAGCAACAGTTGTTACCTTTTGTCACTACCTAATCTCTCTCACACTGGATTGTGTATGGGCACACCAGTAAGAGTAATAGAAACCCAATGAACCTTTCTGTACTTTTCCTCAAGCAGATTTCTTTATCTTGTACTCAGATGATGGCAGTTTCTAATGACCAAGCTCATTGCTCATGGTATGGGGTCCTGTAAGACTGGTGCATGTCCATAGGGGTATTTGAACCTCCCCAAACGTCAGTGTTAAAGGCAAAAAAGAATATAGGAATTATCATGCTGAATCAAACAAAAAAAAATTGCTATCCTGTTCTACCTGCATATACTTTATAAAAAAAAGGTGAAGAAAATCTTCCAAGTAGAATAATGGGGTACTGTTACAGTAGCACTCAGGCTTTGCCCTGAACTTAGAATAGGCACTGGAAATTAAGTTTATGTGCTTTCAATTTCTTAAACTAGTCATTCTGTTTTCAGATACTCTGCTGGTATCAGTGAGACCTCTTTACTGGAGACTTTGGAAAAGAAAAAAAGTACTACAGAGCCAGAAATAAAAAATATTCTCCTGGAGTGTGCTATACTCATCTATATTATATATAGAATAACAATGCAAATATAGTTCTCTCCTTTTAGAAAGAGAGAAGTAAGGCTATGCAAAATGGAGAGCACATTTTCTCCCATTTGTAAACACCTGAAAGATTATTTTAGCCTTATTTTTTCATTATTTATCTAGAGAAAACATTGTGATGACTTTTGACATCCTTTCACATGTTATATGGCTTGTATATAGTATTTTGACAGGCAGAAAATATACATTTGATAATGCTCTTTTGTACATGTCCTGCTGGACTGTAAACATAAGCAGCATGAAAGTTGTTACCCCCAAAGACTTCATTGTATTTAGTGGCATTGTTCCACCATGGACATTCACCAGTTCTGGAGGAAAGTGTCTTGAGTGATTTTGCAGGGTTTGGTGGAAGAAATATTAACTGCTTCAAGGTATTCTCACTATGTAACCAGAGAGAAAATAATATCCTATTTTGAGAATATTTGATGTGCATGTTGGTTATTGAATTGATTTTTAAGCAAAAGCTTACAGAAATCAAATGACCCCTTTATCTTCATCAAACATAGTAACTTGCTGTGTCAGTTCTTCTGACCAACAAAGTTGTCTTCAGCTCTCTAACACTTTTATAGGCCTCCTCAGTATGATCTGCCTGCTTATCTAGCCTATAAGTACCCTTTAGGCTTCTCGCACTTAAAAGTCAATATGCTGAGGGATTAAAGTGAACTTCTGTTCAAAATAACATAGGACGTTGTGATCATGGTATTTTTCCAAAATACCCGGAGGCAGCTGACTGTATTGTCAGAGTACTACAAGAACAGAAACACATCTGATCCTACTAAGATGCATTCTATACTGGTGTGTGGTCCAATAGCTTATCTGTGTCCTAGAGGACTTATTTTTATTAGATTTGCTAAATCATTTTGCCCCTCAGGCTGACTTTGTTTGTAAAATTTCTTTCGTGTCTTCAAAGACTGAGCTGCAAACACCAATGTAAATGCTGACAGAGTGTGTGAATGATGTCAAAATAGATTTGTTGTCTACTCTTTGAGAGCTAAGTTTACTACAATGTGTGCAATCCTTTCCTTACCTTTTTAGCTTCTTTTTGGTTCAGCTTTTTCCTCTCTGTAGATGTTGCCTATAATTCTGTGCATTCTTTGCATGGTTTCTATTAGAACAGTTTTCTCTTAAATACTACCTGACTAAACATGATAAACAATAATTTATTATGCTGTTGTTACAACATTGGGTGTTACCAGCCACCATCCTCCACAATGCACTACTTCTAACACCAGTGCAGATCAAAGAGTGGATGAACCATGCCTTTGGCACTGACATAGAAATGCCACCTGTTCAAAATAAAAAGCGTATCTTTAGACAGTGATCTTAAAAGGCCAGAGAAACAGGGTGATAGGAACTTGAAGTTCAGCAAAAAAGAAATCAAAGTCCTGTACCTGGGAAGCAGCATAGGCTTGGGGATGACCACGGGAAAGCAAATTTGCAGGGAAGGCAAAGCTAGTAGAAAACAAGCTGATAATGAGCCAGCAATGCAGCCTTGCAGGAAAGAAGGTCAGTGACATCCTGGGCTGCTTTAGGAGGAGCTTTGCCAGCACATAGATGTAGGTGATCTTTCCCTCTGCTGAACTCTATGAATGACTGCCTTTTTTGTCATGGTTTAAGCTGCAATAGAGTTCATTTTCTCCCTAGCAGCTAGCACAGTGCTGTGTTTTTGATCTAGCATGAGAATAATGTTGACAATACACCAATGTTTTAGCTGTTCTAAGTAGTGTTTACCCTAAGTCAAGGACTTTTAAGTTTCCCATGTTCTGCCTGTGAGCAGGTGCACAGGAAGCTGGGAAGAAGCATGGCCAGGACAGGTGACCAGAACTGACCAAAGGGATATTCCATACCCTGGAATGCCATGCTCAGTATATTAACAGGGGGGAATTGGCTGAGAGGGGCTGATCACTCTTCTGGGCTGTGCTGGGCATAGCTCAGTGGGTACTGAGCAACCCTATTGTGCATCACTTGTCTTCTTTGGGTTTTATTCCTATCTCTCTTTTTGTTGTACTCATTTATTGTTATGATTATTGCTATTATTATTATCATCATATTTTAAATCAACAACTGATTTTTTCTTATCTCAAACTAGAGATTTTAGCGGGTTTTTTTTGCATTCTCTTCCCCACTCCATGAAGGGGTGTGGTGTGTAGGTGATAGTGAATGGCTTCATGGTACTTAGATGGTGCCTGGGGTTAAACCACAATATTCTTAAGCAATATCTGGAATAAAATTTGGATTTTAACAGCTAATGGAGGATGTCTGTAATACACTAGTTATACATTTTCTAACTCTGTGGTGCAGTTAATGTACTTGAAGTACAAAATCACAAAAAAACCCTTGTATAATCAAGACATCTAGTCATAACTTTCAAAAGTGTCCTTTCAGTCAAATTGCTCTTCCTTTTCTTACAGGAGTAAATTAGTTTTCCTATGATTTTCCCTGTTGCTGTATAAGCAACACTGGAACAAAAGGTTACTTAGGTTCTCTGCCTTTTTTCTCATTTGGTTTCTCAGCTTCAAAGAACCACATCAAAATATCTTCCCACAGAATAAACATCAACTGGGTTTTCTTTCTGCATTCAACAGATATCAAATTCTGCCAACTGCCAAACAGAATGTGGGGAAATGCTGCCAAATTCCTCCTCAACATACAACTGAGCCCATTAATACTGAGGTAGATTTATGTCTGTTGCAAAATGTTTTGCATGATCTCTTTAAACACATATTCACATCAAAACAAAAGGTGCCCATAAAAGGCTGATATATAATATTTGAGGTAAAATTGTACTGCTGAAAGACATCATTCAATTGTCCAGGCTTTGTCAATGCTATGGCACTTAAATGCTCCTACTTTGCCTCCATTCCCTTGAGTTCACTGCTGAGGACAGTCCTGCTGAGTGCCATGGCAGCAGAAGGAGCACCTCAGCCAAGGTGCTAACATTGAAAACAATTCTGACAATTCATTTCAACCCAAGATGTATAATAACTTCACAGTTCTTGTGCAACCGAAATTAAGAGAAAATACAGACTTTTCTGACTGTCTCTTCTACCTCCTGTTTTTAATCTATAGCACGTTACTTGTGCTACCTGTTTTAGTCTAGGGGGTGGTAACCACTGAGTCTTTTCTGATGTGGAGATCTTCTCCAGTACCTGGGTGTTTAAACCCTTTGTGCTGTTGATTGTGATCTAACACCTGCTATTTCTGCAAAATAGCATGCAAGAGACAGGAGAATTTTGCACGCACTGAGATACCATGAGTGATAACCACTATCAACCATCTGCTAGACCCTTTGTTTTCTGCTGTTCTTTGTCCTGAAGTTCAAATATTTTGGTATGAATGGGGGGAAAATTGCACAAGAAGCTCCTCAACTCAGCTTCAGTTTCTTTATGAACAACATCTGCAGAATATGATAGGAAACAAAAACATCTGTTTCCAGTGGCTTTGCTGTATTCTGCTTTTCTATTGATTCATACACAAACCTGAAGCCAGGCTGTTTGGGGCGTTCTCTCCTTGTTTATTATGTAAAAACCCCAGGCAAACTCAATACACAAAGGTAACATACTCAAAAGTGGAGCAGGTATTAGCAGGCCCACAGTAAGCCTGAATCAACTTCATAACTTCTGGATGAAGAGTCTTTCATATGGAAATGAAAACTGGGCTGCCTAAAGAGAAAGAAATCCCAAAACACTTCCACTTTCTAATGGTAACACCATTGCTCATGGCAAGATTTACTGTAAAGTAGAGGTGAACTTTTGTCTGTATTGATTGGTTTCGTCTGGTCTGTCATAATTTAATGCATTGAAAATGTAGTTGTTTCCCTAGCAGACCAGCAGGCCTGGTTCTGCTGTGCTGATCTGTGTTTCTCTTGGATATCAGAGCAATGGCAATGTAACCTGGTAAGTGGCAGTGGTGTCCCACTGCCTCTATGAATGCATTTAAATTGAGGTAGAATACTTGAAAATCCATCCTTTAGAAATTTCATGTGGAAAGCATTATTTACTTTTATTGTTGACCAAGCAGAGCTTTAAACAAAGTCTCCTTGTGCATGCAGAATCGAAATTTTCCCTTCATCTTGCCAGGGCTTCCTCTCTCCCTCTCCCTCTCCCTGCTTAACCTTATAGCTCAACATTTAAAGGATTCACACGGTGTGTAGAAGTCAGGCTCTCACTGCTCTTTTTAGTAAGGAGGGCCTCCTATACTCATTTAGAGTTATAGTGCATTTGTGTATGCTGTCCCCACCCTTCTTTGGAAGCTCAGCTCTTTCACAGAAAAAACAAACAAACAAACAAATCCTTTTCCAGTCTGGCTGGCTCAGAGAGGTAAGAGGATATATGACTCCACAGCCCAGGGATGCAGACACCCACCAAAAAGGGGATTGATGCTTTTTCCATAAGCCTCATCACACTGAAAGAATCACTGGACAAAGCAGAGCTGTTTGTGCCAAGGTACAGCAGCACAGGTAATACATGTCCCTCTCCATCTTACTATTAGTGACTTTAACCTCCTCCTCCTCCTCAGTTAAGAGATATACTGATGGCACTTCCTAACTCTTTTAGGGATATCTTATCCTTTAAGGACGTTGTGCTGAAGTGCTTCATCTTATTTATAAAATTTCCTAGGAGTGCAGAGAGTTAATGCAGAGAGCTCATTCTCTCTGTAGACCCTGCAAGACCTATTGCCTACAATTTATCCACCCATCTAATTTTCTTATCAAAAATCTGAAACTGAATATGCTCTTGCCTTTAACAACCTTTCAAGAACACAGTGATAAATGCTACTTTTTAACAGAAGACTTTTGCAGACCAATGTAGAACAGGAAAACATTTATCAAAAAAGGGTGATGTCAGAGCATACTGATACAAAGAAAACAGAGACAAAGAAAAAGTAATAAGTCATGAGACAATTTTTTTCACTCTTTTATTCAATATAATTATAATTATAATATGAAGTGCTTCAGAAATGTGAAGATATTATTTGGTCCCTCTTCTGACAACATTTTCAGCCTGCATAGATTGCGTAGATATANATCAGGAGCCCCAAACAAAGAGCAGGTAAGTATGAAACCTATCACTAAACCAGGGGATTTGGATTTGAAAAAGAAATTGTGCAGTTTCACTAGGGAGGGGACACAGGGCTCGTTTGCCTGCAACCCATGATACAGCATTCCCTTCAGAGCTGCAAGCCATGAAGGCAAGATAGGTTCTGCCTCTTGCCTCCTCCCATGGCCCTAATGCACCCCAGTAAGGAGGAGAAAGGAACCCAAAACAGATGTAACTTCTCATGTTACAAGTTTCGGGCTCCTCTCCAAGCTTGCAGTATGGCAAGTGTAGGTACATGCAGGGACTCGCTCTTGCTAAGGGTGAATGTACAGCTGCTATTTCCCACCCACAAAATCTTGTGCCCACAGTTTCCAGCAAGGAACCAGACAGGAGCAAACCATACAGGTTGCACTAACCCAGCTCTCAAATCATAAGTGTTACAAGAAATTTCCAGGAGAGGAAGAGTTATTTTTGTATTTCTTCTCTTGTTGCACAATACTGCTGTTTTGGCCACTAGATTAGTCAGTGATAGATCTGTACTTAGATATTCGGTGACAAAAGGTCAATTAGGGTCACGTTTTCTTTTCCCATGGAAAATGCTGACTTCTTGCCCTTGGTATTTTGACAAGTTTAGGCCTGTGTGGCTTTTCCAAAAAATGAAAAAAAGATTTCATATAGTCCAGTCTTTCAAGCATTTAATGAGCATGACCCTCCAGTTTCATCTTAGCAGTTTGCATTGTTTCCAGAAAAAGGGAAAAGCAAAATAAACTATGTTTGGCATGGCTGAGTTTGGTAGGCATAAAAATGTAAGCTACCAAACAAAAGGAAAAAAAGAAAGCCAGAATAGTTTTGAAAGCTTTTTTTAAATACACTCTAAGAAGATTCTAGGTTTATTGCAAAAGAAGCAGCCATTTTCTGGTCAAAATTATGCATTTGATAGTCGAGCAAAGCGTATTTCCAAATAAATTTAAAAGCATTATTTTTAAAAAAAAAACGGCAAACAACAAAACAAAGGGAAAGTAGAAGTTACAAGACTGGCTTCAGTAAGTTCAGTTTTGCTTTAACAAAAACATTATTTCCTCCTGTTCTTCCTGTCACTGAAAATCAGACATGAAAAGCAAAGCTAAGCCATAGAGATGTTAAATCTATCAATGTAAATTGGCCTGGTGCTGGTATAGCTAGCACATAAATTGCACGAGGAAGAAATATAGTCTATGTTTGTTCTGCAGTTGAGAAAATACAGTTCAATTAGTCTAGACTATCCTATGAAGCCTTTCCCTTTCCTTGGGATATAATGAGGGAACAAGATGCAGCATCTAAGGGACTCTTGCCTTTGAAGAACATGACAAGTTTTGAATAAATAAGAATGAAGATGTGAAAGTTATTGTGTACCCTTCTTCCCACTGTGGGGAACTGAACGGATCCTTTGCTATCTGGCTGTTTAATTTGCTAATTTGTAGAAGTTTGCTCTGGGATATTGAATGCATATTTGTGTGACCATCCGGGAAATGGGAAGAGAGATGAGAGGAGAGGGAAGGGGAGGGGACAGAAGAAAAAGTGACGACAAAATGGTGGAAAATGGCAGATGGAAATAGGTGAATAGGGAAGACTCCAATTCCCTCAAACAATGAGTGTGGTTAACGTGGAGTGTGTCTTCTACTGTGTTTGATAGAATCATCATCAATACTTGGGGGAAGATCTTTCCTGTTCTTTAAATTGTGCGCTTCATCACTCTGTAGACATTCTTGTGGAGTTTCTAAGGAGTGGAAGGCTTTTGTTTTTTAAGGTGTGCGGGAGACTTTTGTTTTGAATGCTAATAATTCCCTGTTTTATTTTCTTCTTGGGGGACATTTTTAAAACAAATATTTGAGATTTGTGGGTGTGTTATTTGTTTTATTTCTAAAATATTATATACAATGTAAGTGTGGTTGCATGCATGCACAAAAAACCTCTTTTTATCCATAAAACATAATACAAGGTACAGTTTGTACTAAAAACTTACATGATTATAACCTCTCAGGAAAGCTGCTTAAACAGAATAATTCAACATGATTTTCTCCTCTTTTTTTTTCACATTAAAATTTCAGGAAAATGGACAAAAACATTTTGAATTCAGACAGACAAGTATTTACCCAACAGAAAGTGATTTAATTAAATAGCTAGCTTTGCAGGCAACCATATGATGGGGATTGAATAGGAAGCAATTAAGCAATATATTCAGTGCTTTACTTCCCTCTTTATTCATTGAATCATTACTGGACCAGGTTCTTGTCTGTTGTAATTCACTATAACTTCTTTGGTTCTTTTGCAACAATGCCAGTCTATATCGTGTAAGAAGAGCTGAGCTGAGATAGTTCCTGCTCCTCAAATTTTATGGAGCTTGAATTAGCTTAAAATTCAGTGCATTCTTACAGTGCTATTGAAACTTTGCATGGTTACCATTCAGAAAAATTTCCAGAAGTGTGCAGTGTAAAAAAATGCCCCACCAAAAATTGCACACAAGGCAAAATTGTTTTCATGACTATGGGAAATCCTTTGCTAGCATGGTAATCTTGCTAGTGAGCAGTCAAATCTGAGGCAACGTCAAAAAAAAGCTTGGGGAATATGGCTGAACTGTCCTTCCAACTGAGTTTCCCACTTACTGGCTAGAAAATTTCTGTATTTTTCCTCATAAAGGAAACTGGAACACCTAGATAAAGATTTTGACACTTAATGATCCATATTATTATTTACTAATCTTGGAAAGATCTGGAATTGAAGTTTTTAAAGCACTGAATTAAAATATTTTACTTATCACTGTAATTTTCTGATATGTGCAATTTCCAACTTGCACAACAAATTAGTGTGTTTACATAAAAAAAGCATGCTATTGGCAAGGGTTAGTCAACTGAAAAAGCCATTCTGACTGTTATGCAGGTAAATAACTGGAGCTAATTCAGCATATATTCACACTATATCTGCTCACCCAGATCATAGATACGTTTAACACCTAATTTTTTTTATAAAATTTGCTTTTAAAGAGCATGTAACATAAGTAATATGGAGAAACTCAGAATAGTCTTCTTTTTTTCTCAAGTCTGAGTGCATAATATATTGCCTTTTAAATTTGAAATTAAACATACTTTCAAAGATACTATGTTTGGAAAACTTTAGAACATTTTTCTAAACTTATTTTTTAAAACTTGTTAAAAAAAACCCAAAACCCCCCATTTTCTAAAGAAAAAACAAGAGACTAGTATATGCAATATGAATAAGAAGTCCTAATTTGCATCTACAGTTGCTGATTGCACTGAACCCCAGTTTGAAATAAATGTGACTCAGTTAAACATTAATACTGTTCAAAATGAACCTCAGCTTTGTAAAATAAAGTCTGTAAAATGCTGACTATTCAAAGGCTGTAAGATAGAGAGGACGTGACCTTTGGAGGAAACACCTGAAGCCCTGCAGATCTGGAGGAAGCTGCCTACACAGCAGGCTAAATGTGATTCAATACTGTACATCCTCGCTCTTCTCTTCTTAGACACGGGTCTTAGTCCTTCTCCATAAAACCTTTAAGGCGTGCTGTGAAATGCGAAGTTACGCAACAAAAATCTAGTTACATGAGACAGCAAAATCTCTTTAGTTTTTCTCATCATTTGGGAAGAACAACAGCGTAGTTTGCCCTGCTCTACACACTCCATAAGTGGATGGACTTAAGTCTCAGCTCCCTTGACGTATATTATGGAGCAGCTTCTGTGCTCTCCTGTCCATAGCATAAACCCCAAGTAGAAGTACGAATCCTAACTCTATTAATTATCAGGAGTTTGTGTCAAACACTGAGTCTACCCAAGAGATCCTAACTCTTGGGAAAGTACAAATCTAAAAACAGATAACACAGTCCTGTGTTTTTCTTGTCAGTGTGAATCTTATGATGACCTTTTCTATTCAGTCACTCTCCCAACTTTATCAGGACTTTTATGGAATTTCCTAGCACTTCCTGCATTATGCAGCTTTTATAGCATCACATACATGTCGTCATTCATTAATACTTGGAAGCCAGCAAAAGAAGCTGCAGTGTTGGATGCTGGTATCAGGCAGGAAATCTCAGCTTCTTTGCCATCATTATTTTCAGCTGCTCCTGAGAAAGTGGAGATTTTTTCCAAAGGCCTCTGTTTGTCACTGTTCTTCCCATCTTCTTCCTGACTTTCTGCCTCAGTGATGGACTCTGGTTCTTCACAGTCCAGCTTGGTTTGCAGCACTACATGGTCATTTTTGTCTAGCCATTCCTAGAAAATTAAAACATTAATGTTGACAGAAATTAGTTATCTGTCAAAAGAAACCTGGTTGTACAGACACCAATTTTTTTTTCCTGGCATCTTTCCAGGATAAGCCACAATGGAGAAGATGAAAAGGAAGCAATATAAAGAAGCAGGACATAAAATAGCAGGACAGAAGAAAGACAGAATGGCAGGAAAGCAGACAGGATTCCAGAACTGCATACAAAATGCTACTTCTTCCTGAGACCACATTAAATACATCTTTGTATTTAATTAGGGTCCTTAGAGAACCTTGGATATGTAAAATATCTGGTGTTCTGTCTTTGATGGTCTCATGCATTATTTGACCCAGGCCCTGATTTAATCTAGATTAAGACTAAGTTTAGATGAAGACTTAGGCAACATAGTATATCTGTAATAATACTTCAGTACTAATTTGAATTTGTATCTTTCTTTTTCACTTTGAGTTTAAAACTATCTTTTATATAGGAAGTTTTCAGCTTGTCACTGAAAAATTTTTACAGTTTTTTGATATTTCATTGGGTTTGAAAACATAAATATTTAACCTGTTTCCCCTTTGGAGGAAACTTACTAGTGATTAAGGTGAACACTAATATAGCTTCTACAGAAAACTACACCACGTATGTGATGTCAGGGACTTATAAGAAGCATTAAGAAAACAAAAGCAAAACTGTAATCTGTTCATTTGGTAGTCATTCCATGTCCAAAGATTTTGTGAACACATCTATGGCTAAGAGAGGATGTTTCCAGCTATGACTGGTGCCTCCAAAGGTGGCTGTCCCAGCACTCACACACTCAGCACTTCACAAACATAAAGGACAAGATCACATTGAAGTAAGATCCCTGACCTATCATGCACAGGAAAGGATGCAAACATCACAATGTCATTCCTGTGGATATTGTGCCTCTGGACACCCTTAAATTCTTCTCCAGCAGTTTCTCTGTCTCTGTAGCAAGTATCTTTTCACAATCCCAAAGCAGAACTGCACTGTTTTTATGAGCTCTGGTATTTGCTCTGTGTAGCCTCTTGGTGATGTTGCACAAAAAAGGGATTTTGGGGCTTTTATCTTGGGTCGGAGACTGCTTGTGGAAATGTCTGTGCAGAGCAAGAATCAGTAGCTATTTTCAAATTATTCTCGACACTGTAGAGTTTACAGTCCTGCTAAGAAGGTGATTTTTACCTGTAAGTTTCCATTATGATCATTGAAGAGATCAGCAAATGGGTATTTTGGGTCTGGTATAGCAGGCAGGACTGACATCTGAACCCTGCAAAAAGAAAAAAAATACAAATCGATGTTTTGTTATAGCACAGTTATTCATACAAAAATCTCCTTCAGCACTTCTGTGGAAACAAATATATTTTACATGACATCACACTGTTCTTGATTTCTTTTAACTGTGTTCTAAAGTCAAGAAGCGGCTATAACAGTCTGATAACACCATCAGGCTAAGAGTATTTTTTGATGAGTTTTCAACCCAACCCCAGTCTAGCAAAATCCAGACTTCACACAAACTTCCAGGTAGTCAGCATGTGTCATTCTGCTCAATGCAGGAGTCAGAGCTTGCATTCCCCTACACAGGGAAGATGGTGTAGCAGCCAGCTGTATTGGCTGATTCAGTGAACACAAACATTAATGTGAAACATAGAAGTGCAGGAGGAAAAATCAAAGGGTAATTAGAGTCATAAATACTTTCATCTCTTTAAATACATCATTTTTGGCTTTTTTTTTCTCACCAAAAAAGTCAAGATCTGGGGTCTTTGTGGTTTGCATGTAGTTTGGTAGCTGCTTGGGGGTTTTTTAATGATAAATTCTAAACATGAGCAGCGTTATTCAACTGCCAACCTAAATATTGATATAATCTTATTAAAGTTGAATGTGCTCAAGCTTACTCTAATCTACTGCAAACAGGCATTGAGATTGATGAAGGCTGCACAAAAGAATGTGCTTTCAGAAGAAGTGGCTAGAATAAGCGGCTTCTCAGGATTTACCTGGATTTCTAAAAAAGAGAAGAAATTAAGTGGAAGAGACAGAATTTTATCCTGAAACATTGTATTTTAGCAGAATTGTTTCAGTTTTGCTAATTAAAGCCCTTGGTGTTTGGAAGGCCAGGATGTATTATTCCTCAAACAGCAATTAAGCTACTGACTTCTACATCTTCACCATGATTTCATTTAACTGATAAGAATTTTGATTTTTAAGAGGCTTCATCCAGAATGATAGCTCTATTTTCATGACATGGCTATTTAGTAGTAACCAATAAAACTGTATTTACCTCTGCCATTTACACAGAAGAATCAGGAGGACCAGCATCATTAAGAGCACTGGCAGCAAAAAACTTAAAACAATTCCTGTTTTTGACTGAGGAGTTATATCATCATCATCACATGAATCTAAGAAAAATCACAAAAAGAGTATGTCAAAACAAATATTTTTTTTTTGCTTTAACTGTAAATGTTCCTAATCATGCTAAAATGTTGACTTTTCTTTAAAAAGAAAAAAAACCAGAAAAGTTGTTAAGGACAAATAAGACAAGTTTAATTGTTCAATTGAGACTGAAGAGAAAATCTCTGCTTCCCCAAACCTTGCAACAAAATAAAATTGTGCTTTTATTTACCTAAATTGGCCTGGTACAGGACAACAGAGGGGACTTACAGGCAGTGTAGATGCATTATGAATGAACCAAGTATTTCTACTCGTCTTCATCACATTGCAGTGACAGTGATAAAGCAACTTTGTTCTAAGGTCTGTATTACATACACCTACTTACAATCACTAAAGCTGCTAATGCAAGTTTGCATGTAGCCCAAATGTCTTATCTCCCAGCAAAAAACAAACAGACAATCCCAGCAAACAAAGAGCCAGCAAATCACAAGAGCTGATACCCAGAAAGTAACTAGTGGCAGGCTAATACCTAACATGCAGATACATAAAACTAATGAATTTGTGCATTTTTATGCATTCTCGGTGTTTTTCCTGCAGCTTTTGTAATGCAGCCTCAAAACTCTGCCTCCTACTACTCACCTGGTCTCCACAAAAATGTCAAAACCCTCGATGGTTACTCATACAGGAGCAACTGTCCAGCCTGTTCCACTTCCCTGCTCTGTTTAGCTGCCAGGAAGCCACAAGTAAAATTGTGACCGCCCCAGCTAAGCGAGATCTTCAGAGTTTATGAAATTTCTTGAAGCTTCATGGCTTCATCTGGTTATAGATTTGGAGTCAATAACTCATTAAAGTCCTGAAGAAACATACTTGCCTCAGTGAAGGGGCTGTGTCAATGTAATTACTGATCCAGGGGCACACAGAATGTCTTAACCACTCAGACTGTCTCCTCTGTGATGCCCTTCCTTGCAGGTACATGCTGACAGCCTTTGGTCAAATGGTTCAGGTAAAACTGATAAGTTGCCTGCTCTCAGAGGTGCAGAGGAAGACATTGTCCTTATTTCTTAAGGACATTTTCCAGCCACACCTGAGGACATGCTTGCAGGCTCACCATTTGCATATGGAAGAGTCCTGTCTGTAGGTCAGCACTGTGGCCATGAGTGTACAGGCTACCTATGCCTCAGGATTTCATCACAGGTTTGTGTACATAGATTGTCTTCAAGGGAGCCATTGTGTTTTAGAGAACTCAGATCTTGTTACACTGGACAACTGAGGGCTTCATAATTCTGATAAAGCCCAGTGGGTGGCATTTTGTGCTTAGGTAATACAAATGTGTTGGTATGGTGTACAGTGTTTACATTGACAATCTGGTTAATGTCAGTCACCCTCAATTAAATGCAACTGTCTGGTAGGAAAGCAGTGCTGATACTGACTTTGCTTCCCTTCAATGTCTTTTCCCCCATCCTCCTTGTTTTGATCAATCCAGCACCCTTGAGCATCAGACTTCTGTGACTTGAGGTCCTCTAGTTCAACTGGATGTACTTGCAAAACAAGCTGCCTTCAAAATTGGACATCAGGGATTTTCTTAAAGTTAATATTTGATGCCCAAATACCATATGTGGGCACCCCTCTTCAACACCCACACTCACAGAGCCCCCGTGCATCACATCACTGGCACTGGAGGGTCCTGGATGCTATTGTAACACAAATAATAAAACTCTTAACTTTGCTGATAATGACATAAATTGATAGCTTTAGGGGCCATCAGGAACAAAGTACGCAGGGTTAAACAGGCACAATTAAACATTCACATGAACGTTCTCTGCTAACACAAGATGGAGAACAATAGTGCATTCATTTGCTGCATGTCCTCAGCTTCTTTTGCAGTCACCCCTTCTTCTTTTGCACTTAGACAATATTTATATATAGGTATATACACACACATATTTATATATATATATATTAGCTGTTACCTCGTAATGTGCCATTCATCCAAAATGTTTCAGCTTCCCAGTCACTGCTGTAGTTAACCACGTTGCAGGATGGTACTTGCCTCTTCAGTCTGACTCGGAAAGAGTAGCACTTCCTTGGATCAAAGCCTTGCTCTCCAACACTGCAGCACTGAGAAATTCTGGACTGAGAAAGAAGGTGCATCATTGTTAATTCTGGTTTTCAAGACAGTGCTTCAAAATGCTGCACTCAGTCATGATCACAACTAGGACAAGGGATAGGCCAATGCAAAACTTCAGAACTGAATGTTAACTTCTTTGAGTTTTGAGGAATTCAGTTTCTTGATTGACTTTTGACTATTCATATCCATTCCTCATTGTATGGTATTGAGTTGGAAGTCATAGCCATCATTGCATAGTGCACTGTGTTACAGTTGCATATTTACAATACGCAAAGACACTCCAATCCACAGAATATTTACAAGTTATATTTGAGAATGAAAAGGTTCAAGTTAGTGAAATATTTGGAAATACTTAACAGCTAATTTTAGAGGAAATAAAAATTCCGTGTAATTTCTTTTTTTAATACTATTTCATAATTTTTTCCCTCTCTTCTTTTTCTTTATCTGTTTTCTGCTTCTGTCTTTCCAAACTCCTCTATTCTGAATGCATGACTTTTCCTTAGATTGCCCTCAGCTCTTCGGGTGAGAACTGCTTTTAACTCGTAAATTATTTCTGGAGTGGCAGAAACCCAGAGTTCTGAAAATCAAGATGTTTTCTGCTACCAGCTATGTTTGAAAATACAGGATGAGAGAAAATCTGGAAACAACTGTATTTTGTATTCTATGGATATACTACTTCCAAATCCTTCTAGTGTTAATTAAAAATGGGATGTCCAACTGCTTTCAGTGTTGATTAAAAATATGACATACAACTCACTTGCCACTCTTTGTCAAACTTGTTTTTGTACTGAAGCTCAAGTTTCAAGCACCGTGCATTTCTCTTTGGTTTGTTACAGCTTACAGTAAGAGTGTCCTCATTCCAGAAGAAGGTCACATTTTCTGGTGGACTGGGCTTTACTGAGAAGAATAGAAACAAATTTTGCTATATTGTCCTAAAAAGCACTTTACAGTTAAAATAATTTTTTTCCTTCCTGGGCTCAATATTTCACTGAATAGTAAGTGAAGAAGGTGGACTTTCTTTTTGGAGGTTTTACTTTTCCTATTGTAGCTACTTAAGGAAGGACTTCAGACGACTCATACTCCCTGCAATCCAAAGGAACAAGCTTCCTCATGGGAAACAAAGTGACAAATTCAGTACCACAAAGCCTCCAAGACAGATTTGTGCAGCTGCTGAAAGCTATGCAGGATATGGTGGGGCATCTGAAAAAGCCCTGGGTTCCTATAAATGCACAACTGAATCTGCCCCTCACCATTTTCAGAGAGTCTGAAGACAACTCCACTGTTTGACTCATGCAGCTGATGGGAAATAAAGGGGTGAAAAGAGTGCTACCTGCTTTCTCAATCCTTCTAGCTGTCCTTTTGCATTAAGAAAAATCTGCCTTCCTAATTTACAGGCTTCAGTCTGATCCTTGATATTTGTCCTTTTTTACCTAATCCTTTTGAAATTAATTTTATTATCAGTGAGTGTTTAATAGTGAAAATTTGAGGATCAGGCTGCAGTTTTCCATGATTTAACAGATATTGGTAAAATCATGAGATAAAAATATTCTCAAAGTTTGATGCCTTGACAGGTTTATGTTTAATACCTTTTGATAAAATGTTATTAATAAATTTGGAATATATTCTGTTTTTCAGATAACCCTCCACTGCATATCTTCTGTGTGATTTATGTTAGAAAAAAATCCCTCCATTTTGAATGATGGTGAAATTCCAGAAGTTTTTGATAAACTAATCTCACACTAGATGTGAAGTATGTATTTGGGGACAGGAAGGATTTAATAAAAACAGGAACATCATCCCTCTACTAGTAGGAAAATGTCCCTTTTGCTCTGCCAAGCTGTACCAGAGTCACTCAGCTAATTTCTATTGGCATCCAATGATGGTTTTATGACAGCATAGTTGACAAGAAGCAGTTTGCTGCCTCACATTGCATGAAAGATGGCAAAAGAATGAAGATTGAAAGTATGAGAGAGATCACACAGTCAGCACTAAGACAAAAAGCTATTATTCATTTTCTTGATGAGCAGACCTGTACTAGACAGAGAATATCCATATATATATTTTTGGTATTTTCATTCAGATTTTGAAACTGTATTTTGGGAGAAATCTGACTGTCCTGTGTTATCTCACTGAGCTGCAGCTCCACACAAGCCTATGTAACTACTGGTGTCAGCAAGGAACAAAAATCAACATGAAGTAACTATAGTTATGATCTGACATGCACACTAATAATATTTTATATGCCATATAACTGATTTCTTCTCAAATTTAGAGAACTGGAAAATCTGCCAAAGTAGTCATGATTTTTCATACGCACTGTAAAAATCAGCTTTTAAATTTTTAGAAAAAAGCTCTTCAATTCCGTTGCTGTTCCTGATCGAGATGGAAAGGGTAGGTCCTTCTGTCTTAAAAAGACATCCAGAATTATAATCTGGATCCAATAAGTAGGTGGTACATGGCTTCCAGTCTTTGCGCTTGCCTTCACCAAATCTGTAAATGAAATAATATTGGTAAATGGAAAACTTAGCAATTAACACAAGTTACTTAATTTTTGTTACTGCTCTTTCTTTTTTCTTTTTCACAAATGCTACACCAAGGAAAGTCTGAGCATGGTATATCTTGAAGTGGCAAATTTCACAGTGGTGTGAGGGAATTCATCACCCAAACTTCACTGAATTTCCAGCCCTGGTTTTCGATGCAGTGTGAAATAATCAAGTTTCATTCATGCTGTTGTTTTCTAATAAGAGAATGACTTGCTCCAACAGATGCTCTCATGATTCTGTTTTCAAGACTGTACTGTGAAAAGTTCTTTCACATATACAACCCAGAAAGAAAAGACAAGCACTATGGCTGTATTTAACCAAAATATTACACTTCTGTTAGTCATTAATGATGCCAATTAGTAAGGAAAATATATATACATATGTGGAAAAAACACTTTCAACAGTGTCATTAGCATTAGCATAATGGTGGAAGAGGAACGAATCTTTCATATCATGTCTATTGTGACTGATTACTCACCAGATTCATTGATTTGTACACTTCTGTAGGTTGTGAATGTAAGCAGGTTTCATGCTGGACATTAACAAAAGTTAAAAGCATTTCTAGTTCACAGAAGACTCAAAGGGACTTGGATATTTCATTCTCCCAAAATAAATCCTTAAACAAGAGAGGAATAGGCACTGACAATACTCACGTGTAAAAAAATGATACATTCTCATTGGGAAAAAGCTTTCTTGTTGCCCATGTGATCTGCATTTTCTCATTATTGAAGTTGATTATTGTGGTGTTGATGACATTTTCCCCACCTGCTCAGGACATTTACAGAGAATATGATTTCAGGTGTATGAAAAGCATCCCTTGATGCTAGTAGGTAATCAGTATTTCTAAGGTATGTATGCAATAGGCTCAGATGATCATAAAATAAGAAGATATGAGAACATCCAAAATTCAAGGAAATAGAGTAAAATAACCTAGAGAGGTTGAAATTAGAATTTCAAAATAGTGAAATGAAGACATGCACAGTGACACAAGACTGAGACAAAGTATAGGCTGGGCCATGTTTACACACTGGATAAGGCCTGTGCCTTGAGGAGAGCTTTCCCCATAATACCTGCAAAGGAAAACTGTTTGGGAACTAATGCTACTGGGACTGTCTGTGCAAACTGTCAGATGTTTGCTGTAAGAAACAAGGAACTAACACCAGAAATGCAGACCAGCCAAGACCCACAGGAGCACAGAGCAGATCAGCACAAGTAGGTGTACTGCATATTTGATCTGTGTCGTTCTGGCCCATTCCACCTCAAATAAAAGCACGATCATTTATTGCCCTCTGACTGCACGCAGGTAATGTTTCCTCTCTGATCATCTCCTTCTTACTGTTCTTGCTAGGGACGCAGGATTCCACAATCAGACACTGAAGATAATCCTGACATTGAAGAAATGGGGAAATTAAGAAGACCAAGGATTAGAAATCCATTCTATACCAAGAATTATTTCTTTTGTATTCTATAAGATGTGAAATTGTGTTAATTTGAGTGAATAAAAAGGAAGAAAACATATCATCCAGAAACCACTTGAAGGTAAAAATTGCAGAGTGCTGTCTCCAGCTGTGAAATGTCTGCCACAGAAATCTTTGCTGCCTAGAGGGAGAATAGAGGATTTTAGCTTTGACTGCCATGTACATTTTATGCTCTTCTGGGCTTTTGAAGGGGTTTAAAATTTTAAAATATTATGAGCTTTTCATCACATCCAGTCACTCTAATTATTTCATGGGAATCAGGAATAACTACTCTCATGGTTGCTATCTTTTGTTCTGTAATCAACATGAAGAATGTGAGAAAGACTTGAGTTCAAGTAAGCATTTTGCCCATTTTCATGCCTATATCTGTGTCTAGGTGCTTAATGACTACTCTCTTGAGAGTTAGTCAGAACTTTTTTGTAGATGTATATTTGTGTTGTAACACATTGTTTTATCGAAAACATTCAAGAGTTATGACAGAGATTCTGGGTAGAAATACCTTCAGGTTTCTGCTGTGTGATTCATGGAGCTGTGGAAAAAAGATTAATCTCTTATTTAAGAAAAGGACTTGAAACTGACGTCTCCATCTTTTACCGAATGCTTGCAAGTTTGTTCTGCATTGTTTTCTCAAACAGAAAATCTTGTTTACATGCTGAGGCAAAACAAAAAGAGAAAAACCTTAAAAGGTGTAATAAGGTGGAGTTTATCCAGCCAGTTCTACCTCTATTGCAAAAAATTATCAATGTAGCCCATTTTCCCTAAGACTTCAAGCTCTTTGTAATTCCCTAAAGCCACTAAGAAATATGCAGGCAAAGTGCCTAATGGTGGATTCTTGGTCTGCAATTGCACTAGCACATTTTAACTTTTATGGACTGCTTTAGCAGGGTTGTGCTGTGCAGTATATAGTGTAACTGAAATCCTTTACTTCTTGGACTTAGATTTTCTATAAAAGTAGTTTAATATATATTTAATGTATATTAAGTGTATAATTACATGTTTGCCAACCTTAAATAAAATTGATGTCATAAAAGATATAAATGTTAGTGAATGGAGAATGTTTTACTGTCCTGAGATAATTTTTTTGACTATGTCATGAATCCTTTCAATTCCCTTTAGAAGCAATAAAATATATACTTTCTGCTTTTGGATAATTAGTCTGATTGCCTGTATTTTCACTTTGAGAAAGAACTGCTAATGATCATGCTTTAATTATGAAAATAAGAACAGGAAGAGTACTTTCTTAATTATATATTTTCAAGGATAATTAATTCCAAAATTAATTTCTGATGTTGTTTTTGCATGTACAAGAGTTGGGCACAATGACAGAAAGCAAAATGCTGTTTGTAGGGCATGTTTTTGGACCTTCCACTAGACCAGGCTGCTCAGAGCTCCATCCAACCCAGCCTTGAACAATTCCAGGGATGGGGCACCCACAGCTTCTCTGTGCAACCTGTTCCAGTGCCTCACCACCCTCACAGTAAAGAATGTTTTCTGAATATCTAATCTAAATCTAGTATCTTTCATTTTAAAGCCATTGCCCCTTGTCCTGTCGCTACACACCCCTTGTAGAAAGTCTCTTTCTGTCACAATTGATCTGAGGTGAGTCATTTTGGTCACAAGGGCTGTAAAAGTACAGAAAAAAGAAAGGAAGAGGGAAAAGGAGTCTATAACCTAAATACAGAACACCGTAACAGAAGCAAGGAGAGGAATAGCTTGTTTTCAATATCTCAAAGAGGAAAAAAAACTTCAATGCTATGAATTTTATCCCTCCAAGTTCATAGTGCTAAAACAATATTATAATGCTTATTCTTTCTGAATTAATTTTATCTTTTTATCTTACTGGGCAGTATAAATAACTTTTTTTTTTTTGCAATATTTCTGGGCAAATTGTTAGAATTAAGAGGGATAGCACTGGTTCATTAATTGTGAGAGAGAGCATAGAGAAATTGTTTATCCAGAATTTTTTTACACATCTGACAATAACTATGGTGACAATATTTAGATTGAATTTGCCTCTCAAGTAGGTGATGTATGCTTGGGAATCTCCTTGCACCTGTGACTATATGTCCTACAACCTGCCAGCAGAGAAGTAAAGATTTGGTAAAGTTGTAAGCCACCCTTCCATCTCTGTGCAGGTCAATTCTTGAAATTATTTTTTAGGGTGACAAATTTTCCCTTAATATCAATGTGAAAAGGACAGCAGCATTAAAGCCCTGAATCCCATAGCATTCTATCAATTCTTCAAACTCTCAGTGTGTTAGTTGAGGTATGTCTGACTCTAGAGGTGGATAATAGTAAGGAAACCGGAGGAATCACACGGGATTTCCACACAGGACAGTAACTAAAGTGGACACTAACTAAAAACTAAGAGTCTGTTCTGACTAGACTGTTGGAAGGCAAAAAAAGACACCAATTAATTTTGAACCTTAAACAACACCCATTATTCTCTGTTTTTTCAAATGTATTATAACTCTGGACTACTTATTAGAGGCTGCAGTTCAGAGGTGAAGACTAAATCTTGGGTTTGGAGATGAACCTTTTTTGTATGGCAAAGAATATCAGTTTGACTCCAGTCCTACAGTGATTTATTCATTGACCTAACTCTGACTAGTTGACTTCAGCAGGATTGGTCAGATCTTAACAACATAAATAAATATTTTTAAGATCAGAACTTTTTCTGTAAAAAAATCCCTACATATTATGAATTAAAATGCTGGGGTTTTAACATAAAAATATAAACTCCAACAACTGCAGTTATTTATGCACTAAAATGGAAGGCAATGCATTATTAAATTCTTTAACAATAAATAGAAAGTTAATTGAAATGGAATAGAAATTGTAACAAACCATCTGGTGATATATATATATTCTTTCCTGTGCTCCAATTTTAAAGAATTTCATAAGAAACCAGTCTCAACATAATTAAGTAGGTATGTAGGACAGAATCTTACCAATCTTTTATCATTAAAGACTTTGTTTTCAGAGCTCTAGTCAGAGAAATTTTTTTTTGTGCTTCCTAATTTCATGAGTTATGAAGCCTTTTTGAATGTAGTGTGAGTTGTATTTTTGTAAATGTACAGTAAGTATTTGGATGTATCTTTTCAAATTATAACATGTATGTTTTGCATAATTAAAATTTCAACATGATGACATGCATAATCTAAGTGAGTTTCTTAAAAGTTTAGATTAAATTGACATCAAATCCTCTGAGTATATATACAGCATATCTGAAATATGTTTTCTCTTTTTGATGATGTTTCCCTTGCCAATAACTGAAAATGTGTTTGGTTTTAAGCAAGAATGCACTTATACTTCTGCAGGCAGAACCATTTTTATCTTCTGTTAGTGGGAAGAGACAAAGAATAGAGGAGACTATTTCTCTACCTTTATTTATGATGGAATTTTTTTAATTCTGCTGTGACATCATAGATCATTCTCAGCTGATGTCTCAGCTCTCCCACAGTAATTGCAATTATTTAAAGCCTACTTCTAATTATGATCCTGGAGGCATTCAATACACCAAAACAACACATTTATAATTATTCTTTCTATTACACGAAAAGGTCAAAAATATTATGAATAGGCAGTCCTTGGGATAAAAGAGGTGGCACAGCTTTCTGTTTGAGGATGCCCTGCTGGTCTAGCTAGGTATGCAGCATGCTGCAGTGCTGCAGGACACATACCAGTGCCCTGGAGCAAGAGTTGCAGAGAAAATTATCCAAGCCTACACCTTCTGTCATACCAGACAGGGACTGGTAAGGTTCCACACAAGACTTCAACTTCACAGGCCCTACTGGGCACCTAATTCTTCCCAGGACAGAGAAGCATGGAAAATACCACTATGGTGTGTGGAGAAAGTAGTTCTACAGGGGGAAAGAAAAGAAATTTCCTTGAGCAAAAAATTATGCAGATACAACTATGAGCAAGAATATGAGCAAGTACATTCCACCTCCTTGCTATTTTTCAAAGTTTATTACTGAGAAAAAGGACTACTGAAAGGGAACATGTAAAAAGGCTAAATGTCATGGAACAAATTAAAAAAAAAAGAAAGAGAGAGGCAGAATATCAATCTTCAAAGATAACAGAATGGAACATGCATGTACTGGAACAGTTGCAACCTCACTGATGCATAACAAAGAAGAAAAACCACTTTTGATTTCCTTACACTGACAAAACCTGATAACTAACCACATGTTGAACTTCCACATTTTGCAATGCACTGTACAGAAGCTACTGAAGAACAAGACCTAGATCTGAACCTATAGTCTTTAGCTACCCATAATGTTGATGAAGGACAGTTTCATTTTTTTAACAGGAACAAATGTAGGCGAAAGTGCCATTCGTGCACAAGACTGCTGAGTTGAATGCATAGGGCAGAGGAAGAATAGAAAACGTCTTTTCAAGAAGAGGAAAAAGACAGCAAGTGAAAGTTTTTTATAAACATTTTGAGACGAGGTATAATTCTTATAGCATAATTCTTACAATCCACTAAATAGAGTGGTTTTTGGTTTTTTTTTCAGAACATCCCTGACCATTGCCTGGCATCACAACACTTCATGAAATAAGCATCGCAACTCTAGTTTTCAAATTTTGTTCCATAAAGGCATCTATTTGTTCCATCAGCACAGCATGGCTATAGGTGATTGCCATCTCAGGGCAGGGAAGTCAACTTCCCTCATAGGACAGCCAGTGACTCACAGGGATAATTAACCTTGGGGAATCAGGTGATGCAGCATTGTCAAAAATGGTGTTTACCATATGTATGGCAGAACAGAGAGCTGATTTATAGGTTGATGAGATCATAACTTTAAAGGATTTCTTTTTCCTTATAAAATTAATGACAAAAAAACTTGTGGGAAATTAACTAGAGTGAAGATTAGATTATTTATATAGATGTTGAGCTTTCTATTTGATTTCTGTAATAATGCATTTATCTTTGACGAGCTGTAAGTGATGGCATTGCAGCAAATACCTAAAACAGAGATGTTCTTGGGCAGCCAAACAACTGGTCTTTAATAATTTAGCTGTATAATAGTATTTTTACCTTGATGATGCTTTCTTAGGTGTAAAGTATTGCTGATCTTTTCCCATAATGTTCATTCTTTCAGAGCATTAAGTGCAGAAGTCTTACCTTGAATGTGTTTTATCTTTCTTTGTTCAGTGAAGTCTGGTCTTTTTTAGCTTCAATCTACTATGTTAGAAAACTTTCACAGAAATCTGTTATCTTTTGTTTTTTAGGAGACCAATTTCATTGGCTGGATATTAATTTTTGTTTGGTTCATTCTTTTAATCAAACAAAGCACTGAATATTGTAACACATGAGGTAAAATATACACAGAAATATTTCTAGCTGAAACATATCAATTTCTTAAGTAAATATCTTGGGATTTGAACTTACCAGAAGATTGTGATTGAGAAGTGACAAGTTTGCCCAGTATGAAGATCATTGAATATGCTTGAAAGATGAGTCTCATGGTTGTAATGACACAACAGACTGTGAAGAGATGAATAATCACAATCTCTGGATTTACTATTTGATCACTTTATACCAGATGCTGGAGGGAAGTGGAGGAAATGACTACAGGAAATAAAAAAATGGCTTATCTATAGCTACAAACAAATCATAAGTCCAGGACCTTCTTCACACAATGTAAAAAAATCAAGAAATCCTCAGAATATAAGTATCTCTTTTGTCAGCCTTATGTTCTCACAGCTGTATCAATCAGAGGCGACCATAACCCTGTTACAAACCAGGACGAGGAAGCTGTGCAGAGGTGTGACCACACAGAATCACAGAATCAATCACAGTCACAGAACAGGCAAGGTTGGAAGGCACCACAGTGGGTCATCTGGCCCAACCTCCCTGCTCAGGCAGGCTCATCCCAGTGTACATTGCACAGGATTGTGTCCAGATGGTTCTTGAATATCTCCAGTGAGGGAGACTCCACAACCTGTTTGGACCGTCTGTTTCAGTGTGCAGTCACACGCACAGTAAAGTTCTTCCTCATATTCAGGTGGAATTTTCTGTGCATCAGTTTCTGCACACTGCCTCTTGTCCTATTGTTTGCCACCCCAAGAAAAGCCTGCCTCCATCTTTTTGACACCATTCCTTCAGATACTTACAGACATTGATGAGGCCCCCTCTCAGCCATCTCTTCTCAAGGCTGAGCAGGCCCAGCTCCTTCTGCCTTTCCTCTTCTGAGAGACATTCCAGTCACTTTATCCTCTTTGTCACCTTGAACTATCTCCAGGAGCTTCATGTCTCTTGTGCTGGGGAGCACAGAACTGGACACTCCAGATGGGACCTCACCTGGGCTGAGTAGAGGGGCAGGTTCACCTCCCTTAACCTGCTACCAGTGCTCTTCCCCATGCATCCCTGGACACCACTGGCCTTCCTGGCCCCAAGGACACACTGCTGGCTCATGAACAGCTTGTTTTCCACAAGGACCCCCTGGTCCTTCTCCACAGAGCTGCTCCCCAGNTGGCCTGCTCCCCAGCATGTCCGCCCCAGCCTGTGCTGGTGCCCAGTGTTATTCCTCCCCAGGTGCAGGACCCTGCATTTGCCTTTGTTGAATTCCAGACCATTCTTCACTGCCCATCTCTCCAACTTGTTGAGGTCCTTCTGAAGGGGTGCACAACCCTCTGGGATATCAGCAGCTCCTCCCAGCTTTGTGTTGTCACAGTTGAGACAGACAGATGCGACAACAACAGTATCGAGCAAGCAATGCCAATGTTTATTTTTACATTAGTTTTATACTACAACTGTGCAAAGTGCCATGGCTTTCTTTGTGGTTAATCATGAGTTTTCAGTTTTTTCCACACTTTCAAGTTTCAGCATTCTATTCCTGGCTCATTCTCTGGCTACAAGCTTCACTTCTTCATTTTCCTGGGTTGTTTCGGCACGTCTCAAGAGTACATGACCACTGACTGAGGGTCAGGATCTGCAGGGTCACAAGACCAGCTCATGGCCTCCACATTGTGTCATCAGTAAACTTGCTAAGAAGGCGTCTGCCCCTTCATTCAAGTCATTGACAAATTAGTTAAACAATATTTGGCCTGCTGTTGAAGCTTGGGGGGCACCACTAGAGACAGGCCTCCAACTAGACCCTGCACCATTGATTATGACCCTCTGGGATCTGACATTCAGACAGTTCTCAATTAGATATTTTTTTCCTAGCTGTTCTTGCTCTTTTTTCTGTGCTTGCATCAGAAAATGTGCAGTCACCTTCTTCTCATGCAGGGGCTCTCTTGGGCAGATGATCAAGTCGGTCATGGTGCATATGAAGTGCCCTGGGCACACACATTTTGCTGCCTGCCAGAGACCCCTGAACTACATTTTGCTTCAAATTTCTCAAGAGTAGAAGCTTTTCTACCATGGCTGGTACTAGGTATGGGTGGCTGGGAATATACCCAGAAGTGCTGCCATGATTTTTTTAGGCTTGTTTTCATTTCTCTTAGATCCCTACCTAAAATGTTCACCGTCCTTTTTAACCCAACAGCACTATTTGTCCAGTGAGACCTTTTTCAGCTTAGTCACTTAATCAAAGTCTGCATGTCCCAGGAAGACCCATTCAAATCTCAGTAATTCTTGGAAACCCCAGCACAACTGTCTGACAAACATACAGCATTCTGTTAACTGTCTGGTCCCTGCTTTGATCAAGTTCCTCCAGGGAGTCATTGATTCCTGGAACTAAAGTAACAAGTAACACACAAGTGAAATACTGAACCAGTTCATAGGTGATAGTTAATGGAAAGCTAATATCATTCATGGTTTCCACAGTCAGCATTGCAAAAGTCAGTGAGATAAACAAACAAAGGCAAAGGTCCAAAATCCTCTGGTTCTGCAGGACATGGCAACTCCCACCTGTCCCTGTTTGGATTAAAAACATATTTTTCTTCCAAAAATGAGTCTTATCTATCCTTAGAGAACATGTGAGTGTGATGGAGCCAATTTTCTCCCTTTTTGCTTTTCACACTGGACTGCAGAGCTTCTAAGGTAGTTCCTTGTTAGGAGGGAAAGGATAGAGGAAGAAAACAAACACAGGAAATATATCTAAAATACCTTCTGGATAATAATTATTTTGATTTTGAGAAACTACATCTAAAACAAGGTCAAATTCTCAAGCAACAACACCACATTTTCACTCACCTTTTCCTTCTACTGTGTATGCTGGTGCCACAAGTAATTATCCCCCCAACCAGTCTTGTCTTCTTTTTTGTATACTGAGGTCAAACAAAAATGAATCAGACAAAATTTCTCTTTTTACTGCTTTGGAACCCAAACCTAGGGCTGAGGTCCTGGGGAATAAAAATGACATCTAGGTCAAACAAACTGCTTGTATTAAGCTAATGCACTGTTGAGCTATTTTTGCTACTGCTGAGAGAAATATCAGATTTGGCACTAGAGGAATGTAGAGCTTTAGCACCTCCCACCTCCCCCTCATGCAGGCAGATCCTGGCCCAACCACCTGCCTTAGGCTGTGTTTACTGGAAGCCAGCTCTGATTACCTGATTGATTTTTTTCATGATCCTAGTCTGTGAACTGAAAAGCTGTACGTGATATCCTGGGATCTGTTCTCCTGGAATATTTTTTCTGCCTGCCTGAAGGAGTGTGGTTAATTGACTTGCCTGTGTACTCTGGGTCATCACTCTTGAGAGGACAAGGGCAGAGCATTGTCACAATGTGGTCCCTCTTCAGGGCTCACACACAATGGAGTGTTGGGTAGTTTGGCCTGAGAAAACAAGATCCATCCTGCAACTTCATGCAGGAATAGGGAAAGCAAACGGTGAGGGTGAGCTGAAAAGTAGCAGCCAGGGCTTCCAATGCTGACTGCTAGAAGAGAAAATTCCTAGCAAGACACACAGAGGATGAGAACAATGCAAGTAATGCAAGTGAATTAAAAGAATCCTTTTTGACTTCATTTTTCATTTTGGATCAAACCACACAAACAGATTTTGGTCCTCTGCCAACTCCTCTACCCACAGCAGCAGCTCTCAGGTGGTTGCACTTGCCAGCTGCAACCTCTAACTTTCATCAGTTTCCTTCCTCTCTTTTTATTCCCCTTTCTACTATTTCATTGGTGGTGTTAATGGGTCTTGGATCACCACATAGTTCAGCAAAGCAAATTGTGCCAGTTTAGTTTTTTCTTCATTTAGAGCCAAAACAATCAATAGTCTGTGAGTAATTTTCATTTATTGTTACTTATTTATTTATGGCCTTCCTAACAGACTCCCCAAAAAGCCCTGAAAAATACCAAAATTATCTCTTTTTGCAGAAATGACGCCTTTTAATTTTTTAGCATTAACAGGATGTGATTTCAGTGTGCTTTGAGTGAGGGGGATAAAGGGAACAATGACCCATTTATACAAAATAGTGAGTACCATCACTCCATGACAAATCAGTTTAGTCAACCTAGGACAATACAGCCCATTGTTGTGACAGGAGAACCTGATTCCCTGTTTTAATATGCTCCAAAGTGCATGTATAAAGATCTCTACTGTACACTTTGAACTCATCTTCAACCCATGGGAAAAGCTTAGGGGAGAAATCTTCAAGTGTTCCTGGAATTTTAAAAATTCACACTCTTGTACAATCACTTCAAAAAGTGTCACTTGGTGGTCTGTCCTTGTATCATCATGGTTTGGCCTTTCCTAGTCTTTTTTTATGAATGACAGGAAAGAAGTGAAAGGAAAAAAACAAGTGAAGAGGTCAGGTGGACTGCATGGATGAGCAAGGACCTCCTATCCAAAATCAGACATGAAATGGACTCCACACACAAGAGATGGAATCTGGTTGTTCTTGCAGGGACAGGGTTAGAGAAGTCACGGTCAGCATGGAGTTGAATCTGATAAGGAATGTGAAAGGCAACAAGAAAGGATCCACAAGTGTAGAAACAGTAAAAGGAGGACTAAGGAAGAGACAGACCTGCTTCTGAATGAATCTCATGCTGTGCAGGGCCTTTGGCTACACGATGGAGGTTCTCTTTGTCTGTGTCTGGTACTGGCTTTAACTGCTTCCGTATAAATTTCAAATCCTTACCTAAAAGAATAAGCATGCTTGGTCATTACATTAAAAAATCAACATAAATGCTCCATCAGCAACTAAAAAAAGGTAGTCTTTAAAAAATAGACCATAATAGAATAGAACAGAATAGAATAGAATATTTCAGTTGGAAGGGACCTACGTGGTTGGAATGACCATCTAGTTCAATGCCTGACCAATTCAGGGCCCACCAGAAATTAAAGCCTGGTATTAAGGACATTCTCCAAATGCTTCTTAAACACTGATAGGCTTGGGGCATTGACCATCTCGTTGTAGGAAGAATCTGTTCAAGTGTTTGACTTGCCTCTCAGTAAAGAAAAATTTCTCAATGTCAACTCTGAACTTAAAAACAAACAAAACAAAAAACCCAAAAAATTGTTGGCTGAAGTTAAACATCTTGTAAAGAAATCAGAAACAAGCAAGAACCTCTACAAAACTACAAATGAATAGTTCAGGTCATATAGCACTGAAATATTATAATTGAAAAAAAGAATGGGTAGTATACAACAGTTTGTTTATTGGATGGGATTACATGTTTCATTTAGAAAAAGTCTTTCATCATTCTGGGTAATAGTGCGTGTTCCATTTTTTACTACATTGCTTTGTTAAATTTTATCCTTGCTGGTGCGTATCTTAAAAACATTTGTAATAAGTAATACATTTTTGTTCTTCAAGTTGTGCTTTTATTTTCTGGGGAAGAGAATAATGAAAATATAAATTTTGGGATGTATCCTCAATTTTGGGAGTATTTTGCATCAAATGGAAACCAGGCAGCCATTTACATGTCTCTTTTCCCATATAAGTAGATGGGAAACGAAAAATGTAAATGGCTGTCTGGTTTCCATTTCATGTCAACATTACATGTGGGGTCCTTCAATTAAAAGTCAAAATGGCCAAAGTAAATTTTACCATACGGTCTATAAAACAATCTCTAGAAGTCAGAGTAATTGTGCACAAGTAAATTTATGAGGACTGTTTGATTGCATAATCCTTCAGATTACACAAGATTAGGATTCTCATTATTTAATACACTTTAATACATGTTAATAATAACTAAGACTATGCAATTACATAATTGCAGTATTGGAGTCCTGTAATGCTAGGGAAGATTAGAGGATTAATATAATTTCTGCGAGTTTCAGTTAGTCTCCTTTGAAGAACTCTGCTGCTTCCATCTGCCATTATGGAGTATTTTGACCTATTTTTGAGATTTCCAATCCCCTGGCACGTTCCTTTTCAAAACACCAACACGTCTTCCCTTGATCTTTCCTGGTAAAAGGTGGAGTGCCTGTCATCCTGGAACAATTGCATTCCAGCTGAGGGGCTTTATTCATGTTCCCTAAAATGGTAAAGAAGCTGAAAGAGATGCAACAGAAACTGATAGTGAACATATATATGGCAAAAAGGCCTGACTTATTAAAGAATATATAAGCTGTAATAGGTACGAAACTATGGTGGATTACATGGGAGAAGAGAAAACCTAAATATTCATTTTGGAATACATTTCTGGAAGAAAACATATTTTACTAAAGTACATCCTTCTATCTAGGCACCTTTGCCACACTTAAATAAAAAATGTAAAACAGGAGAAAACAAGGAACTTAAAGCTAGTTAGTGGTGTTTACACTGCTAAGAAGAAAGAACAAGTAATGGAGCCAATATAAAACCAGTAATATTTCCTTCTCCCACCATAAAGCTATTTCATCCTGTGTATCTCATTTCTCCATGAGTCCTCACCTGCTGAGTGCAGTGGGCAGGAGACCACATCAGGAATATGTCTGGGCATTATTCAATCTTTCTGAGTTTGAACTGCTTTGGAATACATCCAACAAAATATGCAAGGTGAAGTGGTGAAACACCTCTTAGAAATCACAGCATGAATGGAGAAGATCTGATGGTTAAATAACCATTTCAAGACTGGATCATAGCCTCTCCCATAAGTTACTCACCAGCTGGGGCTGCACTATGGAAATCCTCACCTGCTTTTCAAATCATGAGAGAAAAAGCATTGTTTCTGAAAATCTACTTTTATGTCACACACACCATGCACTGACTTATCTGTTGCAGAGATTCATTACTATCACTGCCACCTTTTCAGCTCCTGGAATCCATAGTGGCACTCTGTTCTCATTTAGCAAGCTCGTGTGAAACTTGACTTCAGTGAAAGCTAAGATGTTAGAAAGGGTATGGGAGGAAAAGATAAAGATTTGGTCTTGATTTGCTTCTGTGTTTGTAGAGAATAGATACTGTCCCCAAGGGTGACATGTGAGGGATAAGACCGCAAGGAAAGTAGGTGACAGCCAAAGGGTTGTGCCTGCACCATCTCTAGGGCACAAAGAAGATGAGGCATCTGGCAAGCACTGATTTCATGCTTATGTTCTCTTAAAGTGTTGAAGGCTCCTGCACATACTGCTGAGTCCCAAATGGTCAGGAAACTCCATGAAATGCACCCTGGGATTTCCAGCTGGCTTCCCTCCCCCTCCTCCCGCAACTGCTGCAGACAGTGATGGGGAGGAGATAAGGATTCAGTTAAGAGCTCTTCCGGAGAAGCATCTGCTCATGCAGTTATATAGGAGATACCGAAAGTAAGATAAGGACATTAAGAATTATTTTTTCCATACTACTTTTAGTTTCTTATGAATGTAGTTACTTTCATACATGATGACTAAACACAGTTGTTGGATTTTTCTGCTGTTGAGTGCCAAATTTGACGTTGTGAGTCAAATTAGATTATTGAAGTAGAGCTATTTAGTTGTTTACAACTGTTTGGGGTATTCATTGGCAAAGGACAAGTGACAGGCTATTCCTGCAGACTCTTGCATGACTGCAGTCATACAAGCTACAGCACTAGCAAACCAATGCTCATAGCCTTCCAGCAATACATTAATTTCAACATGCACTGACATAGCCTTGAAAAAGCCAAGCACCACCAGATTTTACCCATTGCTGATATGGTGGTATTTCAGAAGTTTGCCGGGTGGAGGGTGTGTTAAAACAGGCTAAATGCTTTACCCACTTAATGTCTGTGCTCAACTTAACAGCAAAATCTTGTGGCATCTGGAACAAAGCATTTTTTTTTAAAGAACATAACAGTGTGAAATGATGCTAGATTGAGTAGTCAATAATGTCAGGATGTACTGAGATGACTGCAGATTTTTATCTATGAAAAGCATTTTAATCCTTATCTCAGGTATTTGTTTTGATAGATACAGGTACCACACTCATTTTATTCCTCAGACAGTTTATTGCATTGATTTCTGTATAGCTTTTAGGTAAGAAAAAGCTGTCCCAACATCACTGCATACTAAAAATTCCATTCTTTTAAAACTACTGAGCAAGGAATTTTGGAAACAGGATTTTCATTTTTGAACTGGAACTGATCTGAGTTGGTATTTTCTTATTGAGAATTTTTATTTGCTTTCTCATATCATTACAATTCTTATCTCACATGGACTTTGAATGAGAATCATCACTTTTCACTTCTTACATGCCTAAATTCAATCACAGGAAGATCTGCAAAGCTGGTATTTGGAATTGAGCCCTGTGAACCTGCTATACACTGAACAGTTCATTCTCATTTTCATAACAGATTAAATCTCTCATGAACTTTCTACGACTGAAAACTCCTATATTCCACCACTGTTGTTGGCACTGTTCTAAAAATATTCCAGACTGCAATCACTATTTAAATATATTTTAGTGCTCTTGAGTTTAATTCCTGCACAAAATAAAATCAAAGATATTTTCGACAATGTTCTCTTGCCCTTGAAATCAGATATTGAATTAATTTAATTAAGATTAAAATCAGCAAATATTTTAGACCAGTCACAGGGCAGTGCAGGAATCAGAATATGAGAGCAGGGAGCCGTGAAGGGGAAATATGCAGGGAACAGAGTCTCCTTCTGCTGTTGTTGCTTTCAGAAAAAAAATACACCTCTGTCACAGAGGTGGATTTGTATCCTTAATTGAGTCAAGGAAATACAAACAGATCCTTTTGTCAAATAGTGCAATGCACTGCAAGAGAAGCATTTGCTACAGATGGCAACAATTCTTAATTTTCCTGGGTGTTGAAGACTAATGGTTTTGCTGGAGTATAAGGCCTGGGATGGGATTTTGAATTACACTAAAATTTTGGAGGACCCTGAGAAGAGCTACAGATTAGCTATTAAAGTTTATCTAGAACGGGTTTGCTCTGAAGATTTTCATCTGCCCTGAGCAGCAAGCAGGGAGCAGAGATCCCTGACCCTGCAGGCCAAGGAGATACCTACAGCATGTCATCTGAAAAGGGAAACAAGGCCTTCAAGTTTTGCTCTTGCTCTAGGAAGATCATATTGTTTATTTTCTTCACTTTTTCACCCAATTATTTTAGCATCAACTATTTTGAATGTGCCCTCCAGAACAGGCATATTTCCACTTTAACTTAACCTGTGTTTTACGAAGGGTGGTTTCGATCTAACTAACAGCAAGTACTTCTCATGAAAGCCTGCTGTGATTCTTCAAACAAGCAGTCGAGGCACCCTAGCAAGTGCCCAGCTCTCTGATGCATTGCTTAAGGCTATCCAGGAAGGAGCAGAGCTTCTTTTATAGCAGCAGGCTGGTGTGAGAGCTGTCATTTCTGGGGCGATCAAGGGAAATTATGTCTTCCAATGATGAGTAATAGCTGGGAAAGCCTCCAGCATCTGGCAAGCTAAATGCAAGCAGGTTTGGACTCTGATGAGTCTCAATGGGGTTTTAATAAATGAGAACTACTGAAAATTTTCCAGGCTTGATATAAATTAACCAAAATATCAAAAATAAGGTTTTCTAATATTCGTGAAAGAAATGTGAAATTTATAATGCACCCAAGAAATTGTCCCCTATATGGTAAAAATAGGGTCTTTTAAGGCATCTTGAGCTACACCTGTCTTTCCACATTGTATCAAGGTTGAGGCAGTTTTTCATTTGCAAACACACATAATAAAGTTATTTATGTCTTGCAGACAACAGAAGAAGGAAGACAAGCCAACTGTGTCACCTGGCTTTGTGCTGTATTCCTAGTGACCATTTCCTGCTGGATTATGGGGGCTTCATTCTGCTCCCTGTTTCTGTCTTTCAGCTCAGGGGCTGGTTATGCTTAGATCTTACTGGGTTCTTTCCTGAACTCCGTTCTGAGACTGAGTTCTTTCCTAGTGTTTTTATGTTCTTGATTATGTTTGTCTGTGTATCTGTGTGTACACTCACACACACACATCTGTATGTATAGCTTCTGTATTAATAGATGCATAAATACATGTCTAACCATTTCCCACGACAGATTATTGCTACATAGACATATGAACATACTCATGTATTTTATTATTTTACCCTGGGATGAATCAAACTCTTATAGTTCATATCTCTGGATCCAATGAAATCAGATTTCAAAAGGGATTTCAGCGTACCCCTCAGAATATTTCATAATTTATACCCTCCGCTGTCCTGGAAGTTGAATACTGCAGTTAATCTGCCTCCCTGGCTCACACCCACTTGTTAGAGTTGGCTTACATTTGTAAATTATACACACACAGCAAGTGAAAGAACTCTCATAGCAGCTGGAGTCACTATCTATGCTCAAGTGCTTTCAGGTGATAGACTTTATACTGTACGCATTACAGATTGGACCCAAAACTGGCATTTTTTTCTTGGGTTTGACCAGATGTGAAGCACTAGCTGACAAGAGTCCTGACTTACTGAGTGTGCCAGGGGAGTTCTCAGGGAGGCAGTGCTGTCCACTGGCACGGCCTGTGTCCAGTGGTCCTTGAGACTGCGTCCACTGTGGGGTCAGGAGAAGCTCTGCCAGGGCAGCAGCTCCAGCTCTGCGTTCAGGTTCAAACTCAGCGCCTTCCACAGGAGGACACAGCCATGTGAACACACAGTTTCGAGTGCGAGAATGGGGGTGAACTGTGTGGGGATAAAGCCCTCCACAAACTCCTCAAGAGAACGTAGAATCTACTCAAGTTAATACTCTGCTGTCACTAGTTAAGATGTTGGACTAATGAGTAACAACTTCATGGATCTCAAGTGTGGCTGCTCTGGGGAATACAGGGAAATGAGATGGCTTTGAAAGCCTGAGTAGTGAAAAGTTGAAAACCAGATAAACTTTAAAAATTAGCATTTGATTTCATGCAGAGCTGATACAGCCAGGCATAGGCATTGAGAAAGCAGAATCACCTCTCTTTTTCTAACAACACCAGCAAAGCCACAGTAATCTGTATCTCACCTGGTTAAATTACTCAAGTGGTCTGTTTTTGCCCGCTACTTTATTTCAAAATGAAATGAAGCACATCTTCCTTTAACTCATTCTGCCAATAAGGGGTTCAGGCTTTTTTTTAAATTTTATTGTATATATTCAGTTAGCAAACATAATGCATACATAAAACATTATTTAAGCTTATACGTAATAAATTTTAAAGCATTTAAATCACCAACTGTAAAGCTTTTGAAAGTTAAAATATTAATATTTCCAAAGTTCTGATTTCATTAAATAAAAAAATTAAATTATAATTGCAATAACAAATTTAAATGATTTTTAATAAAAAAAGATAGAAATAAGAATGTTTGGAGGGCCAAATAGTCCTCAAAAATATCAACTATGTTTAGAGAAAACTCTCCTCTACAGAAGATAGTCATGCCTGGATGAAAACACTTCAGCCTTTGCTTATTGAAAATGTTAGGCCTCTTTGAACATACATGGAAGTACACAAGCACCATTTAGCTGACACAGGAGGACTGTGGGAATTATTCATGGGAATAATTAGCAATCTTCTACAGACCTGATTACAGGACAGTGAGCTAATGAGTGCAAAAATAAACAGACAAACAGAAGTAAATGCACAAGGATGCAGAATAGCACCATGGGAGGAAAACATTTTTAAAGGTGAAAGAAAAGGATTATTGATTTATAAACTTATTTTGCACAACTTTATGTTGTGCCTCTGTTTTGCATTTGGGTTTCAAATGTCTTCCAAAGTACACTCATGATTTCATGCATAATCGGTGTGACATGAAATTACAGTGACTGCTGATGCAAATGAGGTAATTGTGCACACCAATTATGTGTAATATGCCTGTTGCCTTGTTTGAATAAGCAATTACAGAATTTATAGAGACAAGCATGTTAACTAGGAATGCATATTAGGCACAAAATTACCACCACTTTATTCAGAAAATCAGGCAAAGTAGAATTAGCTGTGGGAATGGTTATGAATCTTGGCATTTTTCCTAGGCACAAAATTTTAGTTTCATTATATGAATTTCTTGCATTTATACCAGCCTACACCCCAAAGTGATTTAGAGAATAAATAAGCTCAATAAAATTAGACACAATGCCTAGCTAAGTATTTGAATGGTCATTCTGATTACCCTGGCACTCCTCAAATTTCCGTGCAAATCTTGTGGAAGCAGAGTTATCTGTGAAGAGCTTTTAATTTTCTGCTGAACTTTGGTTGCACCACTGGCAGATTAAACAATACCACATACTGCCAGGCAGAGGAGGGAATGAAGAGCCAGCACACTACAACCAAGTTTTTAGCCAGAGCAATGCCTGATGCTTTTTACCTTTGGACATTTGGCATCCTTACATTGCCATTTTTATGCCCACTGTGAGATGTGCTGTCAGACAGCCTCACAAAGTCACTCACAGAGTGATGATAACTCCTGGATCATCCAGAGTCTTTCAGAGTGCTTTGGCCATTGGCTGATCCAGACAGATTCATCAGTGATTTCTAAGTCTTAAAATGCCATGCACATGCAAAAACTCAATTCCCTTAGAGCTTTTGTTGCAAGTGAAGCCATAATATGCATTTGTCAACTTGAAAAACAAAACCTTTCATTTAATTATTCCTGATGGTGTTCTTTTATATAGTCTAAATTCTAATTAGGTGTTGATTATTCTAAAACAAAGATGTCAAGATAAAGAGAAAATTCAGAAAAACTTATTTTATACTTTACAACCTATTTCTAAATCATTTTAAATGGGTATTTCACATTATTTTCAAATTACAAACAAGATGTATATAAACATTTAGATCTATTCCAAGTGATAAAATCAATAATTTAGTACTCTTTAAAGAACCCTCAAATCAAGGCCATAGAACTGACAAAATATTTCTTCCAGACCCAATATCACAATTTTTTTTCCCACTGAGAACATACCATTCCTTGCAATTGAGCTGTTTGCATGTGTAAGACTATGTGTGCCAGTCATGAGGGTAAATCAGGTATTTAGGAAATTGCCTGGAGGTCCAGATTATAGCTGAATTATTTCAGCTATTGGAAGTTTACATTTTTTGTGTTTGTAAAACCAAGAGAATACGTTGGCAAAAACCAAGTCCCCAGAATATCTAACAAAGTGTATGGATTTGGGATCAACCATTTAACTCCCATGGAAAGCTCAGCAGAAACCTGAAGTGTATCACCTAAGCTGTCCTTCTTTTGGCCCCTGGTGTTGACACCAAAAACTTCAGCATTTCAGCACCTGAGATTCATGTTGCAAAATTATATTTTTAATACTGGTGGACTAGCAAAGAAGAAGAAACAATCTTCTTCTGGTGGAAGAAACTGGTGGAAGAAACAATCTAGTTCTCTTTTTAAAACCAAACAAAGCAAACCGAAACAAAATCCTAAAACTCCTTATCATTCCCTCTTCCTTCCCCTCACCTCCTTTCCCCTGTCCTCCAAGGAAAACACAGTGGGCCTGATCAACCTAAATTCTAATTTCATCTGTATGCAGAGAAGTCACCCTGTCTTAAAATTGGCTCAAAAAATGGTAATCATCTGTTTTGAGTTTCTCCAAGAGTCAGTCTATTTTATTCATTCAAATTCATATTGAACTTGAGTTCCTCTCTGTGTGGCAAGATTTGACATTATCATTCCTCCTGTCTGCTCACTACAATTTTCTGATGAACATACTTAAGTTAAACCCATAGCAATTGTTTGCAGCCTCTGTGCGACCTTAGGATTCCTGTGTCCACTTCAAGTTTGTAAAAGGTTTCAGTGCTTAAAAGCCTCTCTGTGATTTTTTCCAGGCCTGTGAGTTTGCATTTCCTGGCAAACATTTTGTCACTACATATTCCTGCATAGACTTAAAAAAAGGTTTTTGGTATAAAAATCTTCCCATAAAAATGGGAATACAGTAGAAATCTTTTTTATGGGTAACTCCCATTTTCTTACTTTTGTTGTAGAAAAATTATGAAATCTATTTTTTTTTTTTAAACAACTTTGTGTTGTTGTGGTTTTCACAAAGACAGAAATGTTTCAAATCATAAAGATCTGATTTCAGTTAAATTTTCTAAACACTTGTAAAGTGCCAGTCTGGTAAGTATGTAAATATGGTATATAGTGTTTGGTTTTGTCATTTGGCAGCTTTTCCAGTTTTGGGTGTTGGCTGGAGAAGTTCAGGCATCTCTGTTTACCCAGTCGTCCTACCTTCATAAAAATTTGTAAGAATAACACGTAAACATCTGTGTCTCACTTGTTGAAGAGCTATGATTAATGTTGTGTTTTTATCTATAGTCATATATTTTAATTAGTTCTATATTGCTAAAAAGTACTATTTAGTGTAATAGACTAGCAGCAATTGAAATTTTTAGTGGAACACGTCTGTGTCATGCGGTTTCAAAAACCCCAGACTTCTGTTTTACATACTACTGGATGATGCAGAATTTTGTCGATTCATGTCAGTCTTGTGGTGTTTTAGAACTTCTTTCATCTGTTCTTGAGTGAATCCATATATGTAGAAGTTTATGAACATGAGACTGGAAAGGAAAGTTAACTTCATGCATTCCGTCTTACCTCTGGTTTGTATTCTGAACTAAGAAATTCCACCCAACTGCAACCTTAGCTATTTCCCTTTGTTTCAGCCCATGGTATCAAAATGCAACTTTTTCAGAAGATTAAAACCGTGATGAAAATTCAACACCAGAACTTTTTTTTATAAATAATTTTTCATGCATTGTCATGAAATGTGGATAACATAATAATCCTATGTAGTTTTTAAAAGTTTAAACTGGAATTCAATTCTCGATTTAATTACATTTTTTTATGTGTGTGTGTTTCATTTAATGAGATTTTGTTTCCTTGTTTTCTTTCTCATGTTGATTAGAGGTGAATTTCTAGTACAGAGGAAACTCCTCTCATCTACCTGCCAAGCCTTTCTAAGAAGTCCAATGTCATGTTCATCCAAAGTTTGGGGTCTCCCTATAAATAATGCTGTCTCAATACTCAACAGATGGTGCTGGACACTTTGTGAGAGCTTTCGATCCTGCCTACCATTACCTTAGTCCAATATAGCAGAAGGGGATATAATGGCCTGAGGAGAGTTTGTGTTCTTTGCAACCGTGGAAGACTTTGGTGTGGCAAAGAAAGCAGGGGGATAAGTGGACATTTAATGATACTCCCTTGCACTGAACAAATGGCTGCACATTATCAACCTACTAAATATGTTTCTATTCCCAATTTGCCTGTAGTTCTGAAAAATTGTATCAGAATCTCAAATCTCAGAAGATACTTTTTCAGTTACTCATAGGTTATTAGTGCTCCAAGTAGTACTGAAGATTTAAAGCGGGTCTGGAGGGAAGAGCTGCTCAGAGGTGGAGGCATGAATCAAGTGAACTATTTATACACTCCATAGGTGATCCTACAGTAAAGAGGATGGAGATGCCATCCAGCTCTCTGGAGATCTGGCAATCCTCTGACTTCAGGGAAGATAATTTTGCATCCAGGAATGAGGTCCATGGTGTTCATATTTTGTTATCTGAACTAATAATAACAACAAAACATTCTCATGCCTTTTAATGGCTGATTACACTGAAGATTGCCTGAATCTAGAAGAGTGAGGATAGAAAAATACTCAAAGCAAGGTGATATCTAAGGCCACTGTGCCATTTTTTCACAAATGCTACTTCTTTTTGGGCTGGAGGGAGACTCTTCAGCCAAGAAATTTTCTTGTCTTGTTATCCTCTGATCTAGCTTCAGTGTCTAGTTTCTGCTGAGAAGAACCTTCAGTACAAAACTAACTGGAAATGAACACAAAACAATATTCTTAAATGGGTAAATCTGCTTAAAGAAGGAAGGGGAAAGTCAGTCTCCAAAGTCTTTTGCACTAGTAGCAGCTTGGTCTTTTTCCTCAACAGCCTCCATTTTATTCTCTCTGTGAGTTGTTTTAAAAAGGAAGCAGGGGCCCTTCTCAGAATTGTAGCAAATATAATTGAATTTCAAATGTTGTTTTTCAAACAAACAAACCGTAGAAAAGTTGAGGATGGAGAAATATAAGCAAAGTTTTCTAAAATGCTGTTGTACAGGCAAACACGTTTTTACTTAAGTTGAGCTCATTTCTGGTAACAATATTAACTTTGTGATGGCCATGACCAGCAGGCATATGGAGAATGGAGGGTGGCGGTCTTTATCAAATTAGATCTAAAGAGGAAGAACATATATTTAGGGTCTTTTTTTTCCTTAGTATTTTTTTAGAAGGAATTCTGGAAAGGGCAAGTAGAGGGTGGGAGGGCTCATGGAAAGATCATATTTTTTGGAGCTGGAAAGAAGGATTCTGCTTTTGTTAAAGAACATCTTTTCAAGATTATACTTTTTATTTACTTCTGTTTAAATTGTGGTGCTGGTATGGAAACTCAGGCTGAAAATTTGTATCTGCTTTTCTTGAAATTTTTCTCTTTTGACTTGGTATGACAGAGTTGGGTATGACAGAGTTCCCTGTGCACATGAAAGGAAGCAAAGTAGTTTCTATGCTACATTGATATTTCATAATTAGATATTCCATGCTTTTTTTTTCTGAAACCCATTCAGATACAGAGAATTTCATGAATCCATAAATAACTGCAGGGAAATACTGTTTGACCCAACCCTTTGCCCAGTCCCAGTCCCTCACTGTAGAAGGTGCTTCACTGATGTGGAGTAGTCATAAAAAGAAGTTGTGGAGATTGTAAGTAAAAATGGCTTCCTGGGATTGCACACTCACAAAAGGTTGGAATGTCATGTGTCTATCAGTTTGCACTGCCAATGAAAATCCCTTCTAAAGCTAGGAAATTCTATGTTTAAGAGATTTAGAAACAATAAATATAGGCTCCCCACCCCTGCTACTCCCCTGCCCCTCTCCCATATTATTTTCCTGTAGCTGAGTGGCTTTCAGAGCAGAGGATTTCTTGGTTCACTTATGTGACAAGAGGACCAAAGCTCACAGCTAAGGAAGGGTCAGGCTGAATGCTCAGTGTGTTTCAGCACAGGCATTGATTCACTGCTCTTCTGCATGAGGGCAAAACAATGCTGTAATGGAATTTCTTCAGTTTTATCTCACTTTCCCCTGGTGTAAATTGTGGCCTTCAGTGCAAGCCTGCAAAGTGGAATTTTTCTGTTTTTCTCCCCATCCTTCAGTTATCAACCATGAAACTACGAAAGACAAAATTTTCACCACTCTTTTGCTGTTAAAGAACTCCACCTTAAGCTGCAAGGAGAGCTGTGGGTGGCTGCAACCCATCTCTGCCACCCCTCTCACCATGGATAGCAAACATATTGTCAGTCAGGCTCGTGATCTATCTCAGTTCTGTGTTGAAATACAAGCATAAATTAGGGATGAATACATTAACATTAGTAGAGATGATAAACTGGACAATAAGAAAAGGAACTAATAAATTCTGCTGAAGTCAATGTCACATTAAGAAAGAGTAGAAAAATTTAGTGACATGTAATACAAACCCCTTACAGGGAAAAAAACAAACAGATCAAGACAGAACCTTTTTCTTTTTTCTCTCATCTCCAATTTTATTATCTCCTTTATCAATCAGCAAAACAGAAAAAGCAGAACACATTGAGCAAGTTTGAAGTTTTGTTTTGAATAAAATGGATTCTGTCTGTTCCATATTCATTCCACATTCATGCTCAGGCAGCACTTTTCTTTACACGGGGGAGGGAAGAAGGTAGAGGAGGGAGTGAAAAGATGAAATGTGCCCACCAGTTCTGGGTGACACACCTCTGAATTCACATGTAGAGATTCACTGCTGCAGCCAGTGATGTGCCTGCACCCACAACCCAGCAGTAAGAGCCCTGCCTGTGTGGCCATTTAAAAAGGTCACAGAAAGTCATGTGTCTCTGGTCAAAATCATGGATGGCTGTTCTGTGTGACATTGTCACTGTGCAAGGTTATATTTTAATGATCACGTTTTTTAGGAACTTTCTACAGCCTTTCAGTGAACAGATTCCAGGAAGAAGATATAGGCCACACCTACTCATACTCTTATCAAAGGTGATAAGCTTATCTACACTTCAAAGACTGTATATTTTCCTCCCCTTGCCAAGGGGTGTACAAGCAAAAAGAGGTAGGATCTCTGTTCCAAATCTCTTCTCTATTCCCTCCCAGGGAGAGCGTGGCTTGGTCTCCCAAAAGCCCACTCCTCTCCAGGCAGACAGGGCACACCCTTAGCCCCTCCAAATGCAGTCTGGAAAACTCCATGCCAAAGATGAGGTCCCAGTACGGGCGAGGAGGACACCTGTCACTGCCAAACCAACCAATCCTCCAGGCATACCTGGAAAGGCCAAAGGAAAGATGTAAGAAATGTAGAGTGCAACCTCCTCCTCTCTGGTCAGCTAAGAAGAAAAATGAATGTATTCCAGCCAAAAACAGGACAGTAGCTCAGTGGCTTATTGGGTTACAGAAGTGTGTTTGACAGGTCTTGATGAATTAAGGCTTACTGTATGAGATTTTTGAATCACCTTTTGAACCCATGTTCCTCAACATTAATAGCACTCCTTGGAAAGGGTTTTTAATGATTAACAATGCACATTGTTGGAAGAGAAGTATCTGATTTGCTTCGTTTATAGCCAGTTGTGTAGTTTATAACTGGTATAACCATCCTTCCACTTATTCTGCTCCGAGCTGAAGGATCCTAGACTATCCACATAGTCCTTTCTCAGGTGCGAGCTGCTTCACACCTTTTACCTCTGTTGCCTTTCACTTTCTAGATGTATTTTATGCTTCTAGTTTGGACAGACAAACCTGTAGCTTTTGAGCCGCTGTTACACCCTGAAGTTTCACAATGTCATTATAATATATTCTGATTTGCTCTTTTTTACCTCAGTAATTCCAAAAATTCTTGAAACTAGAAAATAAAGCATACCCATAACACTACATTGGAAAAAAACAGATAGACCATCAGTTTGTCTTGACAGGATGTTTGTGTTATGATTCAACAAATCAAGTTGCTGCTTTATATCACGTATCATCTGGCTTTGGAAAAAAAGAAAACAAAAAAGGAGCAAAGCAGAAACAAAACAAAACCCCAGATAACCAAACCCAGCCAAATAACCAAAACTAATACACTTCAATCTTTTGTACTATGTGATTCTGTAATATTTAAAGTTAATTTATTTCAAGAGCTTCAGATTTATTTTGAAATAGTTCCTGCTTGCACGATTATATTGGTTTTTTAAGCCAAGGAAAATACATCTTCATTCTGATGTGATGCTCAGATGTCACCTACCTCTCCCTCCTTCTGTGGATGAGACTGGACTCTGATATCAGTTTCTACCTTGCTGTGATGAACAGCCAGGCTTTATGCAAGAATGAAATGTACTTCCCAGTGTTTCAATGGAATAAAGAAGTTCCATGTACTCAGTGAGAAATTTGCTATCGATTTCTTTGAGAGTACAGTTGGTGTGCCCTCATAAAGATTTCTTAATTCTTTGATTTGCTTTCAACACAAGTGCAAAAATTATATTTTAGTGACAGAGCTGAACATGTCTTTAGGATGTGTAGAACCACAGTAATGAGTTACATGCTTTTTAAAACAGATATTTAATCAATTCATGTTATTTCCAAGCAGCTCAGTGTTTATCTCATTTGGTTTCCTTGACAATTTCCTGATTTTAGATGCATTGTTAGCAACTGATTTTGTTTTTCAGAGAGCCCTTTCACTCAGTGTCACATAAGAAAAGACTTTTTACAGAGGAAGAAAAAAATCAGTGAATTCTTTTATTCTTTATTGATTACAAAAATAAAATTTAGTCTTCCAAGCTATTAAGTATGAAACATACCAATCAGCTCATTAGCTGAAGATTGCTTAGTATGCATGAGACTGATTTAATTGCATTAAATAAATATAGCCAACTTCTTTACAGGTCACATCTTATGCATGTATTTAGTATTTCAATAATTTTATTTTTCAGAACAGTAGTGTGTCTTCAAGAACTTTGAGCCTGATTTATTAGGTAAATGAAGTTGGATTGATCCTGCTGTGTGTGTATACAGACCTGTGTCTCTTCATCACCTCTTTTTTCTTCTTAATTCTACTTGCCAGACTCAGCTAGATTTTGACTGAAAGTAAAAGACTGATAAATATTCAGTGTTCACAAACATTAAAGAAGCAGTCATCAAGGGATAGGGCAGACTCTTGTGACAGGCCAATTCATTCAACCTGCATAGCCATGAAAGGGTCCCCATAGGGAAAGAGTGCAGAGTTATTTTATTATGGTAGAGATTTTTTTGTCTGCTTCAGCAGTAAAACACCAATTTCAGCTTTGTATGGCCATTTTGGAACAGCCACATGATCATTTGGAAGGATGTAATTTTTGCTTATTTCAGCATCTCATAGATAAATCAGATTAGTGTCTCATGCTCTGGTTCCAAGTGAGGCAAAAACAACAATTGTGACACCAGGTCAGTCTTAGGCTTCAAGCAGAAAATGAGTTCAGAATTCTTCCACTTTTCTGGACTGACTTCAGACGGAGTCATAAATGACCATTTCAAGCACTCAAGAGGACATTTTTGGTCATGGTTTGGTCAGTCTTCCAAGTTCACAAAATATTTATAAAAATAACAGAACTTGCAGATTAGTGGATATATATGGTAAGAAGACTGGTCTGAAGACAGGGCACCTGGGAGCCATTTTCTTATTCATCACTATGATATTTTCTCCATCTTTGTATTTTCTACATTTTCCATATTTCTACATTTTAACTACATTTTTCCATTTATGCTTTTTGATATAATAACTAGTGCTTTTCCCTTGTTTATTTTCAACTAAGTTTATGTGCTGAACTAGAGCTCTTGTAGTAAGAGTGGGAGCAAGAGGGAGGTCTCACAAATCCAGGGAGAAAAGTAGAAGAAGACAGCCATCCTTGTGTGGCACGAGCCATCTTTTGGGGGTATCAGTCTTTCTCCATGGCATATGGGGGGTTCTGGTTTTCTAACAGATGCACCTTATTTAAGTGGAATGAATCTGGGCATAGGTGTTTGCTTGTTACTCCTGACAAGGCAGCTGTTATCTTGGTAGAAAGTTGTCACACAAATATGTCTAGTTTTCATTGATTTGAGGAGCTGCCATGGCCATCACGATGATGTGCAGCTGCAAAAGTACCCTGAAGTAAAGGGAACAAGAAAGTGATCATAGTAGGAAGGCAGGCACATGGATGAGGAACTCATTCATAACTCATTCATTGCTGTTTCTATCACCAGGAGAAAAAAATTACTAAAGCCCTGGTGTGAGATCAAACAAACGAAATAAAATAGAAAAGACCCAAACATAGTGATGATCTAGACATCAAAGAGTCTGGTTCTCCAGTCCCCTCGCCTTCTGCAGTGACCTATGCTCAGTCAGGTGAGTGAAGAGTGGGTTGAAAGGCAGCTGCTCTCATGGAGAAGCCCTGCATACAGATGTATTCTCTCACAAAATACAGAGCACTGAAAAATCCAGCTCTGTTCCTTTAGCCTGGAAGTTGTTACCTGTCTTCTCTAATGTAATGCCCTCAGTGGTCCTGGAGTCTGGGCACTGACACATGGAGAGAGCTACACTAATCCAACCTTCAGTACTCCTGGAACACACAGTCAAGAGGGGTATAAGCCTAGCAACCTGGGATATCACAGGTTGAGTGAAGAGGATTGTATATTATGGAGTCAGCGTGTCATAAAAGACATTTCTCCTCAGAGCCTCACAGTACAGATGCAATAATTTTAAATATATGTGTAAAAGAACAAAGATCATAATTGTAAAATACATTTCTTCATGTACTCCAGAGTAGGTTTCCATTCAAGCTACACAGTGGCATTGTCTTAATAGTTCAGTATTTGAAATCACACACATATATGATTCCCGGAAAAAAAGCCAGTCTGAATGTGTTTCAAGAATAGGTAATAGAGTTTTGGAGGACTACTGAGATTACTGAATCAAATTGTAGCTGAAGAGATTAATGAAAAAACCTTAATAACTACAAAGTCAAATTACAGAATCTGTTTAAATGACCCAGAGGATATATAGTGGAGCTGGGAGCTGGGAGCATTTGGGACAGGCCCATGATGCAGTCTGAAGGGAAAACCATGTGCCCAAGTGTCACGATCCGCTGGTACCAGCGGGAGTCGTGATGGTTCGTTAACTGAATCTCAAAGTGCAAAGGAAAACAGGNGAGGGGCTTTAGTCCAGTCTCTTACACCAAGTCACACAGCAGAGATATCCTAGATATCCAAGCTGGGAGCTGAGTGAGTGCACATGAATTTGGGTCCTGAGGTAATATGTCTGCAGTCACACAGCAGTGCTTAAAAAAACAGTTCCTCTTGTATATCATTATTCTATGGAGACAGGTCCTTTATCTGTATCTCTTCAGGTACCACATCACTAAAATCCAGATCCACAAAACTGAAGGTCCTCAGTGTGGAGCTGCCTGAGAGGCCTGATCTATTAAGTCCAGTGCCTGGGGCTGCAGCTCAACAGTGAGAAAATGGCCTGTTTGGAGAACTGGCAAAAGGAGCAATACTCAACCTATTGTCAATGTCAGCATTTTTCTTAAACAGCCCTCATCTGTCACAACAGCTTTGTTGCAGGCATAAGTTTGTGTATGCCAATGATGCCCTGTGGGGAGCAACCTTCACAGGTCAGGATGGGCATCCTTTCTTTTGAAGCATAAATTTTTTAGAAATGGTACAGAAGCTGAAGTAGAATGGGTGAAAAAGAAAGAGGAATTTATCAGCCACCTGTAGCATTAGGCTAGAGATTAACAAATATTTTATCCTGACATTCTGAATACTCACCACAGAGTGTGCAAGGCTCTTTCTACAAAAGGGTTTTCTTGACATTTCCACACTCTGGGATTTGTCTGGCTGCTTAACAGACCTAATTGCCTCACCTGACTTTGTCATGATTGCAATTATTATTTAATGCGTATATTATTGTACATTATCTCTTTAGAAGTCTTTGCTGCCAAAAACAAATGTGCTAGTCCTTGAGAGCATGCTTTTGAGAGGTGACTGACTGACATCTAGTGTTTAAAATCCACTCAAGCTAAAAAAACAAAAGAAAGGTACATAATCACCATAGTCTGATAATCATCATGTTTCCACTAATTTAATCATATGGAGTGTGCTGCCTCTAACCCAAATCTTCCTGTGCTGGTACATCTAACCCATGGCTCTAGAGCTGGGAGGAAAGCAATCTATCATTCACCAGTGGAGTGGCCCTGGCAACTCTGTGCTGCCACAAAGCCCACCAGTGCCCTACTTTCCACTATGGGAAAGTGGCTTCATCAACACTTTTATTACAAGTCCCTGGGATAGAAATATGGCAGGAGATGAACAAAAAAAAATCCCCTAACAGGTTATCTTGAAGCCTCTTAGTTTCAAATTACCAGCACTAGCCTTCTCACCAAGCACAGCCCTTCCCTATAACAGACACTATCTTCAATATCAAGGAAACCAAAATATGTGTTATATATGAGACAGGTATTCTGTTATTTTATTTTTTATTGGTTTTCACAAAGAAATAAATTGAAAGATGTAAGGATGCAAATAATTCACAGTTTTTATATAACCCTGAAGACCTCATACTTTCCAGACTCTTCAGGGCAGGTTTACAATGAATCAAAGCTGACTATATTAACAATATAATGAATATATGTTACTGTAAATTCTCCTCAGCCTGTAGAAGTGGGCACAATTTTGCTTGTGTCCACCTCTTTCTATTGTTTCCAGATGCTGAAACAGGCCATGATATATACATCACTATTTCTTTTTATTAAATGTCCAAAAGGAATCAGGGATAAAGCTTTTCATTCTGTGTGTTTTAAATAAAACATTTTTTTCTATGAAAAACACCTTGTGAATCAAGATGCTACTGAAATTATGCAAGTGGATAAAGACTCTTGCCAACCTATCACTGAACGTCTGGGCAAATGAAGATGAACTGGGAGACTTTATGAAGCCACACAGTTCTGTTTAGGTGTTAGTTGAGCAGCAAGTTTTGCTGTTCTGAAGACAGAGGTTGCATGCTTGGTTTCAACATTAGCAGTGAGCCCATTAATCCCTCAGTCTGGAAACACATACAGTGCCTCAGCCATTCCTCCAAGTTCTCCAAAGATACATCTGACCTTGACCTGGTCCATTTTCTCTCAAGTAGTGCCTCTAGCAGGAGCCCGGGGAGAAAGCAGCAAGAGGACAGAAGTATTCTCCCTGTGTCGCAATTTTTGAACAAATAACTACATGAGTCAGAAGAATTGACATTGTATCTAACAAGTCTTTGATAGATTTTTTTTATGGTTTTGTCAAGTTTCCTTTTGAGCTCATGTATATTTTCAACATCCTGTAGCAATTAGTTTAAAAACTGAAGAAAGGTTTCCCCACATAGTAGCCTTTTGCACAAAATCAAGGATGAAATGAGTATTTGTAAGCTATTGTGGTCTAAAATATTTACATAATCACCACATTTCTCATTTTTGTCATGGGTTAAAAAAAAAAATCAAATGACAGCCAGAAGCCTAAACAAACTTTAAAATGCAATTATTTTTCATCTATATGAATGCAAAGTGACAGCTTGCTGAATCCAAACTAATTTTGTGAGTTAATGAAAACATAATAATAGTGCTGTATGGTCTGGAATACTAATTCTTTTCATTCTTCCCCTCCACTTTTATCTATTCCTTCATTAATGTCTTGCTTTGCCTATCTATTACACTTCGTATTTTTTAATGCCTGCATGTTTTGATTTCACTGGTGCTAGATATTAGAGAATATTTAGAGGAAAGTTAAGTTAAGCTGTGGTAGTTTTGACTCAAAGATGTCAATTGCTTTGCTGGTTCTGTGTCTCTCCAAGTGTCTTTCTAAACTAAATACCAAAATCCAAAATCATATTCTCTAACTATTTACCAAAGGGTAGAGGTTTGATCATCTGCCAAGTTTCAGGAGAGCAAGAGCATGGTGACAGGCTTTATATGCAATTGGCATTCAAAGTTGTGACCTGGAATTTTTTCTGAGTTTACCAAAAATAGGCTGATGTGTATATTCTGATGACATACAGTAATTTAACTCTAAGCACAACCCTGTGCTGCATCACTCACCAAAGCATTTTTTATCTCCCAGTGTCACCTTTATCTTTAAAGTTACTTTGTAGGAGCCATCTGGTTCCTTTTGATATAAGTAGAGCAAGTTGTAGCAGTCAGCTGGCATTGGCTAATCAGATGCCAGCAGATAAATTGCACATCTGCAATGAAGAAATACAGGGCAGTATGCTAAGAGCACAACATGCACCATACACTTACCCTAAGAAATATTGGTGCCATTTTCCTTACAAACAGCATTTCTTAGCCATGCATGTGTATCCACATGCACACATCCTCACATTCCTATGCTCTTCATGTGTTTGATACAGGCATGTGTTGCATCCTCCAGCTTCTCTACTCGACAGTGATGAGAATAAAATTGTGAACTCAGGCTTCAGCCTGAACACTGTGTCCCAAGTTTCTCTGCCCTTGCTCTTGATCGAAGATGTTTCTGATCAAAACTGCTATTGCTGGCTTAATAATGTTGGCCTGAAACATTATGAGATATGAACTATGACATCTTTTAACTCTGCTGAGAATACTCCCAAATGCAAAGGCTGTAACTGCCAAGTTGTTTTATGGCCAAAATATCTCCTTTCACCGGGGCAGAGAAAGCCAGAATAACTAGGTAAAAACAAATGTGGGCATTTACTCTGGATCTAATCATCTAGTGTCTTATAAGAGAGAGGTGGTCATCCTGTCTCGGACACCTGTTCTATGCCAAGATTGCTGGAGATTGTCCCTTAATATCCCAGGACCATGGCCAGTACTTTTTGATCAGATACACAAACTTGAGGAAGCAAAAATCAGAATCTTACATGTTACGGTGAATCTTGTCCCTAATAAAGGTCAGGTGTTCAAGTTAGAGCAGGAGGTGTATTTATTTAATTCTTTCAGTCAGTTGAAGCAGCAGACTTTCTCCAAATTAAAGCAGTTTGAAAACTTGAGGAACATTTCTGACTGAAAGTGGGTTGTTTGCATGGCAGGTGGCAGCCTTGGGCAACCAGACCAGTCTTTGTGCTGGGTCTCAAGGCTGAAGGTTGCTTTGGTGACTCCCACCATCCTCTTGCAATTATTCTCCTTTAAAAGCAAAGAGAGGGGGCTATTTTTCCTTCAGAAGTTTCAGTAAGGTATGTCTGGTATCTGCATAGTCACTGATGTTCAGGAAGAAATACAAACATTAAATAATGCTCCCCGCCCTGAGCTCCTGTGTGCTATATGTACTTGACTGAAGTGAGGGCTTGGAGTTGAAAGCATGAAACCAGACAGCCATGACATATCATCAGGTTTTATGACCTCAGCAAAGGGATTTTGACCCTGGGAATGCAAAAGTGGCGAGGAAGAGCAACCCTCTCCGTGGACATGGGACACGTTCCACTGGACCAGGTTGTTCAAAGCTGCATCCCACCTGGACTTGAACACCACTAGGGATGAGGCATCCACACCTCTCTGGGAAACCTGTTCCGCTGCAGCACCATGCTCACAGTAAAGAATTTCTTCCTAATAGCTAATTTAAATCTATCCCCGTTCCTCCTTGTCTTACCACTACATGCTCCTGTAAAAAGTCCTTCCTCAACTCTGGTCAGCCCCCTTTGGGTATTGGGAGGTGCTATAAGGTCTCCCTGAAACCAACTCTTCTCCATGCTGAACAACTCAAACTCTCTCAGCTAGTCTTCTTAGGAGAAGCTTAGGAGTTTCAGCTCCCTGATCATTTTTATGGCTCTCCTCTGGGCCTGCTCCAACAGGTCCATGTCTTTCCTGTGCTGAGGACTTCAGAAGTGGACACAGGACTCCAGGTAGGGTCTCACAGGAGTGGAGTAGAGGGGGAAAATCACATCCCTTGCCTTGCTGTCCATACTGGTTTTAATGCAGCCCAGGACATGTTTGGCTTTCTGGGCTGTAAATGCGGATTGATGGGTCATATCCAGCCTCTCATCCACCAGCACCCACAAGCCCTTCTCAGCAGGGCTGTTCTCTGTCTGTTCATTCCCCAGCCTGTGTTGATATAGGGGTTGCCCTGCCCCAGGTGTAAGATGTTGTAGTTGGCTTTCTTAAGCCTCATGACATTCCCATGGGCCAGGCACTAGAAGGTGCCCAAGTCCTTCTGGATGAAATCTTGTCCCTCAGATGACTCAACCATACCACTTCTCTTGGTGTCTTCAGTAAACTTGCTGAGTATTTGTACATACTGAGGTGTTTGATGTCATACTGACTGTGGTATAATTTTGCTCTCAGATCATTACCTTTCTTTACATATGTATTACACATTATTTACTATTGGAGAAGAGGTCTTGGATAGCTTTAGAATAATGCTTTATTTTAAGGAAAGGCTATATCATTTTGTGAATATATTGGTCAAGTGTTTTTGGAAAGTTCCAGATACTTGATTTCGTATTATTAAATTTGCACTTTAGGATTAATTTTCAATACAACTGATATTATCATATGTTTTATGTGATGTGTCTCTGGAGACTATCATGTTCATGTGGGCAAGCTGTGTGTATTGACCAAAGCCTCTTGTAAGAAAAGCAATTTTAATCTGAAAGAATTCTATTTAATTCTTCTATTTTCAGATAAAATAATGAAATTCCTTTAATCTGTATGTTCTCTGTCTTATTTTAAATCCTGGCACAGTTTTAGGGCTTCAGGCACTGCAAGCCAAAACTATATAAAATATATGAATAAAAATATATATTTTAAGGAACAATATAATATTCACTGTGGCTTGATTTAACTCTATGAAGTCTGTGTTCCAGATGTGAGCAGCCAGTGTAATTCTCCTCTACCACTCTTACCTCACTTATATTGTGATTTTTACATTTTATCCATTCTATATCCTCACCAAGAAAGGAATCTATAAGTTCATGATGCTTTCTAAAAGCCTCCTCTAATGATTTTTTCAGAGAGTAGGAATTCTTTCCCCTCTTATTGAGAAAACATACCTGAACACTGGACGATAGGATAAATTGTACTGTCTACCCACAGAGATGGTGTCTGATCATCCAAAAGAAAAATTATTGTGTTGACTGAGGGTTTTCCCCTCAGCACTCAAGACAGAGGAGATATTACAGGAGTTGTCTCACTGAAACTTGACTCAGTACCTGATCTGTGCAATTTGCCTTCTGCCTGATGGTTTGTGTGGGCATCAGACTGACAGGTATGGAGGGAAGAGCACTGATGTTCAAAGGTAAGGCCACCTTTACCTTCTGTGAAAAGTGCAATGCAAAAGGAAATGGAACGTTACCTACTAAAGCTGATTGTTCTTTTTAGGCCCTTAACCTGACCTTATGACAAACAAAGTGATTTATAGCCCTTTTGTTGTTCAGACAATTCTAGCTTGAGCTTTCCACTTGTCACCATTCATTCTTAGTAATAAAGGAGAAGTAGTGCAATCTTCTCCATTGTGGACCTTTTATCAAAACAAAAAGCACATTCAGGTGAATCAAGAGTCTGCACCAAAGTGTATCTTAGAAACTTTATGTTTCACAAGCACAAACAAAATGTTTATATTGTTATTTCTTCCAATCAGTATTATTCTGACATGGAAAAATATTACCAGTAATGAAAGCAAGTAATTTTTAGGTATCTTCCAAACCTTCCACAAAATTATGTCTATCATTGGTTTTTATTTCCCAGCTTCAAAAAAGAAATGTCTTCCTTGCAAAATCAATTCCTTCTCTTCTAGTCAAATAGACACTGTCCCAACTAAGAATTAGAATAATCTGCCCTGATTGTGTACCTGAAAATGGACTAGCATAGCTCATCATCATGGAATCAGTAGGAAAGATTCTTTAAAAGGACAGGGAAAAATAAATAGCAAAAATTGGTCAGTTCTGAACTTTAACTTCTCTGAGTTAAATTTATTTAAACAATCACAGTACAGCAGAAAACTCTGTTTTCTTTACCTCGTCTAAAGTTTTCTCGTTTTACTTATTTTACCAACTGCAAAGTCCACAATATTAAAAGACCTTGTCTTCACTCATATCTCTTCTTTCTGGTTGATGTGTGCTTACACAATGCAGTGACTCAGTAAGGGGTTTTTTTTTGGAGTTTTAGAGAACATTTGTGAGATTCTCTTGCAGTTTCCAGAAATATTCACTGCTTCCACAATTTCTCATGACCAATCAGATGCTGAATAGCTATTATGAGATCTGTATGAACAGCCAGTCCTCAAAAGGTCTTGATCTATCAGACAATACTTGGAAGCTATTATAGCATTATGAAACACTATCTCTAATTTCATTTTAACTCAAGTGACTTCAATATTGGCTCATATTTTCTGAGATGCTCTAATTTTATTGGGCTGAAGATCAGGCTTTTTAGAGACAAACTGCAAGATACTGCTTTGTGTTTGTGATCTGAAGCTAATTTTGAGAGTTGCATGTTGTCAGAGCACAAAATACTTCAAGTTATTGGACTCAGACAAACTCCCATATCAGCTGTTCTTTGATCTGTTAGAATATTGTCCACCTCATGGAAGGGTACTCTTGCAGGCAGATAAAAAAGGCATATCATCTCTATAAGTCTTCTAACATGAATTCCTTCGAACATTTCTGAAGTTGAATGTTCTCATCTCTGTTCTCTTCTGGTGTTCCCAGAGTAACCTTTGAGTGCATCTCCATTTGCATTGACATATGTTGCTGTTGGATAAAAATTACATTATGCACAAAATCTGCATTCATTGGTATTAAAAATTCTGTGTATTTTTAAAAGCAGTCTACTTATTTGGCATATATCTGGGATTAGTTGAGATTACTTACTCTGCTGCAACTGGAATACAATGATTATATTAATTACTCTCTCAATCTACAAGTTGCTTGTGGGCAAATTTGCTTAGTTACTTTTGAGCCTTAATTTTATTACTTGGCCCTCTCCAGGATATGATCATTGCACCATTAACTATCACTTGAATCAAAAGATCACAGTGTTGTCTCAGTCATTTGTTGCTATCATGTAGACAATACATGAGCTATGCTGAATTCTTCCTGTCAAAGGTTTATTCAGTGTTTGTAACAGTTTGGGGGCAGAAATTGCTTCTTTCTCTGTCAGTAACATTAAATATAGTTTTTGTGGTGATTATATATTGAATACAAAGACCCCTACATAGCAGCTTACACAGTTCTAACGTGAAGGGAGATGCAGAATATAAACCTGATGGTGATGATTCTGTCTTTATCTTTTGCCGGCCCATATTCATAGCCACAAGGGGTATTATCAGCCAATTTGCTCACAGTTACTGGTAAAAGTGGGTGAGAAGGACTTCTGCACAGAAGAAGTGATAAATACAGTCTTTAACCAGCTGAGCTCAGGGTCAGTATGGCACCTTTAGCATCAAACTTGGTCAAATTATATGAACCAGAAGTGTAATAGAAAATATTCTGAGTATTTAGAATAAGAGACTTGACTTCAGGCCAGTTCTGGAGCTCTTGAACTTTTCTGAGAAGTTGATTGTAGTGAAGAAGAGAAGCACAGTCTGCTCTCGGGAGCCAGCCCAAGGCTTGTGGAATGAACTCCAGGTGCAAGTTCAAAACACTTTAATCTTGTAATTTGTCATTTGATTATATAGAATATGCACATCATTTTCCCCATAAATTTGTTTTGAGAAGATAAAATGAAACAAAACAACCCATTCCTCTTTCCTCACAGATCAAATTATGATTCTTGGATTGAGAAGATCTGTGGTTGCTGTCACAGTTTGCAATCACTTAGATATATTATTTAAAAACCCCAAAACACAATATTGGAAGGCATACATCTTTCTCTTGGGAAAGAAAACAGCATAAAGGAACACTCTGAGAATTGCTAGTTAAATTGCTGAATGCACTACTAGAAGATATTTTGATATTGCAGTTTGAGTACAATAATACGGCAGGATAGAGTAAAATGAAGAGAAATCATGCAGAGGCGCTGAGCAAATATTTTGAGTGCATAGAACAGAGAAAATCCTCATTGCAGTTTTCTATTTCAATGGGGTTTTCCACCAAAAAAACTATAGTTTGTGCACACCTGTGCCTTCTCCTTGTGTCGCAGAACCAAGTAAGAAGCAATTTTACTGTGTCTTCTAGCACACAGTTTACCATGTAGCTTCTCTAGAGTTACACAGATCTAAACTACTGCCTGACTAGCACAATTTTTTCCTGCAACTCACACAATGACAGACAGCAATAAGAAACATTGAATGTGCAAGCCAAGGACATTAATGACAGTCACAAAAATATTGTAAATATTTAGTCTTTGTTTTGCCAAGTTGACTAAAGACTTGTAATCTGGCATGAGATAAGCAAGCATCTGAACTTAGAGCACTTCAGCTCTTCCAGAGTAAACACCTCTGCATGTGGCTTTGTCCTGCAGCAGGGGCACAGCTGGGGTAGGTTATATTGCATGCATTGTGCAGCCTCCTACTTCCTGCTGTGAGAATGTGCACATTTACTACAGCATGGCCAATGACTTGCAGATCTCCACAAAAAATTCCCCTTGATAACTGGCCTACATGCTTACATGTATAATATCCCAAAACTGACTATTCTTCAGGGACTCAGGGTGATCACTTCTTAAAGTCTTGGCCCACTGAGTGTGGCTATGCTGAAACACCTCGTGGCACACTAGACATTTTAGTCCCCTGAGGATTTTCTCCATCCTGTCTGCTGCGATCATTGTCCTGTAACCTCCACAAGTTTTCTGTTCTCTTCTGGCTTCACTACAAATGTTGTACATACCTTTTTCCATATATATATATTATTTTTTAATTACTTGCTACACCAAATGCAATGTTGTACCATTCTGATTGCAAGTAATGTCATGCGTGTCAATGTAGTGAGAGAAAAAAGAGAGCCACACTACCTGGTGATGAGTCTCATCTGCTAACCACGTTTTGATATTATCTGAAGGATGTGGAACAGGCGTGGTTACAGCTTCCAGGCATCTATACCTGCAAGACAGTGTTACAGGCATGCTACTATTCTTGTCTGCAGGAACAGAGCAGACATTAATGCTTTGTAATATATATTCCAATTCCAAGACAGTCGTCCACTGTTTCTAAAGCCATTTAAAATTTTTTTTTTCTTTTCACTGTAGACACTTTTCTCAACATTTTCCCTAGCTCTTTAGCTTGACTGGTTTCTAACCTGCAAGAGTTTTAAAAGGATGGGATGGATATACAAAACTTTATGACTTCTACACAAATATTTCCAAGCATTCTGACATGCTACTGTGTCTATAGTTTAAAAAATTAGTCTTATGTATTCTTTCCATAATTAAAAATCAATTACTTCTTTTATACAAATCAAGAATAATAATTAGTCATTAATTAAATAATTAGTTTACCTTTAATAGAGGCCCCACTTACATACTGCACCTTCCAAATATTAAGGTATATTGAGTTATCATCATATCCTAAACAAGTTTATTTCTCAGTTTGAGAAAACCTTTGCTGCCTCATCAGTAGGAAAGCTATTTTGCCAGGCAGAAAAGTAGTGGCATGGAGAGACCTGACAGCATTAACTGTTGGTGGGTGTAGGGCCACTACTATTACTTTGCTCTACTAATGGTATTAATAGTACAACAAAGGAAATTCCTTCCATCAGCCTGACTTCCCTTTTTTATTTAATTCTTGGAAACTCTCCAGCTCAGAGGGAAAAACTGCTTTCATAACACCCATGGATTATGAAATAAAATTGGACATCATGATGTGCAGCTCATCTCTGATTAATGTAGGTGGCCTTGAATGCAGAACCTGTGAAAGCATGAGGTAAAGTCACACTGAGAATAGACAGGCTGCTGTCAGAGTAAGATTAAAAAATGCCATTTGTAGTGGCAGAAAGACATCACAGAGTAAGGTGTGAGACTGGATCTGCAGGGAACTGTGGTAGGAGCTGGTAGAGAGGAGTTATAAATCTCAGTGTCTTACACTAGGTCATAACAGCAAGCTCTACTTTGTTAGAACAATAGCTGGAAATGCACAATTAACTGCTTCTTGGAAATATAATTTATCTGAGAAAATCTGTGTTTGACTTTTATCCATTGTATGGACCTCATATATTACCCTCATCCTGATCCCTCTTCCACCAGAAATTTATACAATCATCCAGAAATGTTGTATACTACCTTCTACATGCATATATCAGCAAACCTCCAAGGAAAATCAGAGGACAAAACAATGCAAGGCTTAGCAGCAGGATATCCACCGTCTTTTCTAAAAAATAAAAAATCAAAATAAAAAGAAGGGAAAAATAATGTTAATTACATGGGAGAGGCTAGGGTAGCTCGTAAATTTATGAATTACATATGGACTCATAAATATTGCTCTATTCCTGAACTGTCACAGATTTAAAGAAACATTTCCTGGAGATATTTTAGGGGAAAGGGCTTCTGACTTCAGCACTGTTCCTTCCTCCTTTTAGCCCTCAGTCTTGCTGCTGCCTTTGTCCAGCACTTCCTCTTGCTTCGTTCCTCTCCAGTAGTTTTCATTCTTTCCTTTTCCTGGAATGCTGCTCTCATATGCTGGGCATGGCCTGTCCTGTCCTGCCTCTGGATATTTCCACACAGCCTTGATTCCTCTGGATATCAAGCCCTCTGTCCATCTGCTATTGGTACTTCTGCTGCTGCTCCAGCTGCTCCTGAGTTTCTACTGCATCTACCTCCCATCTCCACACACCAGGAGTCCCCTGCTCCTGCCTCCTCACCACTTCACAGCTGTAACTGATTTAAGGCAAAATGAAAATAAAAGCATTTTGTCAAACAAAATATTCTCTTTGATTCAAGACACAGCATTTGGTTTCTATTATACTGACCTTTTTAACCCTGCTTGGCATAGTCCTAAAGAAATGGCATCAATACATGTTTATACTGTTCAACAAATACTACTGCTCTCTGTCTTGCATTTCTTCCTCCAAAATGCCCAAAACACCAAAATAGCAACATATTTGGTTGACTCAGAAATATTTTTCTGGCAAATTTTATTTTTTGTTTAATACGCAGCTTTAGAACCGCAAGTAGTTTGAATTGGTTTTAACCAAGTACTTTGAAGAAAAACAGGCAAGGAGAGCTCTTAAAATGTTTATAGTCTGAGACCAATAAGACGATGGTTTTAGGATCAATCCAGACAAAAATCAAAGAATAAAAGAATGGAACAAAAGTTCTGAGTTTGAACCAATCTATTTCCACAAATTTCCTATGAAACAAAGAAAAAGGTCAAAAACTTTTGGGCAGAACTTGTAAGAATATGCTTTATCTTCTGTAAATCACAAAACTACCCTTTATTCACTCTGAGATGAAAAGGAAGTTATTTTCTTCTTGCTTTCTGAGATGAAGGCTCAGAAAACTTATCCTGAGCAACCTCTGGACTGTGTAGAAGAAACTTTTTTTTGTTTGTGGTAATTTGCTCTGCATCATTCTATCATGATATCTACATCATGCACACACCCAGGAGAAGAGGAAGCCCTGTTCTTATCGTCAGCTGAACCACAAGGAGGTTTGCTTCTCCTGCTTTCTTACTTCTTGCATTTGGAAAGCAGCAAGCAAAGAAGCACACATATTCTTTTGGGTAGACCATTTCATGGCAGGCTTTTTTCAGATGCAAATGCTTTAAGTTTGACAGAAAGAACTTTGAAACCAAAACAAGTGGCTTGGTTTGCAAAAATGTAGAACACTTCTGAATTACTACTAACTTCAAAGTGATCTATGAATGTTCATCAGCTCTAAAAATTAGACCAATTATTTCAAGTTTCTACATATGAATAAAGCTGATTAAACATTTCTTTTTTTAGCAGAAAGTTTCTCTAGTAAACAGCTCAGTTCAGGTTAAATTGTGAGGGTTTTTTTCAAGGGCATATGCTAATTCCAAGGGAGAATGAATGTTTTCCCCATGAGAAAATTAGCAAATTCTTTTCATGTCAAAGGAACATTTCAGAACAAATATTTTAGTTATGTTTTGAATTATGTTATTTCATTTTGATGTTTCAGCTTTTTTTAAATTAAGGCTAAAATGCCTTTTTAAAATGCATTCTTGAAGAAATGTTGCACATTTCCTAGATGAAACAGTGGAATGTCATGGAGAAGCAAACAAAAAGCAGGTCATGCCATGCTTCTTCAAGAGTTTCAGTAGAAAGAGAACCTGCAACACCAGGAAAATTGGCTCATTTCACAACAAAAATATTGAATGGATGTTTTTCTTTTCAGGTTACTTGAATAATGTCCTTTATACATGTTCCCAATTAGAAGCAGATAGAATAATTTCCATAGAATACAGAGTAAAATGGACAGAAAAATTTATCTGGGCATCAAAGGAGGTATTTAAAGAGATTTGGCTGAGCACCTGAGCCTCTAATGGAATATCTCTTCAGATTCATTTTATAAGAACCACTGATCCTTCCTGAGTAGGAAGGAGGGAAATTTCTGCATCACATTTGCAGCATGCTCCAGGGTAAATCATCATGCTGCACTGAACACATGCAGATTTTACAGCTTGTGTGCCATGGTGGTCTTGTCCATCATAAACTTTTCTGAAGTGGAGGAAACATGCTCTGATTATTGAACCTCAACTACAGCTATAGAGGAAAGTGGGAAAGCAGCAGTGTTGAAAACAGCTAAAGGAGACTGGCAGATGCTGAGAACAAGGTTTGGTAGGCTGGAACCAGGATGGGTGGGTGACTGCTCAACTCCATTTCCTTCTTCTGGTGAAAGGCTGGCAGGGAGCAAGTAAATCTACATGCCTCCACCCAGAGACCTCTTCTGATTTCTCCTATCTATTCATCAGATGTGTCCGGCCTGATGCCAGGAAGACAGACCAGGCAGACCCCTCCTAGGCCTAGACTCTGTCTTTAGTGAGAAGAAAGGGGAATCTCTCAAGAGGAATTCAAGACTCCCATGGCCTGAAAAGTTGTCTCCTTCACCACAGTGAGCATGGAGGGCAATTAGGTTTCTCTTTCCAGCTATTTCACAAGTGGAAATTAAATTAATGAATTTACACCAAAAAAGGTTTCAGCAGACCAGTGGGATATAGTGAGGCATCTGATAGAGTAGGCAGCCAACATCCAGTAAACCCTATAACTGAATTTACATTCAATCAATTTCAAAAATAATAATGTCTGGCCTCACATTTCCTGTCCTCAGATAAATATGTATTTGAAGATCAAAAAGACATATTCCAAAATATACTGTCTGTTGCATTAAATGATACTTATCTTGTTGGTTTTTTTTACTACCCATAATACTGTACTTTTTTTGCATATCAACACACAGACACAAGTTTCTCTCTATAAATACAGCATCACACCATTGTACTACTTCCCCTCTGCCTAACCTGATGTCAGGAAGCTTCTGCATGTGGAGGCATTTTTCTCATTGTGGAAAGCATAAATTCCCCTTGTAAGCACACCAATGTTAAAATGTCTCTGTAGAGGATGAAGGAAAAGTATTGCAAGGCTCTTGTGTATCTTATGCTCTAGTGAGCTGTTGGGGCCAGAACGTATATATTTAAATGAGAGCTAAAACATTTCCTATCTCTGTCAGATAAGAAATTATTCCACCAGTGAAATAAAGGAAATGTTAGACTTAGTCCTTAAAGACTATGTGGTTTGATGGATGTTATGACTTTCGTGTATTTCTAGGCTTTCTAACTCCAGTTGAAAACACTTTTAGAGATACTTGGGCGGTCCTTTGCAGGGCAATGCAGCAGGGTGGGGGGATGGTGATGTTGGGACCTTGTCAGCTGCTGACCGTTGCTATTTCCTAAAGCAATAATGAAGTAAATATATTGAATGGCAACAACATAACCCATGATAACAGTTATGAATAGTAAGAACATGATAACTTACCGTCATGAATAAATACTGGTTCACTCCATTCACTCCAGATCTTGTTTGCTATGCAAATCTCTTTCTTTACTCTCACTTGTGCTGCCCATTTTTTTGCTGGCTTATGAAATGGATACTTATAGTTCTCTGCAGTGACATTTACAATCTATCAAGAGAGGTTTAGGGGATTATTTTAAATTATTTTGCATTGCAGTTCAAACAGATATAAACTAGGGTTGTCAAATACTATTATTTACACGCCTAACTAGTAGAAAGAGATTTTTCAATTCTTATGTCTAGACACAATTTGACTCTCATCTGATGTGTGTTAAAATTTAGAACTGAACATGAAGAGAGACTGAAACTGATAAGATGGAAGGAAGTGTCATTTATGGCAGGACATTAAGAATTTGAAAACACTGATTCCCCTTTCATTTTTTATCACACTATTTATAGAATGAACACAGTAACTATGGAACTGCAAATTTCAAGATTTTGGTGTGGGCAATGTGCTATACTTGCTTCTCAAGTAGAATAAAATCTTGCATTTTTCAGCTGAAGGATGTCCACTATTTTTGTGACTATCCTGAAACATCCATAATTGTCCCTATGAAAAAAAGCACATCACTTCAAAAGATCAAGCCCACACATGGAGTGGTGGAGTTTAAAGCAGAGGGATCTCTTAAATCGTCCACGACTTTTGAAAACTGAAGCAAACTTCTGTAAATAAACAATGTTAAGAATTTAGCAAGTAATTTTAAAAAGAGAGAAAACTCTTGCTTGCAAAAATTGAAAGTGATGTTAGAAGATTGCAAAGAAGTAGAAATTATGAATCTCATACACGAAGAAGCATGGAATCTTTGCTTCCTTGGTGTTAGGAAAGCATGATCTGCTCTGCTCATACTGACTGACATGGTGTGAATTTGACCCTGTGTACCGTGTCACTTCGTACTCTTCTCTTTAAGACTTTTCCAGTTCTGGTGTCTATTAATATTTTGTGATGCTGAAAGCACAGTATGAAACTTCAGATGAAACAGCATCTAGACAGGCAAATTAGTCACAACCTGCATCTTACATGTGGCATGCTGGTCATATATACTTGAGTAACATTTGACCTTTTCCTAAGAACACAGAATGATTGACTCAGTTTGTGGTTTAGTGTAATCCACAGACCTTTTTTCTTCTGTGTTGACGCCTATATTTTAATTCCTTATTTTATGTTGGCATATTTGACCTGCATTTCCTAAAAGCAGGATTTTCCTTATTAGTGAATTTTGCCTTGTTGATTTCAATCTTAACCAATATTTCAAATTCCCATCTTGCTTCCCATGGTACTTGACAACCTTTCCTGTCTTTCAGACAATACTTTGTTCTATAACAAAAAAATCAATACAGTCTATGTGATACTAATGTACAATTCAAATTCAATACAGAAAAAAAATCCAATTTGCTTCAATGCAAGACTGACTCTGAAAGATTTCATAAAATGTATTGATTTTTCCTTTTTTTTTTACCAGAAAGATGAGTTGGATTATTCATTAAAGGCAGTGAGATTTCTTTAAAGTTTGTTTGAGACTAAATTCTCTTAAGTTCAATGGATGCCTGATTTTTATGGAAGCTATGTGCTACGGACTAAGTGTGCTATCATGAAACTGATTACCTTATGATCTGTTATTTTCACTTGGTACAAAAAGCACTTTTTCCTTGCTGAACCAATAGTAGCTGGAGGTTTCCAGTGAATTTTAATACTTCTGTTTTCAAGGGAAACTGAGACGTTGATTGGCGGGTTCAGCTTCTCTGAAAAATAAAGAGCACAGAGTGACCTTCTGTACCTCATGTTCTTTCTCATACTTAGACTGATGTAAAACAAATTAAAGTACATCAGTCCTTAAAAAACACAGCTGAGTATTTTGGAGTTTGCCACACCCAAAGGAGACATTCTGGTGAGTGACACATTTTCTTTGAAGTTGCTGCTCACTAAGTGTCTCAAAATAAAGTGACAGAGTTGGGGTTTTTCACATATCTTTCTAGGAAAGGCAGCAAGAGTAGGCAGGAGGAGCAGGCCCTCTCTGGAGTCTGTGTTGGCGCTGAGGAGACCTTGAGTCTGCTACTGGCTCCATGCCATGTAGCATGCATGTGTTTTGTCTACCCACAGGCCTGGTATTATTACTTTTAAAAAATGGAATTTCATCTCTTATAGAGGGGTTACAGAAGGGGCACCGAGAAACTCTTCATAGAATCTTAGTAGGGCTTGAGTTGGAAGGGACCTTAAGGACCAGCTAGTTCCAAATCCCTGCCTTGGGCAGAGACACCTCCCACTAGACCAGGTTGCTCAAAGCCCCATCCAACCTGTCCTTGAACACTTCCAGGGATGGGCCATCCAAAACTTCTCTGAACAATCTGTTGCTCAGAGAACATCTCATTCAGTACATGAAGATTTCTGCAGATGTTTAAGAAATATCTCTCTTTCTCTCTCCTGCAAAGGAGCGAGCAAGAACTTGCTATGGAGGAAGTACAGGAGTGGAAGCAAGGGACATTTGGATCCCCAGGATTTCAGCCTTGGATTTACAGAAGCAAGGGTACAGTTTTTTTTAGCATGGCAAGTGTTAGGGCACTGATCCTGAGCGTGTGCTCGGTACTCAGGCATCCTCAGTCCCTCTCAGCTGCTGCTGCATTGTGGTGAAAGGAAGAACTCCAGCTGGAGTTTTCTGAAAAAACCCTCCCAGCAGAGGCAGAAGTGCATGGCAAGTTTCTGCAGGCAGGGTCAGAGAGGTCTGGGGATGGCACGGCTGCAATGTGGCACCAGTGTCAAAAACCAGAGAGAGGCAGAGAGGGTGAGAGGCAGCACGGCTGGTCTGTGCAGCTGCTGTGCCTGCTCTGGCAGCCCTTGAGGGTGGGGGCACACCATGAACTGTGAAGAGTCCTGAGCCATGAGAAGGGTAAGAAGCCAGGGTCTTTTTTTCTTTAGTCTCTGAAATACCTCTGCCAGACAATTCTCCCTTCTGTAAGGAGATCAAGAATAGGCAGCAATTTCTTTTCATCCTTATGTCATATATCAGCTTATAGCTGGCTCTGATTGTAGTGTAAAGCTTTAGAAAAAGCAAACAATTCTCATGTCTCAGAAGAGATTAAATGAGAATAAGTTTTTAGAGTTTGGAATTAGATTTTTGCTATCCCTTGAGCTATGACTGATTCCCAGGTAACAGGTCTAGAAGATGATCAACATGTTAATGACTTAAAAGGCATTTGAATCTGCAATCTTTGCTAAAATTCAGAATTTCTTACCCTTGAGATTAATTCAAACTTCCCAGAAAAGTTAGGAAAAGTAATTTGATATGATCATTCAAAACTGTTGATAATTAAAAATAACTGCCAAGATATTTTTAACTTAAAAAATAAATAAAAATGCTACTGATGTTTGAGAACAATCATATCCTTAAATTCAGGTTCTAAATGAGACTTGTGACTATTTATGCTCTTTTTCTTAATCACACTTACTCAGCACTATAAAAAAAGGATAGAAAAGAAAAAAAAATGGAGAAAAAAGGGTATAATGCTTTTAAATATTGTTTTCTCATATTAGCCTATATTTTCTTTTAATTAAGATTATAGCTAAACAATGTTATTGAATCAGAGAAAAAAATTTAAAAACTTTCAGCCCTAATCCATTTTGTTTAATCTTTGTGTAACATTCACACTGAGATGAAAGCCTAAATAGTTAGAATTAATATTATTACCTTTTCACACCTATTTCCTTTTTTGCTTTCCATGAAGTAACCAATAAATGAACTTTTCATAATATACAATAATAGACAATACTTACCTATTGTCTGAGGTGTGAAAGCGTTGTAATAAGACAGTCCTCTTGAAATATTTCTCAAATTTCTCACAGTTATATTTAAATTTATTTTCCTTGATGGTTGGAAATGTATTTCTTTCATATGGCATCCAACATTTTTCTTCCTTGCATTTTTTATATATTGCTGGCATGAAAAAGTTTTTCCTACATGTCTGTGAGAAGGAAATACAAGTTTAGTAAATCAAAGACTTAGGTCCAAATTCATGGCTTTATACTTATTTTGCTGAACATCCTTACCTGTATGAAGTAAAGATCTGGATATCTTCAGGAGCTTCTGCTTTGATGTGCCAGGTGCAATTGAAAATAGAAATGTTATATATGATGCATGAAAGATTCTGAATGTAGACTGCAACAAAAAAATGGTGGAAAGAAAAAGTAATGTTTATTTTACATTGATTTCCTAATGACAACATGATGGTTGCCTTTACAAACTCATTATATTGGCTTATTTCTAGAAGTATGAAAAAGTGTTATGTGAAAAAAAATGGGTGGTTTTGCTTTTTAGACAGTGAAAACTGGGAAGAACCTCTGCTCCTGCCACCAACCAAAGCCTTACTAACCCACTTAAAAATGAATTGGAATCTCTGTTCTTTTAAGATTTGCTGAAATCATGTGATACAGAAGGCAATATTCATGAGACATGAGTTGCTAGGGAAAATGGAAAGAGTGTTTGGGTCATACTGACATCTTGCTCAGCAGAGCTGGAGCTTGCTGAATTTGAACACATCTAATAAAGCAAATAATTCTGCCATATCTCAAGGTTTTATGAACCATATTCTTAACATATCTGTACAAAAAAGAGTAGCAGAAGATAATAATGAGATTTCAGAAATTCTTCAAGACAGGACATTATCATAAATTCTTGGATGTCTTAACAACATGTAGGAAATACCTGACCTGGAGGTGCCTTGTAAGTAAATTCTGTCCAGTCACTCTCCTTAATTATGTTTTCTGTTTCTTTTGCAAAAAGTTGTGTCTTAACTTTAGCATTAAAACCAGAGTGTAATTTAAGATGTATTATCTTTTCTTTTTCCTGCAGTCTTTCCTAAGAGCGGAAGAAGAAATTCCATGAAGGCAGACAGTTCTAAGAACTGAAAGGGAAATTATGCAAATTCATCTACTGAATGATACAATATATTATTTCACTTTACACTGCGGGCAACCTCTGAAGAACTTACTTTCCTTTCCTTAGTGGTATTGAAGAACTTATACACCAAAATATACTTCACAGCGTATTTCTTGGTTTCTTCTTTTGTCAGGTTATTGTTCCAGGACAAAATGACTCTTGAATCTTTCTTGGTGACCCACAGAACGTTACGTAACCTAAGTGCATCTGCAATTACAGTGATATTACATAGAGAAAGAGAGGATCCTCCACTGTGTACACAAAGGAATTGTCTCTCAGAGAGGCTTGCATGCCCAGTAGCTCTGCCAGGAACTCTGCTCTTGCATGGAGCAGGAATTTCTGAGCTTTGTTGAATATGACTTTCAGGAGTGGGAATCATACTGCTCTTTGCTCTCAAAATTAATTGATTCACTTTCGCCTGTCTTGGACACCTCTCCTACTGCAGGTCTCTGTTTCTCTCTATGGGCTGTAGAAAGTGCCTTGACAAGCTCAGATTAGACATCTGGGATGGTTAGCATAGGATGAACTGTTAATACTTTACTTACCCTTTATGTCTTGTTGTCCACTTGCAAGGATTGTGGAAAACAGTGTCTTGTGCTGGAAAAGGCTTAATATCAGCAGGACAGAAATGACTGTAAAATGTGCCATAGCAAATGCTTTGGGCCACAGATCTGATGAAACTGAGACTCTTTAGCTCCGGGTTTTGTTGAAAAAGTAGTTAGAACATGATGTTTTCATTTTGCATCTGTGAAATATTAGGAAAGGGTCACCTAGATGCTTAAAAGATGTCTAAAGTACAAAAAGTAAATATGAAATGACATATATTTGACAGGTCTTGTTGACTGGTGCCTGCTGTTCCCAGGATGTTTGTATTCAAGCCCACTCTTAAACAGGGTGCCAGGGCCAGAGAGGATGTATGCCACAGTGCTCTGGTTTTGAGTGACAGCACAGCTTTGGTTGCAAGCCAGCACCACAGGTGCGACACTACTGGCACTGCAAGCAGTTTAGGCAGGGCCCACCTGACATAACTATGACTAGATACAAGCCCAGTAGCTCTGCTTGGATGTGTTATCTGGCCTCCTGTGAGTGTAGAGAACTGCCATTTCTAGACTGCGACTTGCGTTACCTGGTTTAGGAGAATATGAAGCATGAGAAGAGATGGACCCTGCCATTTGAAAAAGCATTAGCAAGAGTATTTTGGGTGTTTGCTAAATTTGGAGTACAATGAGCAAACATTCAGACTGATCAAAGCTGTTTTTAGCAAGACAGCATTGCTATTTCTCTGAAGGGTGAGCATTCACTCAAAGGTTGTTTTAATGTAAAACAACATTTGAGACCTTCTGTGTTCATATGCCTCCGTGTTCAGAGTCTCTCACTCACTGACTGATTTATCTTGGCTCTGATTATTTTCACTTCTAAATTCTCAGACATAATGGATCTAGGGATCAGCAACTGAAGTCATACCAAAATGTTCACGATACCTGGGCTAATAAGTGGCACTGGTCATGTAGAGGAAAATGTGCAAATGTTCAGCACATCAAAAAAATCTGCAATGAGGTTTCTTGGAAAAAAGAAGAAATACACACTTAAAAATATATAAATATAGAGATTAATTTACAATGCTATTTTGTCACAATGCGGTGGAAAAGAGACCACTTAACGAATGCTGCCCTTGTTTATGAAGTGCTGTGAAAAAAATTGTAACAAAAAGCTGTAAGGCAGAGGTTTCCCCATCTGGGCCATTCCAGAGTGATCTCAGCTGTAGCACCAGCAGCAGCTATATTATGCAAGTCACACCATGCACATGGCCTGATAAAAGAAGAGTAAATTCTCCTGCTTGGTGTGCGCAGGTAAGAATCCAATTCTAACTGTCTGGAGAGGGAAGGGATGAGCTGTGCGATTGATTGTGCTTCTGGAACAGAATGGCAAGAGGAAAAAGTCAGGGAAAATATGAAATAAAAACAAGGAAAATTTTGATGGTTTACTATTCAAGACATAGTGGCTCATCCCTCTCCATGGAATGGAGCAATCAAAAACAGTCCTAGGACATGTAAGTACTTTAAAATAGCAGAAAGGGAAAAATGAGGATGGAAAACATCAAGAAAGTTAAAATACTTGTGGCTAATATCAACATGATATTTTTGAAAACACAAGTCAAAAGGGGATGTGGAACAGGAAAAGGAACAAAATAAATCTTACAGTAGCAACAACTTTTGGTGTTAGAAACAAAAATAGGCATTATCTGTGCGGCCTTATAAATGCATTTAGTTGAGAGTGGACACACAGGGGCAGACAAGGAAGATTTTTTAAAGCAAGACTGAAGAAATTTAGAAAAAAGCCAACCAACCTGAATCAGAGAAAGACATTTCAGGTGAGACCAGTGCTGTTTCCCCAAGGTGAGTTGCTCCTAGGAGTACCTTTGTACAGAACTGAAAGGCACTTCTCCAGTCAGTGTGCAGGCTGCAAATAGGACCAGGCAAATGCATGGAAAGCAGGTACATGGAAAGCTACCAAAAAGTATTAGAGATGGATGCACAAGCTCACATCCCCAATTCAGCAGCTGTAGGTACTGAGGGAACACTTAGGGAATGGACTGCAGGAGGTGGCCAGAGTTGTGGATTATTTCTGAGTAACCTCTCCTGTTGTCACTGCTGCAGGCAGAACAGAAGAAGGACAGCTGGGCTGACCCCACAGGGTATTTCTTATGTTTATATACAATTAATTAGTCCACAAAAAAAACCAGTAAATTGAAAGCACTGCAGCATAATTACACCCAAAATGACCAGAAGGGAACAAAGCCTGTCCATACACAAAAAGCTTTTGATTCACAACTTGTCAAAGAACACGTATTTTCATTTGTGCCAGCATAGATGAGCTGAAAGACAGAACATTTCTTCTCTGACATATGCAGACAGGACTTTGCATTCCTCATCCTATGCTACAAAGAGGTTTGAGTTAGCATATGGTGCTGAAATTCAGTCAATGATGTGCAAAATAAAATTCATTGCCTGACAATTTTTTTCTAATAAGACTCTTTGGTTCTTTTGTCTCTGAAGAAATGCACATTAACCAAATACACTTGCAGACAGTCCAGTTAATCTAGTGGGATAAAAATTGTCTCAACAATCTAAATCATCTAGAAAATAACCATAAAGCAAAAAAAAACCCCAAAAATCCCCAAATTCTTTCCAAGCAGTGTCCTGTCAAAAATGGGGTTTTTAATTTTTTTTTTTTAAATACTATACATATTTTACCACTTTTTTCTTTTATCTATCCCCTTTCTTTCATTTCTTACCTTCACCTGCAACCTGTTGGTTGGCGCCCAGCAATGTCTGGTTTACAGTAGTGGGGTGTTGGAGGGAAGAAAAGGAAGAGAACTGACGGGAGCTGCCAGCCCATCTACCACTGCAGCTGCAGAGGTTGTTTGTACAAAATCCACCTGGTAAATTTGGGAAGCAGACACAGAAAGAAAAATGAAAATGGCTAGAACAAGTTTCACAAAATTTAAGTGCTCTTAAGTGGCAGGAAAATAAACTGTTTAATTTTAAAGTAAATGTTTGATTTTAAATTCACACCATACATGTGTTTGAATAAAGCTATTTTTGAAAAGTTTCTGGGGCTGATTATTATATCCTCCTAAATGCAAAAGTTAATTTTTTTTAAAAAATAGTTTTCATATACATGTATTTTCTTTAAAAAAATAGTAAAATTGTCAAAAATGAAAATTTCAGGCAGTCTTGAAAATTATATTGTTCCAAGTTTGGAAAGTAAATTCAATCATTAAACAACGAAGTCTCTTATTCATTGTTCTAATGCACAGTCTTAGAGGAAGGGAGTCACGGGGAATGTTTGTCTGTTTGAGATTACCTAAAACTTAGACTTAATTTAAGGTTGTCAAGTCATACTTTTCAACACTCCCCAACCCCTGTCCCACATATAATAGCAGACAATGTAGAAATTGATTAACAAATGATGAAATAAACAATATAGGTCAAATAAATTTTAAATCTCTTGGTAGCTGAAGAGTCAAAAGAGGAGTACCATTTGTATTCGTTTTTGTTTTAACTTACCTTAATTTCAATTCTTGTTAAACGCTGGGTACCTATGCATCATTCAGGCTGAGAAGCAGGACAGATCAGCACTGGAGATTGTCTTGATTTAGGACTACAATGAGAAATTGATTCAAGAGACTTCCCTTTTCACAAGGCACTCCCTCAGAAAAGCCCATTGCCAGGGCCACTTCCCGCTGAGGGGCTGAAGCAAACCTCTGAATAACCAAACACTGACTGGAACCTTGCCCAAGGTCTCTGAAACACCTCTAAGGAGACATATCTCTACATTACTAACTCAAAGTTGTTACTATTTTTAATTTCTGTATGTGGAAAAGAAGGGTTTCCAAAGTTTTAATGCATTTTAATATGCATTTATCTTTTAAGAAGAAAGATTAAAGAAGAAATTAAATCACACCAATCAAGAGTGACTATGAAATTAAAACCCCAGAAAGATCCTACCCTACCTCCCATTGTTGCCCTAGTTTTTAGTGGCTAATATGCATCTTTAAGTGTGCACCAAATTAATAAAAAATAAAAAGTCACAGAACTAATAAGGAAAAAGAGCAAATAAATCTTACATTTTGAACAGGATGGACTGTGTGTTTAACTCTTCATATCTAAAATTGTTCTTTTAACTGGTTTGCTTTGTAAATTAAGTTAATTTGCAGTTATCACAAATGCAATTGCAAGACACACGGACAACTTACGAACATCATTCTGGGGGGAGTTGACTGACTTGATATTAAGTGAGTTTGAAATCAACCACTTTATTCATGCACACTGATATTTTGCATTCCAACTTTCTCCATTAAGCTGGATTTGGAGGGGCAATAATGGACAAAAATTGTTCTTTTTTTCTTTTTTCTGGCATTTTGGCTTGGAACAGATATGCCTCATTGTTCACATTAAAAAGCTTACTCACTAAGAATCTGACCCCAGGTTTTGGTGCAAAAATGAACTTAAGGAGTCAAGAATACATTATTTATTGCCTTTTCAAAAATTGCCAAATTTGGACAAAATATTTCACAATCCCTGCTTTAAAGGGCTGAACAGATCAAGTAATATAGTTTTCATCATTTGCTGGTGTGATCCTTTCCAGAGCATGGAAACTGACTCTTCTGCTTTGCTTTTTCCCATCTTTAGATACTGGACACACAGCAGAGAAATGCTGAAAAAGGAAGGGTCCCATAAAACCCTTCAATGGCTTAATCAGTGAAGCACTGGAAACCTAAAGATCTTTGCTCTCATCCCAGGCAGAGGCTGTTACAGTTATGTATGGAAATAGCTTTATTCCTTCAGTAAGTCTGTTAAAAATACATGTTTCTAAGAAAATACAAATAAATGAAAAAACAACCAAAGAAATCCATCTATAGAAACATCACAGAGAAGATCAATGGAATGTTTCAGCATGTTAATATTAAAGTCTTAAAAACTGCTGCTTTGTATTTTGGGTGCCTCTTTCTTTCAATAAAATATTTTTGACAATGTTTACTCTGACTGACATATATAGATTTTCCTGATACATAGATTCAATAAGCTAATCTTGATTTTATATTAGAAAAAGATATATTTAGGTCCATGTGTTTTTTTTGATTTTTTTTTTTTTTTTTTTTTTTTTTTTTTGTTACAACTAGATAATGCAATTATTCAAGGTAAGGCTAACAAACAGCCTTTACCTCAAATACTTGAATCCAATTGCTTGCTTGTTCTGGTGTTTATCAGGCATGATCTTATGATGGGGATGTACAAAACCCACACTTTTCTAATGATGAACTAAGATAAAGGAAGGTAAATGCTTCTGGAGAACTTTGACTATATTTAGAAGTATGTTGTATTTAAGTTAGAAGAGTGTAACTTGGAATCTCAAATCCAATGGTAATAGTGGCAAGCCTGACCACAAGCCCAGTACTCAATTTTTGAAAGTTAGAAAACTTCATTTCCCATTGTGTCTTCTGTTTATTAGAAAAACATGTGAATTTTGTCTGGTTAAGGTGTGGTTTGTGCATCGAATTGATGGTAACACCTCAACAATTGCCATATGCTTCTTCCTCTTACACCGTAACTCACTGCCATTGCTGACTTAGAGAAATTAATTACTTTACATACATTTTCTGGAGTTCTCTTAAAGCTTTAAAAAATTAAAGGTTTATATTTTTTTTTATTTTCATGTTAATTTATTTGAGAAAGCAAGAATGGTAGGAATTCAACATTTTTTTTCTGTCCTTTATAGACTCACACTGAGTTGCATAATAGTTTCAGTCCATTAAAGTGAGGCATTGGAACCACGTGTGGATTTGGGCTGATCAAAACAGTGAGTTATGTAATTAAAAATAACCATAAAGCCTGTGCTCTAAGCAATGTTTAGTACCTGACAGCCATTTCTGTCTCAGTCCTCTGGACCCTGTGTGGATCCAGTGGAGTCCCATGCACGTGACTAAATGACAAGATCTTTCCCTTCTCACAGTCCCTGCAGTCTAGCTGGGTCTGTCAACACAGCCAGTGTTTGCAACCACGTGCTGGGGATATTTGGGGTGCTCTTTAGTTCCATCTCAATTTACACCAAGAGATGAAGAGAGGGAAATCTCATCTTTTGCTTTGTACCGCAGTGAAAATGAAATTTCAGAAATTTGGGCTGTTAGTGAAATGTTTCACTGGAAAGGAGTAGTGAGGCAGGCTTGAAGAACAGCAGTAAGGTATGGCAGATGTCCTGAAAGTGATGCGTGCTTGTTAGCAGAAGGGAATTTTGAAATCACAGGTTTCTACTGCAGTGACTAAATTGCCACCATCTGGGTTTCTTAGTTCAGTTTTAAAGCTGATCTCATGTTTCTGTTTTGTACATGAGGGATGGCAGCTGTCCACACAGCCTTCTACCCTGCATCTGCAGTCTCAAAATGTAACATCTCTTTTGTCATGGATTACTTTTGTAACGCTTTTCAAACTATGAGTATGTACATACACCGATACAAGGCTTGAGAAAGTAATTTCCTGAAGGAGAGATCTCTTTGCTTTCTGAAAATGATCAGCTGCAACAAATAGCCAGTTGTTGAGAGTGAAAGTCAACTTTAGATACAATTACTCTGTTCCAGTTTCTCTCAAATCCTGCAGTCAGAGATTTATGAGACAGAAATATTCAAGTTTGGGGTACACTGTAGGATATGCTGGTTTTGCTTCAGGGGTGAGAAAGAGTCCTATAAAGGAGGGCAATACTATATAGGCATGCTTGGCCTTAGCTAATCAAGAGGAATCAGTGAAAGATTTCAATTATAAACATAGTGCTGTTAGTGTTGTGATTACAAAACCATTAAACTAAATCAAACCCATTTAACACCTGCCCTAGGATATGCACTGCATTTAATGGGAGAGATATGGGAATGCATGAGTACATAAAAGCAGATCCCTAATCTTTCCTGAATGAGGAACTGAGGCACAGAGAGATTTTACAAGTTTTCCAAATCCCACTAGATATATCTGAAATAGCTAATTGATGCTATTATGTCATTTTCATTTTAAATTTAATGAACTACATAAAAAAGCCCTCCTAACACTGGTCAGAAGCTGATGTCTCATTATGCACACAAATTCCCTCTGGGGCGCTGGTCAGACTATTGATGCATATCTATATTGTGAAATAGTTGTGACTACAAGCAGCCTAAGACACTAAGGCTGGAAAGAAAGATTTCTCTTTTATCATTGAAACAATAGATATGCATCCTGAATATTTCTAGGAAGAGATCCTTCTGTATTATTTCCAAGGAACTGGTGAAACATAGCCTAATACAGAGAAAGTTCCTGGGCACTTCAGAGCATATATATCATCACATGATTATTAATTTGTGCAACTATTCCTGATCAGATATTCAGGTGCTGACAGCAGAATAGTTAATATCTGCTCCCCCCATTAGGATAAAACCTTTAAAACCAAGCAGATTCAAAAAAACAAGAGGCTCTAAACAAGAAACATTTTCTTCACTCTACTCCTTTCATGGAGCATTGTTAAATTATCTCCATGTTGCTTCTATGTAATTATTATAAGAATGTCCTTCAGAAAGATTAATTCTATTTTTCTCCCCTGTTGGTATGCAGAGCACATTTCAGATGCTCAAAAACAATTCCTACAACTTTTTAAAACTTGAGTTCCTAATTTTCATAATGCCACCATCAAGAACTAGGACTGGCACTGGCAAAGTGTGTATTGATTCACAAGTAGTTATTAAAAATATGCTTCCTGTCCAGATTTCTGAAATGAAATAAGGAGTCTTCTAGTACTGTTATAGGGTATTTGTGGCCTAACCAAGTATGGCAACACATATGTGCAGATGACATTCTCAGTGAAGACAAGTATGTCAGTGTTCATTATGAAACCAAATATGGAGAGGAAAAATGTCAATCCACCTGCTATAGCCATCATTTTAGGAAAAATTTTCTTACTCTTGTAACACTCCTCCCTACCAAACTCTATCTGCCCAAGAGCACAATAATGACACTCAGTTGAAAGAAAACTGACTCTCAGCCAAACAGTCTGGTGATATAAAAGTCATCAGAGACAGGCAGAGGGAAAATGTCCATCCATCTGCCAAGTGAAAGTAAATAAACTGCTTATTTGCGGAACAGCTTTTGCTTGCAGTTTCAAAACATGTCAGCTTCTTTACAACTGAACCATCTAAGAAAAGAATTGCTTTTGGTCACTTCACCCAGATACACAGAAGTTCATTCTGTATTAGAGGAAAATACATTTCTAGGCACTCAGCTAATCAATCTTAATTATTGGTCAACATTGATAATTGCATTTTTCAGACTTCTGTCTCTTTATTACTAACCTGGAGCTCATTCATCCATTGAGGTCTTGTAGCCTCAGCTCAGGGTCAATACACTGAGCAAGAAAGCCCACTGAAAGACAGCTGTGAGAGACTGGAATGTTAAAATGGTTTATCCCTCAAAACAATTGGCCATTTGCAAAAGCTTTACTGGCCATGCTCAAAGTAATGGTCCAGGTGCAGAGGGGTTGCACACCCCACCACCAGAGGCCACAAGCTGGGGTTTGAGCCAGGTAAGGGAAGAGGCCGATAAGAAGGAGATGATGTGAGGTGGGATAGTGCTTTTACCATGTCATGTGTCCCTCCTTATACAAATGACTCAGGAGTGAAAACTCCCTTCCAGAGAGGTACTGGGGCATTCAGATGTGGCCTGAAGATAATCATCCCTTCTGATGGGCCATAATTGGCTTAACTACAGTGAAGTGTTTGGCTCAACTATAGTAAAGTGAGAGGCAGCTTATATTCCTTAGAAAGTGATATAAACCATCAAAGGGCCCTTTCTGCCCCTGAGCCACAGCCTTGCACCAGACAGTGTAAGACTCCCTGCCCCATGGGAGGTGTCTCAGCATTCCCACTGAGCCTGAGCATATATTAATCCACTGAACTTTGTGTTTTGTGGCTTTCCCCCATCCACAATGGATCGAGACTTTGTCCATCACTTTGGCCAATGAGCAGAAAGGATATGGAAATTGCAGCAACCAAGTCCTCTGGGATCCACAGGTGGTGATATCTTTCTACTCTTATCCTTTCTTTCTTTTCCCTTATACATTTTCTTAAGTGTTATTTTTATGCTTTTATATTACTACAGATAATGACAAAGACAGTTACATACCTGCTTTCCATTGCAACCAAATTGTTCTAAAAGAAACCCTACATATATATATGTGTATATATATACACCTATCATTCAGTATCATTTCACTCTAATCTGCCTCAAGAGATGTATTAGCAAGAGCCTGGGTTGCCATCACCCTCTGTGGTGGGTCTTAACAGCAATGAGCCTTGAAACAACTCCATTCTCACCCAAAAGACTGACCTTTCTACAGGACCTTTCTACTGTTTGTCATCAGTAAAAAACAAAATCAGAAAATATTTTGATAAAATCCTAAAATGTTAGATAATTAATAAATCCATTTTATTCTAAATTTTAGAAAGATTTGTAATAAAAGCCATCTGAAATCTGCACCTTTGCTTGAAAATAATTTGAGAGTACAGAGCGGAGGTTATTTTTCAGTATCCTAGTGGAGGGTACTTGATTTTTCTGACTAAAATATAATCTTTTGCTTAAGGATTGGTAGAAAACGGTGATGGTGAAGGAGAAGCTTGGTTTAAATCTGTCAGACAGAGGTGAACTGCTCCAGCACAGAGAAGGGAGGAAGGGAGGGTTCCTTCCTCTAGAAACTTGAGAGAAGGGAGTGAATTTTCCTGACATTTTCAAAAGGAATTCTGTTAGGACTTACCTTTGGCAGAGGTTCACAACAGTTGCAGTCCACCCATGATTTTCAGTGCTGCATGAAGGACACATGCTTTTCTGATGGAGAAGATGAGAGGATGCAGCTCTCTATGATGCTATTTCAACTGTGAAGTTTATCTAATTCTCCATTTAGCCTTCTGGGTAGTACCAATGAGACATAGTCTTCATTCTGAGGTGATTTCTCAACTCGAGCTTCCACTATGGATCAAGCTTGCCTTAACATTTTCAAATCCTTTCCCGCATTCTGTACAATGTTACTTCCCTTTTCTCATAGATCAGCTTACTCACCTCCCTGTGTGCAATCAGATCAGCTAACCAGTAAATCCCTCAGATCTTTGCCCTTTCAGTCACAGATATTGCTTTTTTTTTTCCAGCCCTTACCAGTGCACTTGATCACACAAGTAGTGCCACCATCTCTATTGACGTGGGAGCTCGCACGTTTGCCCAGCTGATTCAGGATTGTCATCATTCTTTTAAACTGTCCTCTACATTAGGCTGAGTCACACTTTTTTAGCCACTTCCACTTCATTTCTATTTGATAAGTGTGTGTGGCTAAATGTTTTTCTTCCTTTTAAACCATTGTTCCTTAGTTTAACAAGGATTTGCTTCTGAAGAAGCATAGAATCATCGAATGGTTTGGGTTGGTATGGACCTCAAAGGTCATCTTATTCCAACCCCCCTGCCGTGGGCAGGATCACTTTTCCCTGGACCAGGTTGCTCCAAGCTCCAACTGAACTGGCTTTGGACACTCCAGGAGTGGTGAGTCCACAAACTCTATGGGCAACCTGTTCCAGTGATTCACCAACCTCTCAGGAAAACATTTCTTCAAATATATCCAATCTAAATCTACCATCTTTCATTTAAAGCCATTACATTATCTCACATACAGTTACCCATACCTGCAGGACAACAGGTGGTTTTTTCTCAAAGCCATTCCTTCTGCTGGGTGAAATACTAACATTCATCATCTCCTATTAGATCAGACCTACGATTACATGGCTGAGTTTTGGACATGTCCTTTGAACAAAAAGATTAGCCAAATCAGGAGGAGTTGTGGTCTACAGGTCAGTAAAGAAGGCTGCTAAACCTGAAAAGAACTTGTCAATGTGGCAGAGGTGGACTGCAGTCAGACTTGGGATCTTTCCATCTTCCTTTACATCTAAAAGCAGAGTTGCTTTAATAGACTGACTGCTCTCAATATGGGTGGAAAGCATACTAAGAACTATTCAATATTTAGCGTTTTAAAAGCACTGTGTCTTTTCTAAACCTCTTGTAGGAAGAATTACAACAACTTGAAAAATGAATAATTGTTAAAAAGACTTGAAAGAAAAAAAAAAGGAAAGCAGAATTTGCTTTTTGCAGAGTGTATCTCATGAACTTGAACAATGAATCAGTGAAGGAGGTACATCTAAAAATAACATAGCTCAAATGCAAAACTTCACTATTAGAACATGATAAACCCAAGTCTTCTACAAAATCAGAAAGGCAGAGGAAGCACATCATTGATTAGCTTCCTTAATATTTTCTCACACAAAACTCTGAGTAGCTTAGGCTGGAAGTGACTTTAGCACAATTCTCTATGAGAGAGAGTACAATACTGAGTGTGAAAGAAATGTAAATACTTATGTTACTGCTGTAGAATCACAATTTCAGACTGATACATATCACCTTTCTAGGAATAATCCAGTAAATGTCAGTGCAACCTGAAAGGCAAAGGAATTCTGTAATAAAGATTTTTCAGTCTTTTCTGTCAAGATATTTTTATCTACACAAATCAAGTTCAGCTATCATTATTTTCAATGGAAATACACTGTGACAAAACAGCACCCTTCTCACCCTGTTCATTTGCACCCAGAAATAATACATTTCTGTTTACAGAGGCTAAAATGAGCACGGAATCATGTAACTAAATTATAGGTGAATACAATATACAGTTTTAATCTACACTTTAGAAATTAATTCCATCTTTGAAGTCTTGTATTCACTCTATGGAGCTGAAATTCTGGGGAAAAATTCCTAAATACTAAAAATAAAATGAAATCTAGAACTAGGAGCTAACAATGTCTGTAGCTAAAAGCCTTTATCTAATCTGATACAGAAGTCAGATGGATCGAAACCTTCTAGCACAGTTTTGAGTATTAGAAAGCAAGTATTCTTTATTGCAGCATGCTGGTCACTCGGAGGATATTTCTTCTAATCAAGTGTGCTGAGAATCAGGTGAACAGAGATTGTATCATACACGCTGATTACATATTCATTAGATATCCCCACTTCCTTGGTTTTATTTTACATAGTCACACTCCTTATTGGAAGTCCTTATGAGGTTCTTTGGAGTCAGTCTTCAACATCCAGTGTCATTTTTAGGTGGCTGTTCCTCAATCTCCGCATTCGAGTATGTGCAATATCATTGTTCTGCACAACTTCTGCTTTGCCAGCCTTGCAGAGCTGAGCTGGCATCCTGCTTGCATTTTGCATGATTTCTGTCTGCCTAAGTTACATCCTTTATCTATTTCTTCAAGGCTATGTTGTTCTGTTCTACTCTCCTTGATAAGACTAAGATATTGCTATGTTCTACTATCCTAATCAAGTGAGTAAAATGCTGTTCTGCCCTACTGTCCTTATCAAAACTATTTCCAATTTCCCACTTCTTAAACAATTTGTTGTACATGGAGAAAAAGGCTAAGGTGAAATGTTAACATCACAATAAATATCACTTCAGTTGGGGACTCGATTTAGGTTTCAATTTAGGTTTTGTGGTAGACTCTAATTCCAATGTGGATTATTGCCTGTTAAAATGCTCTGACAAATAAACCAATGAGTATATTAACCATGTAGTTTCTTTTAAATTACTATTTCTATCATTGCATGAATAAAAATTAGTCCAGTGTAAGTACCTTTACTTGGTGCAAAGTTTTCCTTCACAGTATAGCTGTGTGTGACCTGGAGATCTCTGTTCCTACCCTGGCAGCTGCAAATATATAGGAACAGATGTTTCCATATTTGCTTCACAGCCTGAACTAACAGCTCAGAGGCATGAGCCTTGGAGAGTGTTTACTGCAATCATATTTTATTGAATCCCAAAATCACAGAATGATTTGGATTAGAAGGGACATTTAACCATTGTCTAATCCAACATCCCTACCCCCAACCTGATCTTGAACACTTCCAATGAAGGAGCATTCACATCTCTGAGCAACCTGTTCACAGAGAGTGGGGATTACCCAAACCTGGGTGCCAGACCTTGTTGATTCCGTGAAGATTACATGAGCCCCTTCCTCAAGGCTGCCAAGCTCCCTCTGGATGACATCCCCTCCCTCTAATGCATCAACTGCACCACTCAGCCTGGTGTCATCCACAAACTCACTGAAGGGTGCACTTGATCCCACCGGCCATGGCACTCCTGAAGAGATGAAATAGTGCTCTACCAAGCATGGACCTTTGTTACTGATTTCCGCTTGGGCATTGAGGCACTGACTGTAAGTCCTTGGATAAGCCATCCAGCCATTTGATCGTCCATCTGTCAAACTGATGTCTTTTCAACCTAGAGGCAAGACTGTTGTGGGGGACTGTATCAAAGGACTTACAGAAGGGATTTACGTGGGGTTGATTTGAAACTGAGTTTGAAATGTGTGGGTAGAATGTGTTTTAGAGTTTAATGCATGAAGTGACCCAATTCTGCTACTTACAGAAAAATTTTCCTTCTGAAATTAAGTTGTGTTTTTTCAGTATTTGCAAGGGGGGAGAATTAAAACAGAATAAAACAGACACAAAACAAAGAAGAGAATGTCTAAATAAGGGATGACTGAGTGCCATCAAGAAGCAAAATTATGCCCTTGGAAATCTACATGTGGCCTTCATCTTGTGTGTGAGCAATGCCTTGCTGCTTTCCAGGCTGAGTGAGTACTCAGCCTTTGTTTCTGTTACTTGGGAAGATTCTCAAAGTGGCCACTTGATGGTAGCCTAGGATCAGGTACAAGCAAGCTAAATCATGAAAATAAAGAAAATACGGAGGAAAATTGATACTTGTAAACTAAAATAAATGTCTGGATGAGTCAGAACCACAAAATGAAGACCGGAGCTGTAATTCAGCTTTCAGGAATTATAATATCCAGAAGAGAACTGCCAAGTGTACCTACCGGATAGCCATATACTGAGATATGCTTTATGTTTGGCGCTCTGCACTCTTACAGACAAATTCATATCTAGCAAACTTCTGCTTACACTTACCTTCCTGTTTCTTGATATCTCACATAAAAAGTGACTGGTTTAAAATAGATTAAACCAGAGAAACAAAATCAAATATGAATGAAAGATTCTCTTTTGATTATTAACCTCTTCATTATTATAACTCCAATATTTACTCTTGGTATTAGCTATGAAGAAGACTAAATGCAAATTGTGGAATTATTAAGTTTTAAATTAAAGGCTACAAAGCTAGTCATACAAAAATTGTACAATTATTCTGGTTTTAAGACCTAAAAAGTCTATGTTAAAACGTACTGGCCTTGTAAAGGATGCCTTTAGACTGCTCTGGCATTCAACTCCCCTCCCTTTCATTAAGCAAATCAAAGCATCCTTCAGACTGCACAGCAGCTAAGGAGAACTTCATCATCAGGTTGTCTGGCTTGCTGAAAACATCCATATCTAGGGCAAACACTGATTATGAGACTCTAATTGACAAGACTGGGATGCCTGTGTAGCACCCCAATTCCTCTGCAGAGGTGATCTTGGGTACAATCATGGAGTCTTACATTCCATACAATTAATTAAAATCCCTATACTGAAACTGATAGAATATTGTTTACTCTCTATAAATATCGAAGGCTCCAACTCTTCCAATCGACATGAAAAATTTTATTAGAATTATGACTAGAAAATAAACAAAGGCTTTTATTCCAGCTCAGTTTCTGATAACCTAATTCACTGTACAGTTACACCATCACCCAGCTTCTCTAATGCTGGGACTCAGGGTTCCAGGAATAATTCTGTTCTGAGAACAGAACAGGGTCCAGTTTCAAGAATTACAAAAACTGAGTTGTTACAAAAGTCTCGGCATTATCTCAGTCCTCCAGCAGACCTCTTTCAATTCCTCTAAAGAGCAGCAATCAGAAGTCCTTACTTCTGCAGGTCCTGAAATTAAATGTCAGAGCAGGGAACATGGTAGTGTCCTGCTGTTTACTGTATTAATAAATTTGAGGAATTGAGACCTGAAGAAGAGGAAATATCTCAAGAACCATCCTCTACCTATTCCTCCTCTGCCCAGAAGAGCAACAAGAAAAAAACTGATGGGAATGAAGATGTATAAGATACAGACAAACAGAAGGAGGATAGATTTTATATGATTTACCACTCTTCCAGTGAGATATAACACCAAGGAGTAATACACTCAGTGAACATTATAAATAACCAGATTTAAATGTTGTTGTCTACTTTAATGACTTCATTGTCCTGTTAAAAATATTTAAAGATGAGGAAGACTTGGGGCTCTGTAGTCAGACTGTGCTATGGGGTACATGGAAAGGCATTTCTGTGCTTCTCCTGTCCAGGATACCAGCACAGACAAGTGACACACTGCTGATTTGGTACAATTGGGACATTTGCACACAAAAAGAAACTTTTCCTGATCTGTGCATTGAATTCACCCAGCCCAGAAAAATGTGTTCACAAAGCAGGAAGGTTGTTGAGACTGGTGTCATGGTTTGTTACCCACCTACAGGAAATGAGGCTGGCTAGTGCAAGGCTGGGAACAGCTCTTTTGAAGGCCAGAGCACTGGGCTGCTCCTCCTGTACAGGGCAGCATCCCTAGGCAATAAGCACAAAACAGTGGCATGGCTCAAAGGAATGATATCTGGCCTACACCCAGAAGCCAGAAGGAAGAGCCATGTTCATCTACCCTGTACAAACACCTGTGTGAAAAATATGTGACTGAAAATTGCGTGAATTAAGTAATATAGGGGGCGTCCTTCTTTTTGACCTATTTATCTCTCAAGGCAGGGAGTGACCCTTCTCCCCATGGTTTAACGGAACGATAAAGGAAATGAGGCAATGAAATCACATTGTCACAACATGCAAATGCATACCAAGGCAAAGTCATAGTTTCTATCCTTTTTGTTCTCTATTACTGTAAGCACCACAGGGAAAGAGGTTTACAAGGAGGAGGTAGGTTTAATTTTCTCTGTTTTATTTTTCTATTTTCTTTTCTGTTTCTCTTTTATTTTACTGCAAAGAAGCTAGGCAAAGAAATACTGAGTTTTGTTATTTTTGCTAGTTTTAATATTAAAATAACTCTGAGGGGTTACCTGCAAATACCTGCTTTCCTTTGATGAATGTCTTAGCCAATTTTTGGTGGCATATTTTTTCTATAATCTGAAAATAATTGTATAATTATATTTTAAAATTTGCAGAGTTTCCAGAGTTACTGGTCTCATCCACACAGCAGTATTTTGTTTGTTAAGTTAAACCTGCCTTACAGAATTGGACAGTGCCTCTGTCACTTTCTGTCAAAAACACAGACAAATTGGAAATGTTTGGATTTTAGGTCTTTACATCCACAGAGTAAAACCACTATATGGAGTGGATCTCTTTTAGGAGTACTGCATTTAGGCACCAGTGGAATGGAAGTATGTCAGTGTTTTTAATATTTTTTAATATATTCATTTTAATATTTAAGTAGAAGATTTCATATACAGAATTTCCTGAAAATGCTGCAGGAATGCAGGGATAATTTTACCCTCATAGCACATCCAACATGTAAGCAGTAATTCCATTTTGTATTTTCCAACTGACAAAAATGGCTTTCAGAATCTTTCAAAGACAAATCTGGGAAATAAATCTCAGAGGTCTAATTTTATGTACCATATTCAACACAGACTTTCTCTTAACAAAAAAAAATCATATAAAAACAAATTATAAGTTTTGGGGTTTTTTTCAGTTACAAACCTTCCTTTTCATTGGCTATAAAAACCATAGAGGGATCAAAATAGGATAACATACATGTTTCTGTGTAACTCATAATCAGCAGGTTACTGGACAGTTTTTATTCTCATCTAATCACCTTTCCAGTTAACCTAGATGAGATTAGACACTGCACTAGCATTTCAACTTCTGAATTCCTGAAATGACTATCCCCTGTGGAAGGGTGTTAGGGTTCAGGCTTCTCTGAGAAACAGCTGAGAGTGGTTTGTGCTGTAGCACAGAGTCTAGCAGTAGCCATTTTTCATTAAGACTTTATAAACTACTGTACAGGAAGGAAACAACTTCACACAGAAATACTTTAATTTTCCTTAAGATTTTCAGCAATTATCTACACAGGAACTTTTTGAGATGTGGAAGGAAGTTTGAAATATCTCTGGAGAAAATAGTTCTGTTCTTCTACTACAACTGTTTTTCAAAAGAGACGCAGCACATGATGCTAGTACAGATATAAGAAAGAGGAGAAAAAAGACATTTTCAAAAATAAATTTTCAGTTTTCAGATGAGAAAATAATAGGGGCAGTATTTCTGTTTAGTAATTTCATGTGAATTCCAGTTGATGTAAGACAGGAAAAGAATGAATTCTCTTGGATTTAGCTGACAAAGCTGGATAGCTCAGAATTAGAGAGATTCCTCTGGGTTATATTTTCAGCAAAGGGTAGAAAATAAATAGTGAAGCCTTCATTCGTCTTGTCCCAGACTAGATTGAATAAACTCTGTCTAAAGCAGCTGATTCTTTTCCAGGCAGTGTTAAGGCAGTGTAGAATTACTGGTTCCCCTATGAGCATATATACAACTTTTCGGTAAGCTTAGGTAAGATAAACTCCATCTCACACCTAACAGCATCTTCAGAGTTAGGTTAAAAGGTTAAAGTAATTTAATTCCTTTTTTTTTTAATTTCCAATAGTAAATATTTTATTTAACATCCTTTATGAAGTAACTGGTCAATTATGTCTAAGAATCAACAGTTTATGCATTTTTTAAATTGAAGAATCACTGAATAAAAGTAAAAATTCTCTTGGGCTCAAGACTGAAATGTGAGATCCTGTCCTTCCCTGCTATTAATGTTGGTAAGCACAAATGACTGAATAGCCAAATTTTCTTCTTTCTGATATTTTTCTGAAGCTAAGGTGTCTACATTGTATCTGATGCCTGCCCTCAAGATGGAGGAATCTAAGTTGACACAATAGATGCAAATAAATAAATAAATAAACAAACAAATAAATAAAAGCACTTGTGTGTACTTGAAACAGTGGATTGGTTTACAATCATAATTGTCACATCTCAGTCAAGTATCCTCTTTCATGAAAAGAATGTCAAACAACATTTCAAATATATCTAAAGAAAGTAAAATACGTGAAAATAATGTCTGAAACAAAGGATGCTTCAGAGGATATTAACCTACTTGCATATGTATTTTACTATCATCATCCAAAAATACAGGAGGCAGTTCAGAAGGATGAGTACAATACAGAGAAACTAAACTGGCTTTTGCATCACAGCTCACAGAAAAGACTAATGAGGATATGGTCCTACCATTTTTTAAGGAAATGAAGATAAGTAAGTGACAAATATGGGGGGTTTCAAATAGGAGTGGTTAAACAAAAACGCACTAGAAAAATTAGCTAGTCCTCTGTGTAAACTGGGGGCAGAAAAATATCAGTGTCTCTTTGAAATAATGTGAGATAAAAGTTTCATGAAGACTTAGCTTTATTCCAGGTGTTGCTAAAAATAAAAAGGTAATGCTGACAGTGTTGGGTCAATACAATAGGCTCAAAAATAAACCTTACAGAAAGGGTAGTCGTATTTATCTGCTTTGCTAGATCTTCTTTGGCATAAGCACAGAAATGTGAATAAATAAAAAATTAAAAATAAATGCTCCAAAACCTTGGAAAAAAGGCCCAGACAGCGAAGGGTCTGGAGAGACTAATATGTATTCACAATATATGCTTAAATATTTCCTTTGTTTTTGGACAGTTCAACTGCTTTTTGTGCCACACATGAACCAGGTTATGAACTGATTTAAAGTCAGAATCATTTAGAATCAAAAATTTAAATGCTTTTTTCTTTAGATTTACAGCATTGCTAAGGGCTTGAGGAAGCCCATCTCTCTAAGACCCTTGCACAGCACCTGTGATCATACTTCAGACTGCTGCATTTACTTAGCAATTTCTTCATGGGAAGAAAATTTCTCTATTTGTTTTGTAAATGTGGAAGTGAAGTACACCGACTTGGTTGGCCCTGGGTCATAAAGTCAATTTGTGGCAGACCAGAGAACTGGTCTAAGCTCTCCATCAACTCATCACAGTACTGTAATCACTCTCAAAAGTAGTTTGTTATATACATATAGACTTAAACACATAAACTTAAACTTATACACATAAATTTGATATAAGCAACTCCATATGAGACTTTTGATACCTCTAGTGACTAGAAAAGGGTCAATATTTATCGCAGCCACAGAAATAGCTTAGACAGCTCTTCTCTTAGTTGTTAGCCCATACTGTCATCTCAGATGAGCTTGTTCCACTGTTTCTGATAGAGGATGTGAAGCCAGATGAAAAATAAAAACAACCAAAAAGAAAAAAAACTGCTGAGAAGAGCATTAGTTGTAATGATGATCACTTGTTCAAGACTACTCACTACAAGGCCCTGCAAGGAGTGACACTAGCACAGCCAGGGAGGCAGGGTGGGATCAGGAAGGATCCATGAAGGATGGGAAAGGAGAGGGGATGCTTAGGCCAACACTGCCATGGAAAGAAACGCTGCTGAACCAAGCTCTTGAAAATGTTTCAACCTATTTCTTGGAAGAGAGAAAGTATTCCAAAAATCTAGGAGTACTTCGACAACTTCCTCATCTCTTGAAAATTCCTCTTTATTTCCAAAGATATGAGATTCAGATATGGAGTTTTAGGGTTAACTAGAGAGGTACATGAAAAGGTTGTGTGTGTGGTGCTTAAACTCAATGAATAGCCTTGGATAGCTGTGTCCCAGTCCTTCAATTCACAATGATAGCTGTTGAGGTACTGAACATTCATAATTTCCTGTTGGAGATCTCACATTTTAACAGGGGAGAAACACATATGCAATTCATTCAGGTTGTGAGTACAGGTTGTGGGTTAACTTAAGCAAACTATAAAGTTTTGCTTCAGCTTTGTCTTGATTTTACATAAATTATACGGATATTCAGGCCTGTTTCTATCAAGTACAGTGCTAATAAGTTTTCCCCTATCCTTGAATCCAAAGTACTAAAAGAGATTAACAGCCAATTTCAATTCCTAATTGAAAAATACATCATTCTTCTTCTGAAATTGCAACACTTCTGCAGGGACTAGTTTCAGGAAGCAGTCTCTGGGCCAGTTGTAACCAGCCAGTTGTCACACAGAAGAAAGTGGTGGACATATTACTTTAAATTATTGGGGCCTTATAACCAAGGGTCAAAGCACTTAAGACAATCACAGAAGAGAGAATTTTGCAACCTTGCTCATGGTTGTAGAATTTATATTCCATTGTAGACTGGGCCTCAGCTAAACAGGGTATCTAAACAAAGAACACCACAGCGACTGTCTCTGTTAGTAACTTCCACTAAATCCCAGTGCTTGATTGATTAAAGACTCAGTTAAATCTCAGCCACATCTACGGCTTCTGAAGCAATAATAGGTAATCCTCATGCCTCAACACAAATAAATTCATTGCCATCTTCAAGTAAGGACAAAACTACAAGACTCAAACAGTATACAGTCGGATTAGCCAAGCAGGTAGCTAAAAATTGGTAAATGAGCTTGCAAAGATCTGTGTTATTTGAGCAGTTATTCAGTCTTTCTGCAGAGTGGACATAGGATATTCTTTCTGTGTTTGCAGGCATGAATGGCACAGCCATTGAAAATTTTGTCTGTGTCATTTTTAATGTTTCCTTCATGAACTGCACCTGGCATGCGGGCAGGACTGCTACAGAAGACACACAATATTTCCTGTACTGGAGGCCCTCAAAGTAAGTAGAGCTGCTTGAATCGTGGGAATTTTGATTTGTTGTTGGACACATGACATTGTCAATTTTTTATTGATGCAATATTTCATGTAAAGGAAAGAAGATATCACAGAATGCCAACATTACATCAAAGATAACTGTGGAAGGCACACAGGATGCCAATTTCAAAACGTGACAATAGAAAATAAGAATGCTTATTTCCTGGTAAATGGGTCCAGAAATGGACAAAACATTCAGTCATATGAGAAGAGGATACTGTTATACCAAATTGGTAAGGATTTTTTTGTTGATTTAATTTCCAGTTATATGTTAAAAGAATGAAGAATTCATCCCTGGGAAAAAGCATACATTTAAAAAATATTGCTCCCCATAATAGGTGTGATGTTTTTTCCCTTTTACTCAGCCCTAAAGTATAAGAATGGACAAAAACTAATGAATACAGAAAAAATCTGGAATCATAGGTCAGAAAATTTTGAACATTTCAGTCAAATATTTATTCTCTGAAAGAAAGGTGTCATCTTTTACAATTAACTAGCTAAGGATTCCTGAGTGGGACTATCTGGATGTTGTTATTATCTCGTAATGCACTTCATCCACATTATGAAAAGAACCAGTTACCTTAATGCTGTGAGCAAAATCTTCCTTTTTTTTTAATGGAAGAATGTTGTTAAATGAAAAAATCTGTTCAATTTGAACACAGTATTAAAAAAACATTTAAACCCAAGAATTAAAACCAAACCTGCATAAATCATATGCTGAATTCAGTAAAATGTAATAAATGGCTTATGTTTTTAATTTTCCTTACTGTTGCAGATGGTGCTCCAGGCTCCTCAATTGAAATGTTAAACCCAAGGATCCTGCTTCAGAATAGGGGGGGAATATAGAAATTCTGCTAAAGTTACATTACATCTTTTTAGATCAATTGCTTGAACATCTACCTATATTTTTAAGATGGCAGAGGGAAGAGAACTATTTCTAACCAATAATATTTCTGATTATATTATTGTAGAAAAACTCACCCCTCCATTAAATATCACAGTGAACTGTACAGAAGCTTCTCATAGATGTAGTATTTGGTGGCAACCACCTCACACAAGTCATGTGAAAAAACGTAGTTGTTTCAAATATGAAATTGTCATAGAAAACAAGGTAAGAATAATTATGACATTTAATAGCTCTTTGTCTCTATTTCTACACTATACAACCAGTACCCTGTTCTCATCCCCTTCTTTTGAAAGTTTGGATGAATATGGAAAATGATATTACATCCTTCAAAAATAAAGTTCAAAATATTTGTGGGAGTATTTGCGACCTTGTTGTTCCAAGAGTAAAAACAAGTAAATAAAATTAAAAAACAAAAGGAGACATAACATAGCTAAACTAAATGTTTAAGAATGCAAAAGATGCACATGCAAAAAAAAATGGAAAAAAACATTGTCCAAGTTTATTAGTAAATTTTAGATACTTTGTTTTAACAAATAAAATGTAAACATTTTGTCCATATGGGCCTTTTTTTTTTTTTTTGTTTAGTGCTTTGAAACTCAATTTTGCAATCAAATTTATATGGTACAATATTTCAAAGCATCAGTGGGGGGGAAAAATCACTTACTGGAAGAACAACTGTATTTCACAATCTTTAAAAGAAGGCATTTAAAATATTACATGCACTTTTTTTTACTGAAAATCAAGCATTCATGAGAGAAGACCCTTTATTACATCGGAACAAAAACTAATCCTAAAAATTAAACTTTTCTTTTGTTGCTAGGCTGATGCTGAGAAAAACAGCAAAACCACATCTAAAACAGTAAGTCTGTATTAATCTAATATTTATGCTATATTGAAACTTCTGCTGTATCAGAGCATCCTCCAACCAAATTGGTTTGGTTTCACACTATCTGTTTCAATGTACTGCACATGCTCGTTTTTGATAAGTTTTCTAAATCTGAAGTTTTAAACCATTATTTATAAAACATGGTACAAAAACACCTGCACATGTGGAGCTTTATATTACTTCAAAAAATCTTCCATTTCCATTCTTTTTTACTTCCTAGTAAATTCATATATATGTAAAAATACAGATCATGATTCTGTGTAACACTTGTCACAAAATATGTGGAGACATTTTGCTTTATTGTTGCTCTCTGGAAAGGATTGAGATGTAAGAGGCAAGCAAATATTACCTCAAAGATTAAGCCAGTATAAAGATGGTAGAAAAAAAAAATCAGCTTTTCACTTCTGTATAATCTGGCTATTGAACTCTACTTCAGTTTTGAAAATAACCACTGTAACAAAGTGCCAGATCTTTAAAGAATTTTTTCCCTAAAGTCTCATTGCTTAGCAGAGTCTAAGGAGCCAGGGAAGCATACGGCAAATTTCATCTTCATATTGCCCAGCAACAAAAATATTACTTGAACAAGAGGAATTAGGATGAGACAATCTAGCTTATTAAGAGATATTTTTCTACCTGTTATTTCACTCTAGTCTGTCCACAGAAAGATTATATAAATGTAAAATATATAAAAATAATACAAAAATTCTCATTCTACTTATTTTGCATTTAGGAGGCAATCATTGAAAATAACTCCTACTTATATGAAAGCTTCAGCTCAGAAAAAAGGTACAGCATCAAAATCAGAGCAACAGACATCGGCTTTTGTTTAGTGAGCCCAAACTGGGGAGAGTGGAGTACTCCAGTGGAGTTTGGTAAGAACAAAAATCCCTTCCTTGACCTAGTTCAGTTATTACCTGTCTGCCTCATTTTTAACTTCATGCTTACAGATGGAAACATTCTGATAATAGCACATTAATTTGTTAGGACAAAGAGAGTCAAAGAATTGTCATGTCTCAATATTAGGGAGTTCTCCAATCATTCTTGGAAGACAGTGCTTCTTGTACAGGGATAGGGAATAAAGTAGACCTTTTTGAGGTCTGTTGCCAGCTGTTTTTACTTCTTCCATCTTTACTCCTGACTTCATAAACTCCTTTTTCCTGCTGTTGCTCTCTGCCATCTAGGATATTCAAATACTCTGCAGGACTCAGTTCCTCAGGTCTCAGGTTACAGTAGACAGTCCACATGCTGTCAGCCATCCTATTCCTTGGCATGCTACAGGGCAGTGTTCTGCTAAGCTAAAGCCATCCCTTCATACGGTGTTTGATACTGACACAAAGTACATTGTAGCTGTGCAATCTTTCATGTCCTGTGATGCTAACCAACACTTTGATGACTGCTTGATTTTCAGGAACACAACAACTTGCTTCTACTTCATCACATATGCTATTTCTGATACCAGGGCTGGCAGCAGGTCTCGCACTTTTCCTCTGCATGACAGCGTAAGCCTTATTTCTTGAGCAAAATTTTTATTCTGTAGTTGAAATAACATTTCTTCCCCCAACAGAAAATTTCTGGCTATTTTTTAAAGGTGACAAGGGAGGGAGAAAATCAACAATGAGCTATACTAGGAATCATCTGCTGGATGTTCCTCAAGTGTGCTCTATACTTCTGATTTCCAACTTTCTTATCCACTTGATTAATATAACACAATGCTTTCCAATACTGGGACAAGGCCTTATGTCAGTACCTCCTTCCTACTATCAGACCCTGCAATATAGATGGGTGGCACATGAAATTTTTTCCATGTTTTGGCAACATTTCCCTTTTACATACTTAAAAACCAGCTTCCTATGAGGCTTTAGTCAGTCATAAAATAAATTATTGTAACCCAAATGCTGAACAACAAAATTATAACATTGTATCCAGCCTATGTAATTTTTAGCTACTTTTGACTTAGAAGAATGCTACTTATGTATTAGAGAAATAAAGTAATACCTCAGAAGCATTATTATATAGTATGTGTCATATGCTTGCATACTAAGTCTTTTCTTCACCAAACCTTTTTGTCACTGTAGAAGGGCTTATTTGAAAAAAACATCTGCTACAGTACCACAGCCAAGAAACCCATTCCATGAGCCCTTTTCAGTGGACTTCCAGGTATGTTTTCCTTCCATCTGCTTGAAATTAAAAAATTTAGTCTCAAAGGTATGACCTAAGTGTCAGAAAGATGCACACAAGCAAGAATCAATTTTCTTTCTTGTTCTTGTTCTTGGGGTATGGAAAAAGAAGGTCCATATGCAAATAACCTGTCTGCTTTACTGTTTCCATTATGAAATAATTGTCATCCGTCTACCTGGAGTGTTAGAAAACATACACAGTTTTCTGCTGCTCTCCCTTATAAGCCATATTCTATCACTACAATAATGCTGAGCGTAAGTTTCTCAGCACAATAATGATGCAGAGTCAGGCAGGCAGAGAAGAGACAAAGAAATCTACAGTAGTTTTGCCATAGCAGATATTGAGACCCATGCAAGTATTTGGCAATGATGCTAAAGGAGAAAAGCTTTCTAGGGCATGGTAAGCAAGAAAGTAGAGCAGAATATTGAGAGGTGCTAACTTATGTGGAATGCTAGAATGGCATGAGAAGGAGCAAACAGCAAAACACTGAAGGAGCTGCCCTTCTGAGAGCATTTTATTAGCAGTTTGCTGCAATTTGCAGTCTTGAGGTTGGCTGCAGGCAGGTCTGGAAGCCAAAATTTGTCTGCAGGGACACATTGAATTACTGGAGAGCCTTTATAAATCCTTTTACTTTCTCTTCCTTCACCATGTTAACTTTTCTATGTTTTAAAAGATGATTTTTCCAGCTTCTTAGTTGAAAAGTCTTTTGTTCCTTTTGGGAACTATATGAAGGGAAGATCTAGACCTGTTTACTTTGATCTTCTAATTGACAGAGTCCTGCTACAGTTTTTATACAACAAATAACAAATCTGAATGAGAGGAGATTCATAAATCATGACCTTGTGACTAATCTCATGCACGAAACACTAACTAATATAATGTATATTCTTCCTTTAATAGACAGAATATATGAATCTATTAAAACAACAGAAAGAAACTGAAGAAATAATAAATATTGAAGAAGTGGTGGAATGCAAGTGAAATGAGCAACTTCATTTTTTTCAAGCATATATATCTGTTTGGTAAAAATTAACAGGTTTTTCATATTATCTCACTCCTGAAAGCAGGGAGAAGAGCATTGACTTTAGAGACAATTCCCCAAGATCTTATCTTTAAAAACTTCTTTGTATTTAGTTGCATCTTCTATGAACAGTTGAAGCTCGGACTATTTCTGGTTTTTATTATGATGAATACTGCAGTATTTCAGAAAAAAGATTTCAGTATTGCTTTGGAACTTATTATAGTGTTTTTCAACACCATGCAAAAGAATAAGTAAAAACAACCAAACTTTAGTTTATTCAGGATGTCCATTAGTTTAGTGTCTTGAAAAAGGTACAGTTATACTGAGATCATGGACAGGAATAAAATTTGACACATGTATGAACACCAGCCAAGATCAAGCCTCTTAAGAAAGATCACTTGCTCATACAAAGTGAGTATTATTAAAGAGTTCAGGATGCAGTTTTCCCATAAGTCTATTTGTCGCCTCCCATTTTTCATCCCATCATATCTGTGTTAGATGAAAAAATTACCTAATGTATGATTGCTAACAGGGAGCAGGTGTATATATGTATGTGTATGGAGTGGGAAATGTTGGAAATTGAACGTTTGAACTCTCCAGCAGAAGCCTGCAACTTGCTAATTGCAAATGGTACGGGCCGGTTGTGTGTTTTTATAACACCTGGATTAAACAGAAGCGTCCCAGTTTCAATCCTCCAATTTATAAGGAGATATGAGACAAAACCCTCAATTTGGAGGCTAATCACATATTTTGACCTTCCATTTGCATGAAATTGATTATGAGTTAGTGATGCCCTGACAGCCAGGAGGGCCAACCCTGCCCTGGGGGGGCATCAGGCCCAGCATCGCTGCCAGGCAAGGGAGGGGATTGTCCCACTCTGCTCTGAGCTGGGGCGGCCTCACCTCGAGTGCTGGGAGCAGTGTAGGGTACCACAGCACAACAAAGATATAAAGCCATTAGAGTGGGTCCGAAGAAGGGTGAGAGGCCTTGAGGGGATGCTGTATGAGAAGCGGCTGAAGTCATTTGGTCTGTTCAGCCTGGAGGAGAGGAGGCTGAGGGGAGACCTCATTGCAGTCAACAACTTCCTCATGAGGGAAAGCAGAGGGGCAGGCACTGATCTCTTCTCTGAGGTGACCAGTGACAGGACTCAAGGAAATGGCCTGAAGCTGTGTCGGGAGAGGCTTATGTTGGCTATTAGGAAAATGTTACTAAGAGGGTGGCTGGGTACTGGAACAGGCCCCCCAGGGAACTGATCCCAGCACCAGCCTGACAGAGCTCAAGAAACTTTTGGACAATGCTCTCAGGCACATGGTGGGACTCTAGGGGCTGTCCTGAGCAAGACCAAGAATTGGACTCAATCATCTTTGTGGGTTGTTTCCAGCTCAGGGTTTTCTATGGTTCTATGCTTCCATCAAATCTCAAGATGGTTAAATTTATCTCAAGTAGCTGAAATCTTCTTATGGTAAATAAAGTCATCTCAGTGATAAAATTCCACTAGACAATGTTACCATCAAAAGACCATCTTTTAAACTAATTTTTTCTATGGTTCTGTGTTTCTAAGTGAGCTTTCAATAAAAATTTATTTTGAATGTCTTTTTAAAGCAGAGGCACACAGGATCTTTCTATTTAAGTTATAATTGCCAAAAGATAAAAGCACCTGCATTAAATGTGGATAATTAAAGCCAACATCTACTTTAATCTTAGGATGATTAAATAGATACAGCCTACTGGATCCTCTCCATCCTGTTTCACTCAGAGTTGTTCATGGCCTTTGGTGCACCCCTTACATCCCTACTGAGAAAACTGCTGAGCCAGCAAAGTCATTAAAAACACTTGTTCACTATCAGCACACTGAGAAAGCCATAGATCATATCCACGAACAGTGGAGGTGGTAGTCGGTGTAGGACTAAGGTACCACTTGCCCATCCCTGCAAAGACCCCCACAATCAGCGGGAAAGGATGGTCAGGCTTTACAACCTTTTAATAATTAAATGGCTTGGATGCTCACAAAGAAGTTCTTTATTCTGGTCCCCTATGGCTGTTCCTCTGTTCTCTGTAAAAACTAGAAAGTTCTTGCTGCAAGGAAAAAATTGAGGGTCTTGTCTACTATTTGTATTTTTGTGGCATACACAAAAGCAGTAACACACCAGTACAGCAAAACACCCAGACAGTTCTTGTGAACACTCCTGTTTTTGTTGGAGCAATGAATTATTCTTCAAGTTTTTGTGACTTTTAAGAAACACTGGGTTTCATACTGTTTCTGCAATGACTTCACTCCCCATGGAGCCAAATGTCTGTAGACAGCCCTAGTGTCTCTGCCCAGGTTTCTCATCTCTCCTTTACTCTTCTTTCTCTTCCTCTTTCTCTTCTCATTTTGCTTGCAGCTCCTGGGTCATAGCAAGGCCACTCAGGTTTTCTTGTCTCTGAAAGATGGCTGACTTTGGTAGCACCCTCAGTAGTACCCTCTTTGCTTAGGAATTTTTAAAATGTTTTTAATTTGTTTGTATTTTTGAAAGCCTTAGGTAAGGAGTTTCCCTAAATATAGAGAAAAGAAATCCCCTGGGTAGAATAGTTCCCTTTTCTGCAAAAACACCACTGTCCTTGTGGGCTGTCTGGAGTGTTCTGCTGTACTTATTCCAGTTTAAAAACATAGTAGCCAAATCCCAAAACTTCAAGCTCCAATCTTTCTCACTGTGTTTCAGAGATACATAATCTGTGAGAGCACACAAAAACACACTGCTTCCTTGCTGTCTTCTCTGAAGGTTCAAGAGATCTTCAGAGTGGAAGGATGGAAAGGCAGGCAAGCAAAAACTCTGACTTCCTTCATTTTCCAGAGTCCCATTTGACTCTCCATGACATTTCTTACGGCTCTGATTTTATTACTTGGGTACTTGTCACTACCCTTCTCCATGAAATAGAATATGTTACAACCACAAAATTGAGTGCTTTCTTCCAAAGATGAGGACACAATAAGCTGTGGGGTTTTTCATTCTTTGTGATCAGAAGTCCTTTCTTTTGTCTTTACAACACAGTCAATGTTCAAAAAATTACCTACATGGTTAAGTATGGAATTTATTTAATTGGAAGTACAATGAAACTTCTGACAGTGGACTGCTTTTGCCTCTGAATGACTATCATGGGCTCTGACCTGATGTCCAAGCTTTCAGTTGTTTGTCTGTTGACATCTAAAATGTGATAGGGATAGTCATAGTGATTCTTACTACAATAAGCTTCTTTTTTGACTAAACCTGCTTTTTGGTAGAATATCCACCTATACATATGTGATCATCATTCCCATTCTTTATTTCATAACTAAGCTTCAGAGAAACTTTGTCACATTTTACTAGCATATGAAGAGAGGAAACATCCATGAATTGGTCCTTATAAAGCCACCACTGCCTTAGACCTTTACCTCTGAAACCACAAAAGACCCGGCCATGCTCTGTTGATTCTCCCATGATTCTTGATTCTAGTGGTGACTGGAGTTTTTGAAGTTCTGGATGCTCAAAGTGAGTTAATTATCTCCTCAGTTAACACTAAGTTATTAACAGATGTGATCACATGTGTGAACAAACCCGCAGAGTGCCACTTCATACATTGGTTCTTTTTACATGTCTTACTCTATGCTCTTAATACTGCATGTGAGCAGAAGTGATGTAGGTTCTGATTCTTTTTTTTTTTTTTAATAATTTTGCAGTCAAAAAGTTTCCAATATGATGAGTAGACTTGCTTCCCTACACCTGTTCACTTTATACTACATGAGTTGAGGAAAAGAAGGTATGGCAGATATCCTCTTTGTGGTATTGGCTGGCCTGAGTGACAACTCAGTATAACTGATATTCACAATCAACATAAGAGAATGAACCCAGAAAATGACTGTCCACTTCTAGCTTATCAGTCACCATACTCCAGCCAGAATCCAGAAAGCAGAAATACTCATGAGCCCAGGCATTTCTGGGTCTCTAGAAGATAAGCCTTCTTTGTCTCTGAGGAAAGTCAGCACTGTGCTGCCTTTGGCTTCCTCTCTTGGACACAGCTATGCACAAATAGCTGATATATAAGAACTACTGTTGATATGGTTAAATCATTCCACAAGTCAACAAAGAATCTACAGGATTGGAATGACCTTGGGATTTTGATTAAGGCAATTCCTAGAGCATCCTGGAAGACTGTTGGGCGGCAGGTGAATTTTTCCAAATATAGTAGCCAAGAAATGGGAGTGGTAGAGAACTATATAGACTGTTCTCTTTCCCACGAGTTTTTAACTCCAAGCAGAAAGGACCTGCCTCTTTTAAGAGGAAAATGTTGACATATCTTTGTGCTTGAAAAATATCATATTTTCTAGTGATGCTTCAATTTCAGTGTGGAGAAATGAAATTACTTTACATGGATTTTTAAATCGCCACATTAAGCAGATTACATTGTCTCCTGTGACACAAAGTCTTTCTGGGTATAAGGGAGCTTTTGATGTCTTATACTGTTTATAATAACCCTCCTTTTTAGAAAATGCACAGCTGTGACCCAAGAAGGTAGCAAATGCTTGACACAGGGCCTGGAGTGGCTATTTGTAGTTGGATGCTTACTACTTGCATTTTTTTCTATTTTAGTGGTGGTTTGTGGTTTGGCTATTTTCACACTGGGAGCAATGGACTGAGAACAAACCCACATGACACTTCTTAACAGTGATATATCTTATCTGAAGACATTATACCCAAGATTTGAAATCCCCTTTTTCCATCTGCTTAAAGAACATTTACAGTTTGCATTGTCATTTCCCTGAGAACGCACACAGACCTGGCTATCCCTGCCCAACCCCTGGAGCTTCCCCCACCCTGCCCAGAGCCCAGGAGCACACATCAATCCCCTGGATCCATCAGCCCCTGCCCAGTAATACCAGAGCAGGGCCAGTCTCCAGGTTCCCACAGCCCTGCCCTGCCCAGACATGGGCCCTGCCAAGCTGGGCCCACCCTCAGACCCATGACCCGTCCCAGTCCCCAGGGAGGTGCCTGGTGATCAGGGTTGAGGTTGCCCTGGGTCCAGAGCTGCCCTGATCTGGGCTGGAGGTGGGGTGGGCTGGGGCTGCCAGGCCTTGCCCTGATGCTCTCCGTGGAGAACCCCCATCTTCCATCCCCCAGAGATGGCTTGTAAGGAGAGATGCTTTGTACTTCTCAGTATTGTTTAGAGCTAGAGAGAAATACCTGTAAAAGTAAACATTTTTATGCTCTTGCTGGATTCCTAAGCACCAGCATACTCTGGTGGAACACAAAGGGAAATTTAACCAGCTAACTTCCTGTTCGTGCCATAAGAAATCCTGAGTTGGGCAATTGCAAAAATTTGCTATGAATCAGGGGGGAAGTGATGAACATTTATTTTGCAACACTTCCTATGCTAAGACAGTTCCCCAAAGCACAAGCAGCAAAGGAGACAGCCCTATTTATAGTTCTACAGCCTTTTAAAATAAAGTCTTTCCATCTTCTCTGAACCTGAAGACTATAATAGAAAGATAAACAAGATAAAGATATTTTGAAATAGAAGGTAGGTCTGTCTTTTTCTTTCCAACTATTTTTTTTGCTGAAGTATTTACTGAGTCTCTAGGAAGTCTAAGACTGGAGGGGTGATGTCCCAGACAAAACCTAAAAAGCTGTCCAAGGAATATATGGAACTAAGGTGAATGAAGGTTTTTTTTGCAAATAAAGTACATGCTGCATGCTAAGAAAGATCCTAGACACAATTTTGATTTTTAACTGGGTTTGACCCTGAATCTTTAGAAGTGAGAGACTGTGCCTCAATCACAGAATCATATTCACAGAATGATTTGGGTTGGAGAGGATCTTGAAGATCATTTAGTTCCAACCCCTCCAGGGATATGTTCCAGAAAACCCACTTTATCAATGAATAAATATAATATCAATAAATAAACCCACCCTAACCAACCAGGCCTTGAATACTTCCAAGGATGATGCATTCAAGCTTCTCTGGGCAACCTGTTCCATTGCCTCACTGCCCTCACAGTAAAGCTTTTCTTCCTTGTGTCTGGTCAACATCCTTGAAAGCACATGAACACCCTCAGCAAATTTACCATGTTCAACATTGGGTAACTTGAGTTGATGGATAGTACTGTGACCTATTTTGATATTTTCTGTTTGCAGCTATTTACCCACCTGCCTGACATCTATTCATCCTTAACTTTGTGTATAGCAGACAGAAAAACAATATTTAGACATTGAAATAGCAGTCACCCAATGTATGTCTATGAAGTTTATGCAGTGCTCCTGTGCCACCAACCTTCAATTCATCATTGAATCTGTCAGGGCAAATATCTTTCCTGTTTAGCAAACAAAATGAACTAAGTCATTCCTAAACCAAGCTGGAGTCTAACATACCTAAGTGTGTGCCATGATCCTCCAGCTTGGAGGAGTCACAGGATTTTTCCTCACCATGGGTATCCCTGTGTTTGCAGGCATGAATGGGTCGGCCATTGAAAACTTCTCCTGTGTGATTTATAACATTTTCCTCATGAACTGCACTTGGCAGGCAGGAAGGGATGCTCCAGCAGACACACAGTATTTTCTCTACTGGCAGAAATCCAGGTAAGTAGGTCTGCTTGAGACAGGGAATTCTGAATTCTCATTCAACACATAGCAGTGCCCATGTTTAACTAAAATACTTTGCTGTATGCAGAGATGAAGAGGAGATTGAATGTGAGCTTTACATTAAAGATGAAAATTGCAGAAATATGGGATGTATTTTCCAAAATGTGACCATAGGGATTGAAAAAGCTTACTTCCTGGTGAATGGGTCTAGCAGGGACTCCCTGATCCATTTCTATGATGAGTACATTGATCTGTATAAAATTGGTAAGTAAGTAATTTATTTCAGCTTTATTTTAATTATTGTATGAAAATAGTAGAGCATTTATCCCTGAGAAGGAACCATGTACTCTGTCTTACCTAGAGTTAAGAGACCATGGTCTCCTCAGAAAACCTACTCCCCAAGCAAAAGACAAAGAGGGGAATTAAACAGGAAAGCTCCACAGCTGCAGATTCTTTAGCAATCTACCATTATGGGTTTTAGGTTTTTCTCAAGCAGGGTCCACAAGACTTAAAAAACTCTGCTTTCTCCTGCTGCCTTTTCAGTGATGGCCGAACACCTATCAACAGAGGAGAGAGGCAACGTTTTAGAAGTTTATCTGGGCACTGACTTCTGCTTTTCATTGCCATTGGGGATGACATACAGGACACCATACCCTGGACTAAATGAATTAACACACATACAGCATACCTTACACATGTGGTTCTGTACTTGAAAGCATCCTCTGCAGTTACTTTTACTGTGCAAAATTCCATTGGAAATGTCACACTGGTTTTGGTATTGTGTTAAAAAATTGAACAAAAAAGGCTTCGTTCTATAAGAAGAAATTGAGCTGTAATGTCACTCATGGCAGATAAAACAAGATTGTTGTTTGACCAAGTAGGCCAGGCAGGTCCCTAAAGACTGATGTGAAGCAGTAGCCTAGCTGATATTAAACTTTCCTCTACCAGCCTTTTGCCATCCCTTCTGCCATGAGTGACTGTCTTTTGCTGTTCCAATAATCAAGTCATTGGCCATGATCAAAATAGAAAGGTCCTCATACTTTTGCTTACATCTGTGAAGTGAGGGGAGATACATGAAGAAGTTGGCTGGACTATTAAAAATGGAGAGTCTTTCTTAAATTTGTATGCCTATTTCTTTTGCAAGGAGGGAATTAACGGCATAGTTCTCAACAGAATGAAACCAGCACCTTCCTGTCACAGAAGCATCATGAGGAGGCTTGGAGATAAAAAAAAGTCTCTGAATTTCCTACTTTAGGTATAGCAGCAGCTGTCTACACTAATAAACATCCTCTTAAAGAGAAGACAATACTCTACCTTATTCATCTAGAAAAGTAAATGGAGGGTGCTTGTATATTTGTATGTTCCCATATCATGTTCCCTGTCTCAGTCCCATTTTTTTCTGATCCTGTATACGTGATTTAGAAAACTTTGATCTTTCATCTATTCCTAATAGGTCCTAAGAAAAAATAGATACAAACGAGTATGTTTTTCATAGAGGTGTTACTTGCAATTTCACTCTCTTTCATCAAATCAAAAAGAGATTAAGTGATTTTAATTATTTGAATTCTTGGTTATATCATTTCAGAAAAGCTCATGCCTCCATCAAATATCACAGTCAGCTGTGATGGAATTAAAAACGATTGCACAATTCAATGGCAACGACCCCAAATAAGTCATTCTGACAAAGACATGTGTTTTAAATATTTAATTAACATAAAGTATAAGGTAAGAACATCTTCACTTACACTTAACATTAAATCATATATTTGCATTTACCAATACACATGGGTGAAAAGAAAATCAGTCTCTCTTCTATGAAGTAGTTTTCCCCACACATAGCACCTCATTCCTTTGTGACTGCACTTTTGAGGTCCATACCAAATCCTGTTATGCCATACTGCCCCATTTTTATTTTTTTTTAATCCCTGCTCCCTTGAGGAAGATACTGCTGGAGATGCACTGGATGTCTGGGACAGTCCCAGAGGAGAAGCACAGTTAATCAATATCCAAACATATCACAGCCTTGTCTGTGACAGGACTCAGAAAAGGCACTTCTTTCACTAAAACCTGTTGGGATTGCCCTGGATTGGACTCTTTCCAGTGGAGATTGGATCTCTGGGGAAGGGCAGAGCTGGGCTTCAAACAGGGAAAAGAGAAATGTACATTCACTTAACAAGTTTGAGTTAATGGAAGTGAATGAAATTTCTCCATATATGAACTGCAAATATCGTATCCAGACACAAGCATCACACCTGTTGGTCCAAAAGTTGAAGATTCATAATGATAAATTAAAGAAAAATAAATATGAGAAAAAGCAGAAAGGTGATGTGATTAAGGACAAGTTAGTGGGGGGGGTGATCTTGATTTTACAAGTCTTTTGGCAGCAATAGGGAAGGAATGAGACTGCTGTGTTCCACTGCAGTGTAGGTGTAAACCACAGAATTGCGTCAAAAGGCCACAGGGTGGCAGAGAGAGACCACAAAGAAAAACATTTTCCTGAACTACAACCAGATTTGGCCACCCGCTTAGTGGCTGATTGAAGGCATTCCCTAGGTTTCTAAAGTTTGGAATTTCTTAGTCTGGGTTGAGTTTACTCTTTCACAGATGAGTCTTTTTGCAAGCCAGCTAACTGCCATGAAACAGCATTACTTCTCTGAATCACTTGGGTGTTGTGACAAAAAAAGTTTATTGAAAACTCTGTGTGACATTGGAAGAAAAGTCTATTGCAGTAAAGCAATACATACTTTCTAATAACTTTTAATATATGTGATATTCATTTTATAAGGAATACTCAATTCACACCTTGTCTGAATTTTCTAGCTTTTTTTCATAATCATGAACAGTTTTCACCTAGCTAATTGGGTCAAGGTCCAGTAATTATTCCAGCAATTGAGCAGCGTAGGCTCCCATGAGATTTATAAGATGCAACTATAATCATATCTTTGGAGAATTTGCCCATAAAAAATTCTGCCAAATTTATTGCTTTATCACTGTCATGTCTAAATGTGTGGGTTTTAACCAATACACTATGACCAACAAATGTATTATAATCAGCCTTTAATTTTCACAATTGAAGTTTCTTGCACTGGGAGCAAACAAAAAAAAATTATAAAAAGGATAACACTATGAGTAACATAATTTCAATCCCATTTTTTCATGTCTGAAATTGTAAAGTAGAATTTCTTCCTAATATCTAATCTAAACCTACCTTCCTTCAGCTTAAGGCCAATCCCCTATGTGCTATCAATACATACCCTTGTGAAAAATCCCTCTCCAGCCTTCTTGAAGGACTCTTTAGGTACTGGAAGGTGCTGTAAGCTCTCCCCAGAGCTTTTTCGTCTCCAAGTTGTACAGCCTTATATTCAGATACCACATGAGCATGAATGCAATTATTTGAAAAACTAAGTCTGGATAATTGAATTTTGTTTTAAAATGGTGTATTGTAAAATAATTCCAAATATAAGTAACTAGTAGTCTAATGGAGATTATATAGTGTACAGTCAATAATTGTGTGTGGACACTACATTATGTGGTAGTTATGAAAGCTATCTGAAAAAGATGAACAGATTTTATTCTATCAAAAATGTAGGCACCCTAAAAATGGAGGGCACCCTAAAATATCTGTAAATCCATGCGTGACAATTTTTTTCATATAAAAGAAAACAAAACAATGTTTACTTAATATTTGTGACTACATACAATGACATTTATTGTAAAATTAAAACATTAGATGTGAACTAAACAGATGAATTGGATATTAGATACTAAATGTTAGAGAAATCATTAGTTCTTCTGAACAAACCATGCAGTACATAAGAAAGAGAATGCAGAAAAATGGGACAGTAGATAAAAATTAATTTCTATTGAAACATAAAACAAGCAATGATAAAAATAAAGTTAGTTTCTCTTCTTTTCTTTCAATTTACAGGATAATCCTAAAGGAAAACCCATATATACTTCCATACAAGTGAGTCTGTTTGTTCTATTAATCAGCAATACATGTCCATTTCGTTGTCAACTGTGAAAAGTAAATAGTATGCAAATATCTTTAAATCAGTATGTGCTCAGTGTCCTATGCTTTATGGGATCCTTATTTCTGGATTTTATGACTGTGCCAAACTGCTAAATCATTGTGGCATATGTAATTTATTATACATTCGGGGGCAGATCTTTATTGCTTTTCTGTAAGTATTTTGAAAAATCTTCAATTTTTCATTGTGTTGTCCATTCTCCTTCTTGAATATTTGGAACAGAATTTTTAGCTACACATCACTGATAGCAGAGAAAAGATAAAGCACCTCCTAGGAATTTAATTTTGTTTATGTAAAACACAGACAACAAAAGCCCTTTTGGGATGGAGGCTGTCATCCAGGTATGCTGCACGTCCTTTTAATCAGTGCAGCTTGCACATCCCACCTCTATGCAAAAATCTCCCAGACCAGGAATATTGCAGGAAATTCTGGTAACACTAAGTATTGCAATCATCTACTTATGTAACAGGTTTGGCTGGAAAGTTATGCCTTTTCTGAAAAATTATAATGCAAAGACTGAGGCAATTGCACAGACATCTTATTCCTTGAATCACTTAGTTCTAGCAGTACTGAAATGAGATGGTTCAAGATGCTTTTTTATCTCTCTGTGTGCTTAGGGAAATTATCAATAAATCAAACCATATCATAAGAAATCACAGGTTATACTCTTACAGTGTAAAACATGAAATGCTCTAAATGTAAAAAGTTTAGTGAATGTCAGGTTATTTTTGATACACACATTTGTGTACATATTATACAAATAATAATGACTTTTTTTTTTGTTCTGGAACAACAGTCTTCTTTAATAAGCAATGCTTTCATAGCCTCTTAAAAGTTTCACTGGTAAATGGCACATGCATATTGTTAATACCTGGGCATGGAACAAAGAAAAGCTACTCAGTTTTCTGGGTTTTTTTAGGAAGGAGGAAATAGTAACACATTTCTAAGATCCAATACAAGAAAGAAATATCTCTTGAAAATGAGAGCAGCTGGCAGTGCCTGCCTCGTGAACCCAGCCTGGGGGGAATGGAGTGCACCTGTTGAATTTGGTAAGAACAAATCCCTGCTCTGGGCTACTTTTCCATCCTATCTGCCTCACAGATTGTCACACACCCATGGACTCACAGATGTACAAAGGATTGGCAAACGTTTTGTTTCACACCACATTACAGAAAAGAGTAGAAAGAGTCTTAATAGATTTCCTAACATTCTAACACTGGAAATAACATTAGGAAGTTACACATTTGGAGCTGTAGCGAGCTCCTGCTTACTGAAGAACGTGGACAAATAGGATCAATGTTAATTCTTTCCATCAGACATTTCTGCTAAAGTGATAAATTGCAGAGTTCATTTTTGTACCGAGTGAAACCTTTCAGATTGACATTCACCACAGTAAGTCACCACAGCAGATGTTTGACACAGCATGAAGTTCAACAAGACTGAGCAGTAGTAGTAGTAGTAATACTACTACTAATAGTAATAATTTATGAATGTTTCTTTTTCAGGAAATGAGGAAACTATGTCTTCTTCAGTATGGATTTTACTTGTGGCAGCAATTGTGATACCCTTAATGACAATCATCACATTTTTTTTCTGCAAAAGGTAAACTTAATTAATGCATTTATTTTATTTTCTCTGTGTGTGTGCAACACCTAAAGTTTTTAAACAAATAAGGTGGAGGTGTCTCTGTAGGATAGGTGAAATGAACCACATAAGTGAAACAGAAACAGAAAGAAAAAGGATATTCTGCTATATGATGCACTTTGCATAGAAATATATAGTAATTCAGAGAAGATACTGCTCTCTCAACTTGTTAAAATTTTTACCCCCACTTTCCACTGTTTGTAGTGACAGCAGAACAAATTTCTTTTTCTGTCAAAGAAGGAAATTTACTGCTAGTAAATTTTTAAATAAAAATGAACCTATTATCATCCAAATTATTAATGTTTTCCTGATATATGTTCATTCTGTGTTGAGATAATGTATATTTTCCTGTTCACTTCTAAGACTGAAGAGGAAGATAAGTGCTAGTTCAAGGGTGCAATTGTGAATAACATTATAGTTATTCAATTTTAATTTTTTATTCAATACGTTTTGATTTCCAGGACTGGCTGTTGGAAGGCAGCATTTCCACAGATCCCAGGACCAAAACCTGCTTTTTTTACAATATCTGATACAAATGCAGAGGTATGTTCTCTTTCTAATTTTATATTAAATGTGTGAAATACATACAAAATTCTACTGGATGAATTTTTAAACGGTAAGGAACTTATTACAGGGGATCACTCTTCCCTTTGCCATAGTCTGAAGAAATACACAAGAAAATCAGCAGACAAGTTTGTTAAGGGAAGTCAAATGCAGTGCTCTTCCAGAACCACGGGGTTTCTCCCGTTCCAGTCTCACAGGTGGGCAGGCTGATGCTCCCATTGATAGATCCAGGCAGCAGAAAGGCTGTTCCCTTTCCCAACACCAGGGACAGACATGGACAATGACACAGCAGAGCACAATGAGGCAGCCCAGACACAAAATCAGCACAGCTGCCTCTACCAGCACCTCGTCAACACCAGCAGCAGTCTCTGAAACAGGGTCCCAGACACCACAGTCCTTCTGCTACTCTCCATCTGGGCGGGGCTGAAGTTGCCACCGAGACGAGCAGACCTCCACACTCTCTTCATTCACAGACACCATGAAGCTCCTCACGTCTGATCCCAATGTCTGAGCCCTGTGTCCCCCCAGGTCCTCCCCTCCAAGCTGTCACCTTGAGTCCCTCCAGATGCCCACCTCTCCTACTTACCCACCAGCAAGTTACACGTGCAGGAAAGAAAATAAGGTGACACAGAAAACAGTCCAAAATAGGATTTTGTAAGGAAACAGGACAGACTGGTGGTCACATACAGGAAAAACAGGTGAAATACTCTCAAATTGTGCATGAGTAGAAGCTAACCTAACATTATGCATAAAACTGATGGAAGTTTTTATTTTCCTTTCAGCTGATGGAGAGCAAAATTCAGTCAATAACATCTGAAAATGAAGAGATAGTATTAGTTACTGACATCATGAGGCAACCAAGAAAAAACTGAGGACCATGAAAGTGCATTTCTTAGACAACTGTGTATTCCTGTGGAAAGTCTGGAATATTATAAAGGCTTTCTTCACTTTCTTCTTTTTCTTGTATAAAACAGTGTTGCAGCCAAGAGAGACTGATACCTCACATGCAATCTTTTTAAATGCCATTGTGTTTGCTTTTCATTTTGTCCAGTTTTAACTATTTGGGTAAGTTGTCCTTATGGAATATCTTCTATTTTGTAAATATGATTGAAATATTTAATTCAAGAAGTTTTAGTTACATTTTAGTCTGAAGGAAAAATAATTGTTTTTCTGTCTCATATTAAAATTATTAATAATTAATTTATTGAGATGGATAAACTTTTTAAAATTCTGATGTCTGAATTCCATTGTTCTACTATCAAAAATGGGTGAATTCATACTAGAAGTTTTTTTGGAGCTCTTCAAGTGCACTTGGGCAACTAAAAAAAATGAGATTCATTCAGATTTTTACACTAGACATTTGAACATCGCTATTTGTTTTTTAGACTAGTTTTATAATGTTACTAGATGTTTTATTATTGGACTAAACATTCCTAGCACCATTTTCTTTCACAGGGTCAATCTACATGTAAGAGTCCAGACATGCTTTCTTAAAGCCCTGAATAACATGAACACATGCAAACTACCTTTAGAAATTAGCCCTGGCCTGAGCTAACCTCTGGACTATGTCCAGGAGCTGTTCAGGACATTGCTTGTAAATCCTGGCCAAACTAATGCTGGGAACAGTTGTTCCTGGACATGTTCCAGTGCTGCAGAGCCTTCCAGTGCTGCACTTTCTCCTGCTTATACTGAGCACAAACAGTTCTTGGCACACCTTCTGCCTTCAACACAGTTAATGATTACCTTTTGGTCAAAGACTCACCTGGGAAGCTTTTGCAGCAGATCAGAACAACAAAGCAAATTTCTTTAAGAGGTTGAATTTATGCTGGACACACTTGTAAGCCATCTTTGTATTTCTCCCAATATGCAGTAGTGGTCAGAGTGGAAATGCTCACAATAACCTGCTAAAAGAGGTTGTAACAGACTGCAGTGGTTTATAACCTTGCACAGTAACTCTCCTCTTGGGCAAAATTGCCAGAGTGAGGTATAGTTTGGCTCCAGTCCACCAAAACCTAGCCAGGAGCAATGAACAGCCATTCAGTGGCTCACTGTGAGGAAGGGATTAGTAAACTATAATAAAGACAGTATCAAGACACTCAAGAGGTGGCACTGGGGTCTTGTTAGGTAGAACCTAAACAAATTCCTCATTCTTTTTTCTGTTTTCTGTTTTCTCCTGGTAAGAGATAACATACTCAACTGATTCAGGAAATGTGTTATAGACAGAACCCTGATGAATTAGTCCAGGCTGCAACTCAAAATCATTGAATCACAGAACGATCAAGGTTGAAAAAGACCTCCAAGATCATTGAGTCCAACCCTTGGCCTAAAACCACCACCTTTTCAACTAAGCCATGCAACTAAGTGCCATATCCAGTCATTTTGTGAACACTTCCAGGGATGGTGAGGCACTCCTCACACTGCTTACAAATGGATCAGTTAAAATTAATTCAGCCACTATTTGGGCAGCCTGAAGGTACTGGTCAGGTGATATTGTAATACCACCTCCACATCACCTAGAACCTCACCCAACATGCCATCACAACAGCATGTAAATCCCTTCATCAAAATTAATCAGGCACACTGACACACAGTTTGCACCACAAATATGTGTGACATGGAAGGATGGTGCTTTAGAAAAGTTACTCAAGTTGGCAGTGGTCACTGAGGTGGGTGGTGGTACCCAAATACAGCATATTTGATGAATTGACAATTTCAGATCACACTGAACTGTGACTACACACGTAGTGGATGTGTTTCTTTTAGGCTACATAGAATAAGTAAATTCAGTCCTTTAGTGAGTAGATTTGAAACACTCATGTCCTGTTCCCAAGGCACTGAAATAGCTGACAAGCACTGAGCCAATGCCAGCATGTGGTTTTAGAGACAAAATTCTGCAGCTGAGCCCTGCCTCACACATGCTGTGACTAAACTGTTACTCATTTCACATACCTAGTTTTTTTCACCCAAGGATTTTAACCAGAAAATAATATTAACGTGTCCTTCTAGTGGAAATCACTGGATAAAGGTGGGCAAGACTGAGAAGTGTGAACCAAAAAGCAAAGATGTTTAAAATTTGAGAAGTCTGTGAAGTAATTTGCTATTGGTGGATCTGAGCATACACACTAGCGAAAAAACCCCAAACCCACCCTATAATTTTGGTTCAATGGCAGCAGGGTTAAGAATTGTTCTTCCTATAACAGACTAACTACTAAGGATCCTCCTTCACTCCTAAGAAGCCTGGGGACTTCACCTTCCTGCTATTGTGCCTGTGTTGGGAGTGGAAGGTAGGGGTTAACTGAAATCCTGCTGCTAAAAGCATCCAAGAACAGCAGGAAATAAAAAAAAAACAAACCAACTATTACATGCAGATTACATAACTGCATGTCAGATGTCATGTAAAACAGATGGGGAAGCGGCTAAAGCTCAGCATGACCCAGAGCCACTTCTGAAGTTGCTGGGAGTTAAAGCAAACAAAATGGATCATGCTTTCATATGTACATGACTGCAAAGATTTTTGCGAATGTGACATTGTGTTATTCAGTAAATGCTTTGAACATTTTCTTTTCATTTCTGCAGTCAGGCACTTTTGCACCTAACATGATATTGTAGCATGAGATGAACCAAACAGCATCAACCCATAGTTGGGCAGTGAGAAAGTTCAGAAATTTGAGTCTGGTATTTTCCTTGGCATTTCTTTGCCTGCAAATATGCAAGACAGAACTTTCTTGGCTGTTTGTATATACATTCTAAGGATTGATCTTCCTCAGAGGTGAAACTGGGCTGGTGCAGGGGCCACAAACAAAATATACAGGCAGTCACTTTAAACATGGACTAGCCACACAACACTGCTGCTATTTCCAGAACATATTATTTATGAAAATCTGTTTATGTATAGAAGTGGTATTTCTATGAGAATGTTGACATACTCTACTGCGTATCTATGTACTTTTGCGTAATGTGTTTGCACATTGTGACTATAAATGTTTAGTTCATCTGATAACAGGAAGGAAGAGTTAGTTGCATGATCACGTGAAATTGTTAAAATCTGCCAATCAGGAAGCTCAAAAGCAGTAAGGGAAATGATTGAGCAGATTTCTTACTTGCAGCATTTGCTTCTTAATACTGTCATGCAGTAAAAAAAGCTAACTGGCAGAGCAAAACACTTACTGATTTCTGCATGTGACTACAACCTACACATTGAAGTGTCCTTGTTGCTGCAAGCCAAAATCAAACAAGATAAATGAGGAGAGTTTTTTCAAGAGGAGGTATGTCTCTCTATGTTGTGTGTTGGTTTTCTTGTGCCACAGAAGATTTTTTGCAGGATGCAAATATTTTGCCAGGGGTTAAGTTAGATACAGTCACATTTGCACATGTACAAAATCTGGAATAGTTTCCTTTGAGTTTCAGGAATTCTAGAGAAAATTTTGAGAATTCTTTTGCCTATTTGATTAAAAGTAGAAATGCGTATATACAAAATTTCTAAAGATTTCTGCAAGATCCAAGGAAGACTATGAAATGAGTATATCTGTTGCACTGTTTGACATTTCTTATCTGGCATCTATTTATCAACAACTGACAGGAATGCTATCTTCTGTACTCTTTCTTTAAATTACTCTTACTAGAAGTATGTGGACTTCTATTTCTTGGGGGGAAAAATGTAAATCACAAAATCATAGGATGGAAGGCACTTCTGAAAATGGTCCTATCCCAAGACTTGCTCAGAGCAGGGTCAGCTACAGCAGGTTGCTCAGGGCTTTGTCCAGTCAGTCTCTCCAGCACTGGAGACTTCAAAGCTTTCCTGGAAAACCTGCTCAAGTAGTTGACTCCCTCACAGTCAAAGGTCTTTTCTTGTGTTTAAATTGAATTTCCATTATTTCAGTTTTTGTCCATAGCTTCTTGTCCAGTCACTTGTAACCACTGAGCAGAGTGTTGCTCTTTCTCATTCCCCACAGTTGGGTGTCTGTACACATGGATAATACCTTGCTGAGCCTTCATCTCTCCAGAATGAACGATCCCAGATTTCTCAGACACTTCTCACATGTCAGAGCCCTTAATCATCTTTGCTGGACTCCCTCCAGTAGCTCCATATCTTTCTTCTTCTGCAGATCCCAGAACAAGACCTGACACTCTAGGAACAGCTCCCTTGACCTCTGCCTCGTGCAGCCCAAGGTGCCTTTGTTCTCCTGTTCTGCAAGGGCACATTGTTGGCCCATGGTCAGCCTGTGCTGTCTCTGCAAAGCTGCTTTCCAGCAGCTGGATCTCAGCCTCTGCTGGTGCCAGGGGTTGCTCCTCCCCAAGCGCAGGACTCAGCACCTTCCTTTGCTAAATTCCATGTGATTCTTGTCATCCCATATCTCCAGCTTCTCCAGGTCCCTCTGAAGCAAAACAGTCACTTATCCCAGTTTTGTGTAATCTACAGAAATCAGAATACTGATCTAAAAACTGAAATAGTTGTATTTAGGCAGCATTTTGATAGTAATATTTCATTGCTTGGTATGCATTGTAAGGTTTCTATTCCTATTTCAATGATTCCAGGAAGGCTTAGCCAGTGTATGATATTCTCCACATATATCTGCAATGTATAATTATCACTTTATCCTCATATTACCCTCTGAGTAAAATACAAAGTTTAATTTCTGGAAGTGTGTCATGGCAGGAATAATTTTCTGAGACACTCAAGCAGATAAGTCACTGGTCTCAGGTGACATTTTCTGGTACCATTCTGCACTCACAGCCTAAGAGCAAAGACAATAGAGTAAGAGGGTAAGAACTGATAGTGTTCAAGCCAGTATTTAGTGTGTGCTTTCTGTAGAAAGCACTATAGATTACCTGTCTATATTTTACTTCTGACACATTGATAAGGTGGACAGATTGGGTTTATAACAAACTGTTCTGGGGAGAGCTAGGGAGTGAACTAAGAGTTGAGGAATGTGGAAACGAGGTGCTTGAGTATCTCCAGGACCCTCCCCTACAGCAGAGTAGACACACGCTTCTGAGGCTGGCCAGGAGAGAAAGAGAAAAGAAGCAAAGCAGAAAAAATCATCCAGTTTGGGCATTTTCATCCTACTAGATTCAATTTTAGGTCCTATTTTGATGAAATATGAGGAAATACTGCTTACAGCAGAATACGTATGGTTCTTCTGGTCTGATCCTCCAAATAAGGCTCACAATCATTTTGATGTGAGTATTCCTTCTGGCACCTTCAATACTGGGGTGTCTTCAGACCACAGAGAGTTTTACTGCACCTGTCTGCAGATGGAGGTCCTGGAGGCAGAAAATTCATAAAAATATCATGCTGGAGCCACTTGTGTGGCCACTGTGCAGAAGGTCTGGATTGCTCAGCTAAATGGTTTAGGGGCCACCACAGCTCCTGTATTGCTCACCCTGCCTGCAGGCAGAGAAAAAACAGAGGACCTGTCTTTGTGTTGGGGCATTCAGCTGGAATGGTCATTTCTCATGAGGAAAATGAATGCTTACAGGCCCTGTTATTCCCACTGCACATCCAATGAAATGTCCAGAGTGTGGAGAGAATGATGCCAGCAAACACTTCTCTAAGCAGACAGGGCTGTGGATGATTCCTATGGCAGTGTACCAGATGCGTGTTTCCATGAGAAAGCAGGAAGGGTACTTGCAATATGGGGCTGCAGCCATGTATAGGAAACCTGAGGGAGATTTTGAAAGCACAGGAGTAATCAGAACAGAGAGAGGGAGATCTCAGGAAAAATGAAACAAAGAAAATAAAGAAAAGGTGAGCAGAGAGTTGCCAAAGAACAGGAAAACAAATACCTAGAAAAGGAACATAGGATGAGGAAAGGAAGGGAAAAATGTTAAGTGACTGAACAAAAGGGTCAAAATGGAGAAAAATATGATTAAGAGGCTGACTAGAAGGACAACAGGTCTCAAGGTTCTCATGTGCATTACTGGGGAGGTCCCTGAGAGCATGGGAAAGTGGAAATAACTATTGAGACCACTATCTCACAGAGCATTTCATGGCCAGTTCTCCATACTATTTGTACTTCTGATTCTTCAGTATCAGTTCCCAGCAGCCTTGACCACATCCTTACTGTAGCATGATGATTTACAAATACGGATGCTGCAGGAGATAAGCAGGCTACAGTGAAGAGTCTGTCTCTGTTGCAACCCCAGCATGGTGTGCTGGCCTGGCTTGAGTCCTGGGGACCATGATGGATATGTCATATCAAGACAATTTCCAGGAAATGTGACATGTCTCCTGGAAATATTCAAGACTGCAGGACAACCTGCTTGGAACATTGGGATGGGTTTTTGCTTTCACAACAAGTGGAGTCAGTTTGAAATCAGCATTGTGAAATGATCATAAAAATTAATATAGAAGGGCAGACTAGTAACAAAATATTACCATGTTTCTCTTTTTCTTGAGTTGATAGGAATTTATGTCAATTTTAGAATTATCCTTAGCAATACCTGTAATCAGGGAAATTGCTGCTAGGAAGTTGCACTACTAGGCATTGGTAAAGAAAACAAAAATTTAACCAGAATTGCCTCTTCAGGTAGAAAAAAATTGCTGGGAATGGAGAAGTCTCTTCCAAAGTGTTTTACCTCTGAGAAAAGGAAAATGGTACATAAGAAGAGAAATGTTTGACAAGAGCTGATGCCTGTGTTTGACTAGCTTTGCTCAGTCCTCCATACCGCATTAATGAACGTGGAGTAGCCCTTTGCAGGTACTCACACTTATTAAATTGTAATTTTGAATTGCCTGCAGTGATCTGTAACATCTGACTCCTTGGTTTCTGACACTGCAACTAACAAAAATTTGAAGTAGACTGTTCTGGATGGATGCAAAGCTCTAAGAACAGTGGGAATTATGTAGTTTGAAAAGTGGAGACCCATTTGTGATAGCAAACAGGAAAAAATACTGTGGTGCCCTGGCCTTGGCTGGCCACCAGCTGCCCACCAAGCTGCCCTCTTACTCCCCGTCTTCTTTATTCTCTACTTCCCATCAGCAAACAATATCCAACCATTCCTTGGGACAGGGGGCCGCAGCACACATAGCAGCTGCTTTGGAAGTCACATGTCTGGATAACAAATGCCTTATCCCACCTCAATCCTTCTTTCTCCCAGGTTCTATTGCTGAACATGACACCATATGATATGGGATGTCCCTATGGGTTGGGGTCAGCTGTCCTGGCCACGTTCCCTCCCAGCCTCTGGCTCACTCCTGTCCTACTGGGCTCTGCAGAGGTGGTGGGATGGGGCTGGAGACACAGCCCTGATGCTGTGCCAGCACTGCTCAGCAACAGCCAAAACACCAGTGTGTTATCAACACCATACTGATACAATGCACAGCATTGTGATGGTCACAGGATCAGAAAGCAAGAAAACCTGGCTTTCTCATGGTATAGTTAGGATAGATATGTGGGAAAAGAATAGTCCTGAGTCATGGTCTCTGCACTGAATACAGTGAGTGTATTTATCACCATGAGAGTCTGTGGTCTCTTTATCTCAAACTACTTTGTTATGGGCAGTATCATGGCTATTCAGTTCTTTCAAAGAAGAGGTACCTGACAAACATTCTGAAGCACACCCTCTGATTGGCTTTTCTAAAGAATATTTTAAAAAATATGTATTTTTTTGCGTAACCAAAATAAACTTTATCATGATTTTCCTTTCCTTTTTTTTTTTTGTCTTCTTTTTCTTTTTCTTTCTGAAGGTTTATCTCTTTCCAGAGAAGGAAATATGTTTGAAACTCTTGGACTAGTTTGTATGATTTGGTGGTATATAATGCTCTTTCATCCACTGCATGCTGACATCCAGTGTATGGAGTGTAAGTATGTTTTTGCAGATGTAATCTGAGAAACAAGGTTTAACTCTTCATTTATCAGGGAAACTTGCAATAAAACTAGCAATTGCCACCTTAAGCCTGACAGATACTATCCTCTGCATCCAACAAAAGCAATAGCATATCCTTACTGAATTTATGGTGCAACACTTTCAGCAGATGCACAGGAATCACCAATTACAAATGTGCATGTGGACTGGAGAAAAATGGAACTGTCCTGGGAGAGCAGCAGGAATTTCTCTGAGTACATGTGTACCATCATGGACGGGCACATAGAATATATAGACATAGAGGTAAACTTGCTATTCATTGGGATAAATAATCGTACCTGTTATAAATTTAACTTACTTTGAAAAAAACGAATGTCACAGATAACATCTGACGTGTGGCTGTTTGAGGTCTACAGCTTGATCTCTTAGGGGCTGTGGAAAGCCATCAGCACTGTCAGGGTGGATTTACTGTGAGATGAGCACCGCATGTATACTAAAGAATTGAAATTCTGGCACCAAAGTGGAAAGAAAGTGATAGCCTGAACTGCACCTATGTTGAATCATGCGTAGACATGTAGCTGCTGAAAAGAGGGACTGTGAAATTAAGTAAGACTTATAGAGACTTTAAGGAGACAGAGCACAAGACTCCCCACAAAAAAAAAAAAATCCCAGAAATACTGCCATGGATTATGGTTATCTTAAGTTCTTCACTTGTTTCCCGGTAAAGTGGATCATGCCTGTAGCACAGGTTATACTACATTATCCAAACCCACATTATTCAAAGAGAAAAATAGGAAGCTCAACACAGATAGGGATGGCTTATTTAGCCTAGCAAAGCAGGTGCCTTAGAAATACATATTATAAAATACATCACATCTTTATTGAAGATTGTAAGTATAATGCCATAGACACCTTTTTAACCCCTGGGCAGGTCAGACAAGGACTTTTATTTTGCATAATCCTTTGATTAAATTCCTTTGTGGCTCCCCTATATATTAGCCATCTTCTGTTATGCCACTGGAGTACTATTAGTTTCCTAAAATAGTTGCACACTAGTGTAGTATCCTACTCCTGAGCTGCCGAACTTTTTTGTGTAGTTACGTTTTTGATCCCTCAGTTCCATTCTACATCACCCTCGAGTGAGAGCTAAAGGAGAGAGCTAGCTCTTGAGCCAAAAACATAGACTTACATGGAATTAATTCCTGAGTTGCACTTCAATAGCCAGCCTTATCTAATATCAGAAGAGGAAAAAAAAAGAAATAAAATATCAACTTGTTCTTTTTTCAGGCAAATAGTCCACTATGCAGCTTTCCAATGGAACTACACATGCCTCTGCACAAAGGGGTATTCTTTATCATTGAAGTGCCTAACACAAACATCTCAAAACAATGCACCTTTCTCCCTGGAGGTAATGTATGTGGTCTGCCTAAGGTTTTATCCATTTGCAATCTTTTAAAGTTCAACATTGTCCTTGAAAACAGTTACTTACACAGTAGGTAACTGCTATATTTTCTATTAAAAAACTTCATTTTTTTCAGATCTATTAAAATTATTTGCTCTGTAATAAATGTCTCCATCACTCAGCAAGAGATGTATTACTACAAATGTATCCATAATTGCATTATTCTCTCTTATAACAAGGCTCCAAAATGCCAATAAATTGCAGTGGCTTAAGGGGGGATTCAAATAACTGTCCTGGGTGTTACAAATTAAGATGTTAGGACTTATTTGTTTATTAAATGTTTTTCTTCTGGACTGTTGGTTAGTTTGTTGTGACCCATTTTCCCCTTCCTTCTCAGCTCAGACTTCTCTGATTTTAATGGAAAAATTTCCCAGTGCTGCAGCAGCTGTGTGTAACTGGAGTATTTGACATGACAGAGGTGATGGATTAGCAGCTTGCTCATGTCTGAGCAGAGACAATGCTCACTGCTCATCTCTTCCTGTAGACTTGACAGAGGAAACATTCATGGTGACCCTCAAAATAGAAGCCAGGACACACAAAACTTTGGTGCTCCTCCCCAGCTAGCCCTACCTTCCAAGTGTGCAGCTTCCCCAGAGTATTCCCCTGTTCTTCCATAAGGTTGCCCTCTATATTTGGCACTGGAGAGGGCTGGAGTCACTAGGAGAGGAAGCCTCCATACTTTCACTGAATTTAGGACAAACCACAGAAACAAGCAGAAAAGTGGTTGAAGGAGAAGAAAGGAGGAGGCTGAGCACACCTGCACAGCCCAGCCATGAGGAACCTTCCAAAGAAACAAGGTTCCCAACTCACTGTGCTCCAGAAAAGCAAAAGAACAAGTCACTGTCACCCACATTAGGGTGGAAAGATCTAAAGAGGAGCCTGCTTGATGGGAGAACAGGAAAAAGTCCAACCTTACTTTTAAAAGAAGTCTCAGCTTTTTTAGTCCTCTATGTAAACACTTCTTGAGTGGATTCCTGGGGATTAATTGCAAAAGGAGACATATTTCTCTCTGTAGCAGCATGGATGGTGTTCAAAGGCAATGTCCTTTACATGTGGAATGCTTCCCTTACTGACAGTTTTCACAGTTCAGAGGCAGTTAAAATTCAGTGAGAGTAGAGATTTGTCTCAGTTGCCATTCCTAACCCAAGCAATAACTAGCTGGGCTTGCAGGTGTCTAACGTATCTAAGTGTGTGCCATGATCCTCCAGCTTGGAGGAGTCACAGGATTTTTCCTCACCATGGGTATCCCTGTGTTTGCAGGCATGAATGGGTCGGCCATTGAAAACTTCTCCTGTGTGATTTATAACATTTTCCTCATGAACTGCACTTGGCAGGCAGGAAGGGATGCTCCAGCAGACACACAGTATTTTCTCTACTGGCAGAAATCCAGGTAAGTAGGTCTGCTTGAGACAGGGAATTCTGAATTCTCATTCAACACATAGCAGTGCCCATGTTTAACTAAAATACTTTGCTGTATGCAGAGATGAAGAGGAGATTGAATGTGAGCTTTACATTAAAGATGAAAATTACAGAAATATGGGATGTATTTTCCATAATGTGACCATAGGGATTGAAAAAGCTTACTTCCTGGTGAATGGGTCTAGCAGGGACTCCCTGATCCATTTCTATGATGAGTACATTGATCTGTATAAAATTGGTAAGTAATTGAACATTTTATTTTATTACTGTTTTATAAAATAAGGAATTGGGGAACTTTTCTCTGAAAAGGAGATTAAAATAAAGTCTGTGTAGCTGTTGCAGGATCCTGTGCTGCAGGGCAGACTTTGCTTCCAACAGCTGACAGAACATAGTTCCAAAACTTGACTAAAACAAGCAAAGGCAGAGGCAACCTGAAAAAACTGCTCTGAAAAATGGTGTGGACAGAGTCATGGATTCCAAGTAATGAAACACAATGGTTAGATTTTCAAGGTCACCTGTCTTAAGGGCTTATTTTACCATCCCTTAATCTCATACCTCTCTGAGAGCCACAAGAGCTGCATGTCCCAATACCAGAGTGAGGGTTCAGCTTGCAAATTAAGACTGTATTAGTTAAATATGTGGGTACCTCTGTGTGGGCTAGGTGTTTCAAGCTCCAAGAGAAGTCTGGGATGGGATTCGGATTGCTAAAAACATGCTTTTAGTGCCATTTGAGACACACTGAGACATTTGAGGCATTCACCAGGCTTGCAGGTGTGGCCTGGGACCTACAAGACACCGAGGTCATCCTGAGTGTCCTGAGTGGTCTGAAACCCTCATGTAAAAGTGACTCCTTCCTGGAACTGATGCAGGCTGTGAAGATCAGAGCCATCCAGGCAAGCACACCAGCTCCGTGGTGAGCCAAAGAGCTCTGCAGATATCCTGGGCTCTACTGATGAGGTCTCTGCTGACTACAGTGCTTACACACTCAGGTCACACTGAGTCAATTGTATTATAGGCACTCCAGATGCCTTGAATGCATCATGAATAATACCTCATATATGAAAACTTCCTTCCTTTTTCCTATGGAAACTTGCGTCATCAATGTGAATTTGGAAAACAGATGCAGAAGCAAATGGCTGATTGCACTACTGAATTACACAAAATCCTTCAAACTTATTTTTTTCACACGAATTTAATTTACTTCAGATGTCCTAAAACTGCAGTGATATATTCCTAAGTTTTGGTAAGGTATTTTACTGCTATTTACCAGAGAACTTTAGTTAGCATCAGCAGCACACAGTTGTACATCGGCTGCCTCACCTTCACATGCATTTTGCTGTGAAGGCATGAGTTGTAGCTGATTACTGACCATGTCTATATTAATTACTGCATTTTTTCCCCAGAAATACTCACTGCTCCATTAAATGTCACTGCCCATTGTACCAGAGATTCAGAGGGTTGCATAATTACGTGGCACCCACCCCTTACAAGTCATGTGGAAAAAGCAAAGTGTTTTCAGTATGAAATTAGCATACAAAATAAGGTAAAAACAATTTCTTGTTTTGTCTTTGGTACTGTACCTATGCTCATGCATATCTATAATGTGTAAATTTTGGATTCCTTTATTTATTATCTTTTTTCTCATAAGCTGTGGTGTCCTCCTGCTCCAGCTCTGCCACCTCTCATGAACTTCTGCAGTTCAGAAGCTTACCGTGGTAGCAATTCCTCAGGCACAAGACCATTACAGGAAAGATCAGCTAAGGGTTAAACATCAATTTACAACTGCAATAAAGCAACACATCATTAAATCTTATTTGCATATTAAAAACAAGACCAATGGCTTGCAGGCTGTTTGGATTTTTTATCTTTCATGCATTAATAGTACCAGCCTTGGTACCTATTTAAAGAAGCAATTGCAGTACACGTAGCTTTCCAGCTGGTTGGTATAATTTGACAGTAAGATTTTGTGTAAAATACTTAGAAAGTTTTATGTAAAGATATAGGTCACAAAATAGCAATATTATCAAAACATTTATTTGAAAGAAATACATCTTAATGCTTGTTTCCTGTGCCATAGTCAGAATGGGTGGGGTTCAGTGCAGATTTCTACATTTGGGTAAGAAATTCATCTCCTAGGCTGAGAGACCTTAATGTAGGTCTCTGCACAGGAGCACAAATATCTCCTAAGGGTCAGTGCATGCTAGGGCTCCCTGCTGTTGAGCAGCAGGTGCCTCATGGCCCTTGAGGTGCTGAAGGTACCAGAGGTACCTACATGGAGATGACAGATAGAGCTCACACCTTTCAGGAGGGGCCAACACAGGTGAGACAGCTAAAGCAGCACTACACATCTAAGGTTTAAGCAACTCATTTACACCCTGATCATTCACAGCCCAGGCTGATGACTTCCATCATGTCCTGAGCTGAAAGTATTCAGCTGACAATGAGTGATGGGGAAATACTTGTCTGCTTTATAGTTCAAGACACACTGTGGGTGTGTTTTCTGTAGTGAGACATTCCTTCCTGTAATACCTTTCTGACTTTTCCATAATGCTGGCTATCCTCCTGATATTACATGTGATAGATGTTTCCAGGACCTCAGCTTTTCAATGCTTTCTGAAATCATTGCTAAGTCACTGCTGTTGAATCTGTTCACTCATTTTTGAACCTATCCTCTGCAAAATTTTCAGGTTCTTTGATCCAGGTCAATGTTTGATTCTAGTTAATAAAATTTTGATTGCATAGGATGTGTAAGTAGCTCTTCACAGAAGGCCACTGAGCATGGGTAAGTCAGATGTCCAACAGGGACTTTGACTGGACGGAGGGTAAATTTGCTATTCACATCAATTTTCTGCCCCAGGTTATCAAACTATTGTGAAATCACAGCTTCCAGATCTGCTGTGTTTGTAGGATGATGTGATTGCTTGCATAATCTGGATATGGATGAGAATGCGTAGTGCATATAAAAATACCCTTAGTGTCAAATACAGCTTCTCACACCTATTGATAAATAATTAATGTTTCTTTCCTTTTCTAAAAGGAAATGTAGGAACACAAAACTGAATAAAAGTGCTGTTATTCTGGGACATTACTGGCGAATAATATCCAATTGATTTTTTAGTTTAAAACAACTTATGATCTTCAAAAGCAAGAAAATGAGAACAAAAGAGAGAAATATTTGATTATTTGGTTAGAATATAATAAAAATGAAGACTTGTCTTTGTTTTGCAGGATGAGCCTAAAGAAGAGAAAAAGCTTCCTCGTGTAAGTATTCTTGTCACATACAAATTTGTGCTTTTGCCTACTTGAGCATATAAATACCATTACAGAAAATACACTTACTTCTAGAACTACAGGGTTTGTATCAATGTAGCAATGATAATTCAGAAAAATATGTTCCTGACGTATCTTTCAGTGTAAATTTAATACAGCCCTTTTGGATTGGTTAGGCAAAATTTTCCATGCATTTCACAAAACTTCATACATTCCATCTATTGCACTAATAGATTTTGCTCCTGACAGATGTGACATTTTGCTTATTAAAAATCTGAAACATTCTTTCTCACTGGTGGAACAATGCCACTGACAGCTCAGGAGAGTGAGACAAAGGGAGTACAATAATCTTCAAAACCTGGTGAAGTTAATAAATACAGCCAGTCTTCCACAAAGGAGTGATCCTCTCAGCCTTGCAAGGGACTTGACAGATCTCAGACTTTGTATGAAGTATCATGAGGCCAAATATTACATATCTGCTATTGTATTGTCTCAAGAATGTTAAATCTTTTTAGCAAAGACAGACACCATCCATGCCATGAAGGTTGCACGGGGAGTTTACAGGGTATTTCTCCAATTTCTGCTTTGTGTCGTCAAGATTTCTTTAGGATCCACAAACAAGGATACACACAAAAAAAGTGTTCATAAAGCATAATAAAAGAAGTCAAAACCAATATAAACTTCACAAAAATTTTAACCTTCAAAAAGCAGAAAGTTTCGGTGGCAAGATAAATGTTTAACTATTACAGACCTAAAAAAACCATACAAATTATTTTTTATGGAAACTGTCAGGAAGTTAACCCACAAATTTTGTTAGTATTTGCCTATGAGGTGAAATGCAGAATCTGGTCACTTTGCTTTTAGGTAAGGAATGACACATATGAATTTCAAAATTATAATGAGAAAAAAAGATACACTCTGAAAATCAGAGCACGTGGAACAAGCTGTCTTGTAAGCTCAAACTGGGGCGAATGGAGTGAACCCATTGAATTTGGTAAGACTATGAATTTTTTTTCAGTATTACATTGTTTGCTTCCCTTTCTTCCTCACAGTCACAGAAGTGAATAAAATCTTAATTTTTACCCAGTTACACGGAAGGAACTGGGTGGATTTTGTTACATGAAGGAGAAGCTCCAATACTCTGGCAGCAGGGCCTTTGATTAGTTGGGATTGTGGAGGCAGCAGTTACTCAGATGCCAGGGCTACAAAAACAGACTGAGACAAACCCACTCTTGTCTTTGGTTTGCTGTGATGAGGCTGCCTCTTAGTTCCCTAAATTTTACCATGAATATTATCCCCCTCCTTCTGCCTCTTTCTTTTCACATTTTCCACTAATTTTCTTCTGTTAATTGTTCTGTAACTCTGTTTATTCTTCTTCATTTCCAGAATTTTAAAAAAAATTCTCTAAATTTTCATTTTCTGAATTTTAAATATTTGAAAAAGTTTAAAATGCATGAAGTCTATCTGCATTTTTGGACCAAATTCTATAATGAAGTCAAGTTGAAGTCCTTTAGGACATTCAAAAAATGTAGTGAAATTCATGTTCATTACAAAGTCACAAAGTCACAAAAGCAGTTTTTTGCCATGCTAAAGTATTCCTCTCTCTTGGACGTTTCAGGTCAAGGGAAAGATTACTTTATTTTTGTGATTTTATTTCTGATTGCACTTGGAACAATCTCAGTTACACTTCTCGTCTATTGTCTTTTCAAAAGGTAAATCAAACCTTTTTCTGTAGACATTACTAATAGAATATTATCTATAAGAAACACATTCCTCCAACCTCCTACTTTCCTACCTGGAAATTTAAATAATCTGATTATCAATGCCATGAACTATTACCACCAGGATTGCTGTGGATGGCCCTTTGGCAAGCAAAATCCCTAAGTGGAAAAGGGAGAAAGGATGCTGAAGGTATTAAGTGATTGATTCTACCAGATGATACCAAAGCTTTTCTGTTCTTACTTTTAACCATTTAACACCCAGGTTGCTTTGAAGCCATTGGCTGTGTATGATACCAGACAAGATGGAATCCAAACCAACATATTATTTTGATAAAACTTCTCACTCAATGGTGAAAGTTATGTCACATGATTTATTCAAAGTCATTGATTAATAACATGTTTACTGTGATTCTAATCACAAAATAAATTCTAGTAACCCAATTAATAGTTACCCACCAGTTACCCCACGCAAAATATTTTATTTCTCATTTAATTTGTGGAGCAATAGATATTCAATCTTGAAAGTAAAAAATGTCCTTAAGTTATAATACAAAACTTTTGTGTAAGTTATATTAGCAGTATTTTCAATTTCTCCACAATCCCATTTTCTACCCAAAGGTATTGCAGTTTGAAGAACATATTTCCTTCCATACCACAACCAAGAGATAAATTTAATACATTAACTGATGAAGATATCCAGGTATGATTTCTTTTCAATTCACTTAGATTTAGTAGTAGTTAACTACTACAAACTGTAACAGGCCAAAGACTAGAAGAACTGACTTACAAACGTAAGTGTTTCATTTGGTCCAAAGCTAATTTTTGTCATGCAAGCTATGCTGCTTTGAAACCTGAAATGCTCTATGCTAATGTTAAAATAAGTGATTGTCCTGGAGGTATTTGCAGATGTATTTTAAGACCAGAGTTTTCACTTTTACTGAGACCTGTAATTTCTGTGTGTACCAGCTTCGCTAGGTTGCTGTTCATACTTTAAAAACAACCTAAGTGAGGAAGTATTTTCCATTAGCATTTTCATACATCAATGGTCATAATATAATGTGAATATATATTTCATAAGCCTGATCTATACCCCTGTAAATATCCTGTCACATTGAATGCAAATCAACAGGGCTGGAAAGACTTAACAGTTGAACTAACCTTCCTCTTGCTTCAACACAGGATTTGCAATTTGTTTTATGTGCAAATTGTATTTGACCAATATACTGTAGAATCCCTGTGCAGCCTATTCTGCGTGTTTATTTAGCCTTACTTTTAAAAAGCCTCTTTAATAGCTTGGCTTAATGCACTTAAAATCCATTACTTTTTACCCTTATTCCCTTCCTGTTTACAGTATCTTACACACCTGCACACTGTCAACAGCAAGTAACTCTCCCTGTCTTTCTGCACACATCATGACAACCAGGCTTCCAACCATTCATGCTTCTCAAATCCATCTATTTGAGCAGTGGTTTGTGTGGTGACTGCATAGTGAGGGAATGCTTTCTCTCAGCTGGCTAAAGCAAAGACATACTTGAAGTCAGTAAATCAGGTTAGTCATTAATTGCCTACAATTCAGTGGGCAACACTACGCATTCCAATAAGGCTTCCAAATTGGACTCGCAATTTTTCCTTCAGTCGTTTACAAAGAATCCCCAAAGCTCTGGCTACTAAAACTCTCTAGTTTTGGTAACTATGTACCAGCTTGTTGTCCTGATTCATTTGTCTTTGGTCCCACCACCTTTGGCTTTCATAGAAAGCAGGTAGGAATGTAACTTGGATAGGTTTCCTCATACACCTTAAGTCACCTGGTATCTCACTTCCTACCAGGCTGCCAGAGCTAAGGCTACAAAGCAGCAGCAGTTCACAATCCATCATATTAAATAATAATAATAGCTAGGAAAGTAAGAAGCAACTGCTTTTCCTAAACTTGAGGGGCTTCCAAATTGCAGTGCATATCCTACCAAACACACTCAAATCACTCCAGTACAACCCAGAGGCCTTTGTGGATGAGGTCTGTAAACTTGGCACAGGCACTTTCATGCAGGGAGCAATGCAGCAGCAGCAGTTGCCACGGTTGAGTGAAGCCCTCACACTGCCTCACACCTGCCAACAGGCGCTGTGAAGGTAATTCACATGATTCTGAAATGTCTGAACAGTTTGATCTACTCTTAAAACCTAATTTTATTTTACCTCTTCTCTCCAAACTCAGTACCTTTAACACTGATTGAATGCTGTAATTCTTCAAAGTTATTAAAATAATAATAAAGTACAGTAAGTACATTTTCAAAAGCTCTCCTCCACTGAATACCACTCTCCCTGACATTTAGTGCTAATGGATATATGAGCTGTTTGGAACCTGCAATGTCCTTTGCTAATCACACCTTTTTAAAGCCTGCATTTCCTCATTTTTCCTCAACAACTTTTCACATTTTCTTTTTCTCCTGTTACACAATATCTTCCCCCAGATCACTGAAAAAGCTCATGATTTAAAAACCCCTAACTTTCTGCACTGTATCCTTAAAACACTCATGTTAAAGAACTGCCAATTTTATTTAAGATCCTACCAACCAAATCACTCAGTGTATCAGACAACTTGCACTCCTCTAATCAATTTTATTTTACTCATGTTACTACAGACCAATGACTACCTAGTCATTCTCTCCCTATATGCTCTCCTCACCATTACTAAGTATATTGCCCCTTGCCTGGAATTAAATATATTCCAAGAACTTGCAAAACACACTCTTTGTGATTTTCCTTGGAGAACATTAAAGCAGCACAAAACACCATGACCACCAAGCCCTGCAGTGCTTTTCCCATTCTTCAGATTTCCTAAAAAAAAAAAAGTCCCCAAGACTTGATGTTCTGCAACATGCTCTCAGTATGACAGCAAGCTTGCTCTTTTAACCCTTCCCCCCACCCTCAGTACTATCCCTCTTTTTAAAAAAAAAAATTATCTTCCTTCAAAACTTTGAACTCCCAAGTGCTCTTCGAGTACTATGATCTTACCTAGCAGCATGTGCTCTCCTAACACCAGGTTAGCTAATGCAAAAACATGTGATAGCAACCAAAATATTTTATCTACATGGCTAGCCAATGTCTACATATGGAAAATTCAAAATTCAGGCAATACTGACTGAATAAATTCCTTCTATTGTCTCAGCTAAGGTTGTCCAGTGTCTAAATCAGCTTCTGTTCCTCTGCTGACAGCTAGTACTGATCATACATATTGAAACATTCCTTAACTGTCTTAAAACAGTTTTTTCCTGCTTTGCAATGATTTTTAAGTTTAAAAGATTAAAAGAGCAAGACAGGATGCCTTTGGTACTGCTGAAACTGATGTTCAGAATGATACCAACAGCAACTTGTAGCTTACTGCATGGTACAGAATTTTCTTTCACTTTAGACAGAGTATGTAAATCTACCAGCAAAAAGTCATATTGAGAAAATAACTACAGTTGAAGAATGAGCCAACTTTCCAAGAATACACCTGATTCCCCAGAACGAAAGAAAATTGTGGATCCTGCTAACAAGTACCTCAAATCAGCCTATGAAAGAATATAATCACCTAAAAAACTATTTGTCCCCTTAAAATCCACTTAAAATGGAGCAGACAGAAAAAAAGGGAGAAAAATCAGTGAAATTTGTTCTTTTCCCTTTGTTCAAACCCACAATGCTTGGCAACTAAGCTTTTCTCTAAGTGGCTACTGTGAAGACGTGGTTAAACCTTGCTAGGAGGTTCTTCACAATATGAGACAAGGCCTCTTACCCACAATAAAGCTGTCATTTCTTATCGCCATTGCTGTGAAGCTTCTTTCATTATAATGATTTGCTGTAGGCTGACAGGCTTGCTGTAAAATGCCGCAGTAATTTTACTGTAACTTTTATATGCCCAGTTATTTTCTGAAGCACAAACTATTCAGAATGTGTTTAAAGTTGATGTCTTTGATTTTCCAACCAGCAACAAATTATCCCAATATATGTAATTTACCTTATGCAAGACAAAAACAGAAAATAAAATTATACTTGTCAATTACAACTATTAACATTGGTCAGCCCTTTCATTAGCTTTGCTGCCACTGCAAATACAGACCACTGCCAACACTGATCCTGTGCAGTTTTAGTATGTACTTAATTCGCACACATATCTAAAGCCCTCAAAAAAACCTAAGAGTTGTGAGAATTGAAATAAAATCTATTATTTCATAGCTAAATTTTACATGTAAAATTTCCTCACAAATGTATTTTAGTTTCTCCCTTCTAAGGGTGCAAATCCTGTTTCTGATGCCTTTCAAAAATAATATAGGCTTTAGATGCCAGTATCTTCTTTTACAAATGCTGAGTGTTTTCCTGTTTAAATTTTTCAAAATGAATGAATTTCGGAGTGTTTCAATAAGGCAGAGAACAAATGGGTTTTTATTAAAAGTCTCATTTATTGTTTGCCTCTTACATCCCTAAACTGCATCACACATTGGAAATTGCTGCTGCATGATTAAGGGAAGCCATATATTAAAAAAGAAACATACCTGAATACCACAAATTAGTCCATGTCGAATGCATAGCATAGGGAAAACTGCAGTTCCACCTAAACACCTACACTTGCATTTCTTTTCCTATTTTGGTTAAAACCTTGTTCTGAAGGGGAGATGGGGTGTATAAGTCCCGTCCCTGTCAGGGGCTGCTGAAGTAACTACCACATTTGGTTCCTCTCACAAAGGGCCTCAGTACACTCACAGGGAGGTATCCCATCACTATCTCTACCCTCACAAGGCACCGATACAGAAAGATACCTAATCTATGTGTTTATATAGACAAAATGTCTTCTCCTGCTCCCCAGCAAACTGACTGGCAGGGTGAACACCAAATGCCCTCCCTGCACCACAGGGAGCTGACACTGCCACAGAGGATGTAAGAACCACTTGCAGTAGGTACATGAAGTTTGCCATTAGCCTGTGTACAAAGGAGCTGTGCAATGTCCTTACATTCACATACAGATGTTGAAAGCAGTGGTTGTGCATCAGTATAAGGAAAAAGGTAAAGTACGCTCAAGAGGAAAGTAATAACCAGCCACAGCCAAGCAGGTAATTTAAATACTTAATCTTGAATAGCGATCTCAGAAGGCACACAGAAGAACTCAAGACAGCTCAGCCTTATGAGTCATACAATGACACACTTTTCCTTTCTGAAGATACAGGGAGAATTCTTAAAACATGAAGTTTAACACCTCTTGCTTTCCTTTACTGGTCCCTCTACCACGTCTTTGCAGACTACGAAGTACAAAAGATTATATACATATGAAGAACGGCACATAGGTTTTACATTATCTTATAGAGCAGTTATGAGAAATTACTCAATGTAGTCTTCTGACCATCCCTAATCAGTTAACACTGAAGGCTGACCTACCTTGATCTATTTCACAGCTACATAGAAGCACACACATTCCCGCCCCCACACCCCTTCAACCTCACCTATGAGACTGCAACTCATTCCAGATTAAATTCAACCTTCCACAGAGCTAGACCACTGCTACAGATGAGATCAGTATCCTGAATGGCACAATCAACATTTCCAACCAGCAGCAACAATACAATACATAGGTCACTCAGAAGTTGAAGGCATTTATTGGGTTCCCGGGTTTTTGCATGAATGCCATGATGCTTTCCACACTGATTTAACAAAAAAAAAATATTCATTTTAGGCTGTTTTCCCAAGGGCAAGGAGCCTTACTTTTTGACAGTCCTTAGTACTTTGGGTTTTCCTAGCACTACGACTGAACCCCCCCATTTTAATTCATGTAAGGTGTAAATCAATTTCTAAAAATCATGCAAAAAGCCACTTGCAGCAGCCCATCATACACAATCAGGCACAAAAAATGGGACTGGTTTCTATTATGACAACCCATGCTTCCCCACCACTCCCCTCTAAAGAGCTCACATTCAATTGTTTTTTAAAAAGCTTATTTTGTTACAGAATGCAGTGTAAAGGTATCAGAGGACCCATTATCTGAAACAAGTTTTCAAATACAAGAAGCTTTCCCAAAGCTTTTATGTAATAATTTCAACACAGATCGAGTAAGTATGTTTATTGTTTTACAGCAGAATGCCCCAATTTAAGAACAAAATTGCTAGATGTTCAGCTGTGCAAAATGGTACATAGTGCTTCAGTACAAGTGGAAAAGAACATGATTTGTTAGCAAATGCTTTCAAATACAATTTTATGGTCCTAGAAGATAGGACTTGAAACTGGGGACTGATCCACAGGCAAATGATTTTTTCTGCCTAAATTGGACCTAGCTACTTTGGACCCAGAACCAACATCACTCATTCCTCACTGCTGTACAGTAAAATTGCCACACTGAACTGCCAGATTCAGTGTCTTCATGCATGATACAGAGAAGTGGATCAGTCCTCTATGTCAGTTTCTAGCCCGATCTGGAAGTATCATCTGGCTCCGATAAATAAGACTCACAGGAATTTCTTGAAGGTCAATGGTCCATAATGGTAGTTATTCTACATGATCTGCTCAACTTGATTTCCAATTCTACTTAGGCTGTTTAAATTACTTTCTTGAATTCATCGTACAGCACAAGCACAAAAGCACCCCCCATGCCTCTGAGAACGTTAGACCATGCACCCTTGAAGAAGGCCTTTCCTCCTTCATCCCTTGCAATCTTCCGCCAGCAGTCAATTGTTCCAGAGTACATGATATCAGCTGCAGGAAAAGAGCAAAGAGTTATTCTTAAGGCCTATTTTAACTCTGATGATTTTAACAACTGCCCTGTTTCACTTAACTGCCTTGTGATGTCCCAAACCACAATTTAAGACTGCAACGTAGTACTTACTAAAAATGTTACACCTTTTTAAAAATACTTTTGTTTAATCTGACAATCCGAACAGGCAGTCCATTTTTCAAAATACCGTGTTCCATAATGGAAAGTCCTCAGCATAAATCCTGACAATGGCAAGTTAAGCCTTACTGCATTTCCTCATTTGAGTGTAATTTAACAAATCAGATTTATGGAACAATGAATTGTCCCTGCTGAGGATGGCTATTTGTAAAAAAGAATTCCATCTTGTTAATGCTGTTTAACAGCATTAACAGCTCCATGGATTTACAGCCTACCTCCTTTGCGTCCTGACTGCATCATCATCCTACGCCGCACTGTATCAAAAGGATAGGAGACTACGCCTGCCACGGCAGTCACCGTCTGGGCAATCATCCAGCTGATAACAATGTGAGTATTTCTGGGATCTGGGAGCATGCCTGCAATAAAACAGAAGAGGCAATTAGCTTTTTATCTTGCATATCCTTCTCTGGTTTATTCACTGCTCGACTGCTATTTTACCAGATAAACTAATATGGAACACTGTAGATCCATACTCTAAATAAAACTGCAACAAAACACTTTACAAACTTTAAACATACTAAAGCAATATATAGTAGACTTTCTTGTCAGTAATCAAAATACGTTACCATTTAAGCACAAGCATTCTTTGTACACTGGCATGAGAAGACTTGACTACTCGCTACTCTTTGAGTAAAGAAATGTCTTGAAGTCACTGCCCCTGTGGATAACATTACACTACAAGCTAGCATCAATGACTTCTATGCTCAAGTGTCAAGCTTAACAATTGCTTTGCAAATGCACTGCTCAATCCCATTCCACTGAACACACTTGGACTGCTCCAGGGTAACTACAATAATGTACTTAATGCACTGAAGAAAAAAGAAATTGTTTTAATTGTGTATAGTCACCAACACATTCTCCTGGCATCAGGAGCAACTGCTTTAATTACACAGGCAGTACTTGAAAGTAGGCTGCTGACATCAACACATGCACAAGATTTCCCTGGAATACAGCAGTGCCACGGATGTGGCACTGATATCCCACTTCACTTTTACATATCCAGAATCAGACAATGCAATTCTACAAATAGGTTTTTCAGATCCCCTCTGAAACATTACCTTTTGCTGTATCATAGATCCCAAAGTAGGCAGCTCTATAGATGATGATGCCTTGGACAGAGACATTGAACCCTTGATACAAGCCACGCACACCATCAGACTTGGTGATTTTGACTAGACAGTCCCCGAGACCAGAGAATTCTCTGTCTGCACCAGCTTTTCCAACATCAGCAGCCAAACGGGTTCTTGCAAAATCCAAGGGGTAGACAAAGCAGAGCGAAGTGGCTCCAGCTGCACCACCAGATGCCAGGTTACCAGCAAAATACCTCCAGAACTGAGTGTGCTTGTCTACACCTCCCAGAAACACCTGCTTATACTTATCCTTGAAGGCAAAATTGAGAGCTTGGGTTGGGAAGTATCTGATGACATTTGCCAAGTTTCCTCGCCAGAAAGACAGCACTCCTTGTTCTTTTGGAATACGCACTACACAATCGATGATACCCTTATACTGCTTATCAGCAGCAATCTGTTTACTTGCGTGTTGCACCTGTAAATAAAAATGCAAACAGTGATCACTTGCCTTGACAGGTCTGTGCTACAGCTAGCCTTAGACCTTCTTCTAGCATAACACATTGTTAATTCTGAATAGCCATCGTTGATATTTTCAAGAAAAAGGCTTCAAATTGCTTTAAAGCTTTTTCAGAAATCAGGACTTGCTGAAACAAGGACAGCTGCAAACAATTCCTCTACAACTACCTGAAGGGAGACTGTGGCAAGGTGGGGGCCAGCCTCTTCTCGTTAGCTGGTGACAGGACAAGAGAACATAGCCTCAAGCTGTGCCAAGGAAGGTTTACGGGAAATTAGGGGAGGAATTTCTCCAGACAAAATATGTTTAGATATTGGAAGGGACTGTCCGCGGAGGTGGTGAAGCAACCGTCCCTGGAGGTGTTTAAGACTGGACGTGACACTTAGTGCCACGCTCTAGTTTAAATTGTGGCGTCAGGTTGGGCTTCATGATCTCTCTGAGGTCTTCATCAACTTAACTCGTTCTGTGTGGTGCAAGGGCAAGTATAAGTCAACTACATAATGACAAATACATCGGGCCTACAAAGAGGC
>VZTZ01027350.1:3839-29227 GCA_013400955.1 Drymodes brunneopygia
AGGGATCTGATGGAGGAGAATGTGCTGGGCAGGGGGGAATGGAGAGCAGGGATCTGATGGAGGAGCAGGGAACGGAGAGCAGGGATCTGATGGAGGATGATGAGAGGTGTCATGATGCTCTTGAAGAGCTCTTCCTCTGCTGCCACTGAGCCCGTGTGAATCCCTGTGTGAGGAATTGTGGATCCTGTTTTTACTCCTGATCTGACCATCCCCTCCTGGGGCTTGGCAGGTTGAAGATCATTTCTGACCCCAGCACATGGTGTGTCCATGCCCATGGACCTCTCGGGTTATGAGCCCTCTGTCCTAATTTCCCCCTCTCTAAAGGGCAATATTTCCGCAGTTCAGGATGATGTTAGAAGATTAAAATCACAAATCTTGAAAGGGGATCAGGCAAGACAGGATAAGGACAGCAATATAAATAAAGGAAACAGTTCTCTGTTATTTTTTTCCTTACTCAAAACTTTTTTGGGGGATTTTTTTGCAGTTAATTTTTTTTTTTTAAGACACGGAGAAAAGAAGAAGAGGAAGAAAAATCATCCCATATATGCAAACTCAATTTGCATTTGACTGAATTAAAATTTTTCTTAAATTGCAATTAAGCAATAAATCTTCACCAGTTGCAAAAATAAAGTGAGTGGGGTGGGGGAAATTTATTAGATAATGTAATCTTTCAGGCATTTTTTAATTTCCTTCTAAGATCTAGAATATCAGTCCGAGTCCCAGGTAAAATAGGATTCAAGTTTTCAGCCACAAGTTGTGACTCAAAGTGCTTAGCTAAATTAAACAGAACAGATGTGAAAAATAAGATGAGAGTTATGCACAGAGCTCTCAAACAGCTGTCCCACCTTCCCCTCCATTGAAGAGCCTGGCCTAATTCCCCTTTGTTGACTAAAGTCTGCAATTCGATCCTAAAAGCTTGTCAGAATTAAGTACAATGCTTAATATAAGTTTACATTTTAACTGTTTTTCTTTGATATTTGACAAGGACATGGGAAGTAGCTCCAGAACTTTCTCTTGGGCCAATTTGCTCAAGGTTGCTGTGAACCGCACTTCCCCTTGGGCTGCTTGCCCCAGGGACTGCACTTGAGACCTGGCACCTGTTGGACACCACAGCAATTAATAATTAATTAAACAAATAACCCCTTTACATGTCACTGTGAAATCAAAGCTTCAGCTTAAAAAAAGAACTTTACCTTTCAGGTTTCCAGAAGTAACCTCTGCCCCAACACTTGTGCAGTATGGGGAGGAGCAGAGATTTGCTTTTTCCTCAGAGAAGTGACTTTTAAAACAGGTTAAAAAAAAATGGAAAGGAATGGATAGGAAGGAAAGGTCAGCCCTGTTAAATCCTTTCCAGTAAACACCACTCAACTGCAACAATGCAACAATGTCAACCAGTATCTGAACATTTAACATCTAAAGAGAAGCAGGAATTATAGACATTCACGTGGAAAGGAGGATCAGTAAAGTCTTTCAGCTTACAAAGCTGTGTGCACCTTCCAGGATGGAGTACACTTTGTCTTGCTGTTGGTATTTTGGTTTCAGATATGACAAGTGTCTCATGGCCTTTTTTAACCTTTTTTTCCTCTTTCTTTTCCTTTTTTTTTTTTTTTCTCCCAAAAGGTAGTTGCACATTAAGGAGATAAGTGAACTTCAAAGGGCTAAATACCAATCAGAAGATGGAAGATGGCCACACATAAAGCTATGCTGCTTCTGCAAACCCCTTTAGTAGCCAGACAAGGTCACTGATCAGGGTAATTTGCAGGAAAAGTCAATTTCTCAAGTACCCAAGGCAGGTGTTGTGCCATTCTGTGACAATTTACTGAAACTAAATTGAGGAAGTTGAAAAAAGCAAAGGTCATGAACCATGGGAGAAAGGAGGGAAGCAAAGTCTCTTTGACTGTATTTTTAACTCCTTTTCAACCAAAGCATATTTACAAATTACTGAGCCTGTTTCCACTTAAAAAAAAATCCCACTTGTGTAACTCAGACGTGTTTATGAAAACCTGCACTAAAACCTGGCTGCACAATGAGGAACCTTGAAGGGTGGCTAAGGAAAACACAGAGTGACTCATGGGGAACTCTCAACAGAGTAAAGGGGAAAAGCAGAAGTTGTTTCTTGTTCTGAGAACATTTCTGAGTCTTCATGACAATACAAAGCTGTGTGAAAGTAGACAGGATAGAAGTGAAAAGATAAAAACCCATCTGAGAAATTTGAAGCAAGCCACTGAAATGACTGGAGAAGGACAGAAGGGGAGGTGATGTCTCAAGAGGTGTCTGGCTGTGCCTCTGCTTCAGTTGCACCCCAAAATGCACTTCTAAGACTTGGTCCTTCAGGAAAGGGTCTGGGATGGTCTCAGTGCCAAGGCTATGACATAAAGAGACAGAAATAGAAGTGAAGGAAGTGTAGATCCTTCCTCATCAAACTTCCATGCCAAAACTGATCTGCACAAGTGTTGTTGACCTGGGATGAGGAAGAGAGAAATCCAAGACCTGTGTGAGGTTCAGAAGACAAATGGGTGGATTCCAGTCTCATTTCCTTCTCCTGTGATCACAGGTTCTGAGCTGGTGAGCTCTTACAGTGCAGGAGATGTTTGAGTGGAGATAATCCAGTGTTTGTGTTACAGCAGGCACTGGTGTGGAACACCCAGTCACTCCAAAATATCTGCATCCACCAAGAAGGAACAAAACTAAACCAAATCAATTCACACCAATACTTTCTCTCTTTTGCTCCCACCCTGCAAACTGAACAATTACTTTTAGTAACTGTGTTGATGACACAAATACTCTTGCAGCTCTCCTTCCTCTTCCCTGTTACAGGATTATTTATTTCATAATGAATTTTCACAGGTCATTGGTGGTGCTTAGCTGTGCCTCTGGCCCAGCTGGGAATTTTATTAAGCAGCAAAAGACCATTCCCTCTACTTGTTTTCTGTGAGTTTGAATCCAAATCTAATCAGGACAAACTTCCTCAAATCCTTCCTTGAAGGGAATGTTTCAAGAGAGAATAACCATATTATTATCAGGCCCTGTTAAGCACAGGTAGACAAGGAGGAAATAGTTGTTGATATATTCCTGTTAGAGCTACACAGATTGAAAAGAGAGAATTTGGTTGATAGAGTTTGTCTGTGTACATTCTATGGTAGAGATGGACTTCCATGTGAATGTGAATAATCAGAAAATGTTTTTGTCTGGGACTCCTGAAAGGGAACTTGTTTGTTTCAAATTCCGTGATTTTTGAGTGGCTTTTGCCCCTTTTCCACAAAGTTCCAGCAGTGTTGCTCTGTGCATGCAGTGAAGTCCAGTAAAAGCCCTCCTCTCTTTGCAGGACTTCTCAGAAACAATCTGCAGTTTGGGGTGAACTGAGCCTGGAGCAACCTGAATTTGTTTCTCTGCCACAGCACAGAGGGCTCAGTAGAAAGAATCATTTAAATACAAAGAGGATATAATTAGCCTCCCAAATTACTCCAGCCCTGCTGCTACCTCACTTCAGCTGACTAAAGATGTCTTTATGACTCCAGGAGATAACTGTTTTATGTGTTTGGGCTATTCCCAAGTGCTGATGGCCAAACCAGCCCCTCGGTCAGATCTTCCAGAAATACAATCCGTGGGTTCCTTGTAAGTACAGGACTATTTTTATTTAGCTGTTTCAGGGCCCCATTGCCTGAAAACCAATCCAGTTGTTTAACTTTGAGGAAAAGAGCCCTAATCTCTCTCACTTCTATCCCATGTCTTTTACATCCTGAGACTGGAAACAATCTATATCCTAAACACTCAGAGTTTCAGGAATGTTAAATAAGGAGGCTCTATCTGCACTGGGCAGGAGGACATGAGTTAGTTAGTCAGGCAAATAAACAAACACAGTAAAACACACAAATAAAGCCACCACACCTGCAGGAATGTTAGATATGTTAAAAGGGGTTGCATCCCTAGGCGAGCTGCGCTGGTTCACTTTTCATCACCAATGACCATGTTACACATGCAGCTGGTGACATTACTTAGCCTCCAGCAAGGTCAGAGCACGCCGTGGAGTGAACAGAGAAAGAACTGTTCCCCTGTTTGTAGCAAAAACATGGTCAGAAGTGATCTGAACTCCAGCTGCAGCTCGGCCTGCCTGGTGACAGTGAATCAGAGCTGCTACCAAGGGCTGGCTCCCCTCTCTTGTGGAGCATCTCACAAGGCCACCTTCTAAACAAAGACAGGTTTAAAATATCTTTTTATCTCATGAAGCTGGTTGTCATAGGTCTCCTTAAAGTGAATTCTGGGGAAATGAATATTCAGGAATGCATTACAATAGAGGTTTTTGTTGTGCTTTGTAGGCATTGAAATGAAGTTTTCTGTCTGGTTGTGTCACAAACTGGATTTAGAGGGCCAGGTTGTGAAGATCCTTGGCAGCACGTAGGTCACTAAAGTGGCTACTGGGGCTCTCAGTAATGCCCATCCAGCCACATCCAGCTTATATGAAGGACATAAGCCTGTTTGTTAAAGATATGAGCACATGTAAAATTTGGACAAAGATGTTTAAGAATGCTGTGATAATCATCAAAGCAGTTCCCTAAGAATGAGAGAACAAAAAGAAGAATCAAAACACAGACTGATTGCATCACAACTGTTTATATGAAATGAAATATACTGTACATAGCACATATTTAATGCAGAATTTTTTTTTTATTTTTATTTCCATTAGTAGTGTTGCATAGATATACTTGTTAATTACATTGCCTGGTCAGTCGATTTAATCAAAGGCACTACATGAAAACCATGGTTCATTCTGAAAAACTTCAAGTTTCACCAATTGCTAAAGGGGTTAATAGAGGCTGTGCATGAGGAAGATAACCTAGGTTTAAAAAAACTATAGTCATCATTGTTCATTTATTCTCTTTATTGAGGTAATTTAATTATCATATAGACACAAACATTTGCTCCCATGCTGGGCTCTTCACATCTGTTAGTAGAGATTTGATTAGGTCTACACAAATGTGCTAGATTATACCATCTAGTTGGTGAAATTCAAGCCACCTGGATATTTTAGCAACATCAATAAGAATAATTCTCTTTTTCCAAATCAGTAAATCCAAGATATATTAAAAAGAATTAATTAATGAGTACCAGATAGGCAAAACAAACATTTGACAATGAATCATATTATCAAAGGTTTTGTGGGAGATCCCTCTCAGCTTATGTTTAGATGTCAAATTATATTACCAAAACTAAACAATCTGTTAAACCGATCTCTTAATGCAATAAGTCTCAGCACCATACTCTCTTTTTTCCCAAAGTCCTTCATGAATGCAGTGCAGCATCTAAGGACAACAGTGCTTAAAGCACCAGCAATAATGTTACATTAGCAAGTCATTAGTATGAAATAGCTGACTCCTAATATTTTTATTGCCATTAAGGTTTTCTTTTCTTTCTTTCTTTTTTTTTTTTTTTTTTTTTTAAATCATGTAGGACCTGCTGATGAAAACTGCTAATCAGCCAAGGAGCCATTAGGAGTGTGAGCCAAGCCAGGGTGATTATTAATGCCCTGAGTGAGCATTTCTGGGTTATGCTTTTTAGAAAGTGAATGACCCAAAAGCTTCACAGGGAATTTGTAGTAAATACAGCTGTTAAGATGACATACAATGATATTAAATGTAAAGAGAGGGGAGAGAAAGCAGCTGTTGTCCACTGGAGGGCTTATCTCCAGGTTAGTTTGGTAACTTGCACAGATGGGACATTATTTTTTTTCCCTTTCTCCAGAAAGAGGCTGCCGAAATTAATTTGGGTAGAGGTGGAGTCCCTTTTTAAGAACAGAACTTTAAGCTGAAGTCAGAGAGAACCAGCCTTCAATCTGGAAGTATTTATGAAAACACTTTATTTTAGTCACTTAAATATTTGTGCAAACATAGAACAATTTGAATTAACTTTTAGCAAGCCCTTCAGGCTGTGGGAGGAGAGGCACAGAGTGGTCAAACTGGCAAGTGAGAGCAGTTCCTAGACTGCTCCAGGAAGTGTGATTAGTGTGAGTGCCCCAGCAAGCCCACGTTAATTCAGCTTCCTGTGTGGCTGGCACCAGACATCCAAAATGGGGAATATCACACTGATTTGTTCTGTTTGTGCTTTATGAAGAGAAACTGAGCAGAGTCCAGCTCTTTGAAGGAAGAGCTTTCCCTGTGGGTGGAAGGCTGGTGGCCATGGCCAGCCTGGGGGGAAGAACCCTGTCCCATGTCAGGTTCCCTTGTGTCTTGCAGGGGGCTCTGTCTTTATTTGATGTTGTTTCAGATGTGGGGCTGGAAAGCCAGGGGAAAGGTGAATTTTCTGACACATCCCTGCTCTCTGCATGTGAAATCCCACCAGATTTCATGGCAGTTCAGGTATGGACCCAAAGGATTATGGCAACCTAAGAAAAGTGTTTTTTTGGGTACAGCCTTCTCAGAAGTGGTGTTAAGGCTTATGTTATAACGTGTCACTGCAAGAGCAAGTTGGACTAAAAGCTTTCTAAATCCACATAATTGAACTTAATTGTTTATATAATAAAATAATTTTTAATGGAGAACAATTGAATGGTGATGATTCAGTCACGAGAATTTGCTTCTAAATCTCCAAGCAGGCCTCCTCTGGGAAGACTCATCACCAGCAGGATGTGTCCTCACTCTGAGGTAGTTGGATGTCTCTGAAATATGCCCAGCACATAAACATACCTAATGCAGAAAGAAACTGGATGGCAAACCCATCCCATCCCAGCCTCAGGAATCCTGCACAGAATTGCCAGGCTTGCTTTGGCCTATTTATTCCACTGAATGGAGAGATCCTGCAGAGGCACCAGAGATGCCCATGGGGCTGAAAGTGAAGCTGAAGCGTCATTTTTGTTCTTGATGAGGTTCAGCTCAGGAAAGGGGGCAGATTTATTGACGTTGATTTATGTTCTTGATATTCTGCTGATATCAGGTTTGGGGCAGAGACCAATCAGCATTCAGCTGAGTTTCTGTGCGCTTCTTAGAAAGTGATTGCTGTTTTGAAAAGTAGCAGGGGTGTCTTTAATGTTTTCGGGAATACAAGAGAAATATATTTCACATATTTTATTTCAAGTCTGTACTAAAATTTTAATTATTTAATTGCCCTTGACTGTGCTCAATTCTTGTATCAAAACTAACCTGAAGAATTATCTTTTTAATTCTCTCATTGTACTCTGGGTTGTGCTCCACAACACAGGGCCTAAGGTCTACAAAACCACTGGATCTTTATGGCACCACTTCAACTTCTTTTCCCACTTTCATTATAGCCTGGATATGACTTGAAATCATATGTTATTAGCCTGAGTGAGAATTACATGAGGAGCAGTGTTATAACAGGGCTCAGCAATGAAAAGGCAGTTCTTCCAGGGCACTTATAGCATCTTGTTTTACAACATATGATAGAAAATTCTTTATTTGCTGTGAGCAGGTGATTTTCTCATCCTGTTTGACACAGCAGTCTGCAGGTGTTGTGTGATCATATGTGCTTCCTTCCTGAGGCATGCCTAGAACTGTAATTCCAGAAGTAGTAATAATAAAAATAATAATAGTAATAATAATAATAATATTATGGAAGTCCACATTGAGCTTTTTTTTTTCAAGTAAGACTTTTTAAAAAATTTCTGCAGGAATTTTTATCTGTAGCATTTTCTCTGTATTCTGATGATAAATACATCCCTCTTTCTCCTCTCCCCACCTGAACACAACCTAGAGCAGTCAAGGTGCATCTTCCAAAGTGAAATATTGATACAGATGCTTTTGTGAGATTCTAGTTTTTGTTGATTGGGCAGGTTGCATTTGAATAAATTGCGTCAATGTTTTGTAGTGGCTGGAGATTACTTCATTTAATAAAGTAAAATAAGAGGTAATTAAAACTAGGACATGTTAAGTGAAAAAACTCTGAGAAGTCCATTTTACAACAAGAAATGGATTTGGAAAGGTCCATTGCTTTAAAGGATTGGATTCATTGCTAAACTGACTCACCAAAAAATGCTACCAAAAAACACGAACTGGAACTCCTCCAGTGCTTGAACCCAGAGATGGATGGATGGATGTGGTCTGCAGATGGATCCGATCTCTTTTGTGCTCCAGCAGGCAAAAATGAAACTGTGGGCCACGAGTGACAGTGGAGACTTCACACTGGGAAGGCTCAGCACCTGTGCTTTGACAAAGTGTTGCTAATCAGAGCTGCTGCAGGAATATTAAAATGCAAATGGCCCAATTAGGGTGCTTCCTTTTCTAGATCTGTCTCAGAGAAGCACTGCCGCGAGTTTGCCTCGCGTGCTGATAAATCCCGTTAATAAAAAGTTTGCAGATTCTCCAAAGCTAATAGGTGGTTCATGGGAGCACCAGAAAGTCTAGAATATCTTTAAATGGCCTACATATTGAATTCTCTAAATGTTTGGCTCCCTGATTACTGAGGATCAAAGGCAAAGAGAGCTGATTGATACTGAGCCCTTAAAAATCAATTCTTTAGGAAAATGTCTGCCCTTATTTAGTGTTTTGGAATAATAAATGATGAAGTGTTTTCAGCTGTAGGAGACACATTGTGGGCAGCTGCTGGACATGAGCTCAGCCTTGTGTTATTGCTAAGAGGTAACAACAGCACAGATTTTAATTAAGGAATAGCTGGGAAAAAAATAAATTAAACATTTTTATGAAAAACTGTAGCCAGGGTTAGGTTGTTTACCAAACAGACCACACCTAACCAGCATCTTGGATTCATTCTCCACTCCAAATAGCTTGGATGGCTCACACAACATGTTTATCCAGAGGATGGATTCATCTTGAATATCTTTTATATTCTTAACTACTTTTAAAAGTAAGCTCGAGAAGGGCTTAGCTAACTTGATAGTAATCTACAAAGACAGAAAATAGGCCTTATTGCCAGTTTGTGGTTAATTATGGTAAACTCCTATCTGTAATTTACTCCTGCCCATAATGGAAAAGAGAGTTTTGCTTGAATGTGCATTACATTACGTGGGGTTACATCCCATGCAGTGCCATGGCATTGTGTAATCCCATACACCCAGATCAAATGGGACATGTTTTTTCAATGTATCTGAAAAGAACCCAGGGATACGTTCTGGTAGAAGAGAGATTTCCAGAGGACCCAGTTGAGCAAGTGTGGTTTGTGCCAAAGCCAGTCCCTAATGGAAATGTTAATCGCCATGTTTTTCTGCAGCTCTTGCAGAAGCAAATCCAGAGTATCTTTTAATTGGGAGTCTTTCTTTATGGTCTTCAGATGTTTATAAATATGCACAACCTAATCTGATTAGGGCCAGACTCTACATGCTGCCTGCTCTGACAAAAGGGGAGAAAGTTCTTGCCTGCAGCCAGTGAATTCTGCTCCATTCTATGTCTCCTCTGGTATTAGAGGAGTTAATCACTTTTAATAAAGGGCTGAACAACAGCAAATTCTTTGTTCCTCCATTTTCTGTTGGAGAAAGGAGTGTGTGCAGCAGTAAGTGGGAGAAGCTAATGGGAAACTCTTCGAGGGAACCATTTTTTTTTCCAACTTCAATTGAAATAAAAACATTTGATGCAATGATATCAATTTTAAGGAGAATATGGAGCAGAAGGAAGAAGTAAGAAGGGATTCTTACAAAGCTTGCAATGCATAAGCTTTCATTTTTGAAGTGAAGATCTTTTAAATTTATGCTGCTTTCAGTGTTCCAATAACCAAACTAAAATTTTTCAATGTAGGTGAATATAATATTTCAGTTGGTTAAAGGAAAGTAATGAAGAACTTCTAATTTTTCTGTCTTTCATCCCACATCTGAATTTAATCATATTTTAAAGTAGCATATTCCTTCATGAAGCAGAAAGTCTGTCCTCCACACAGGTTCTGCCTGGGGAATTTCACTTACTGCTAAGGAGCTCTGGGCGATATTAAAATTTCCTAACTAACTTCCACAAAGGTCTCAGATCTGCTGCTTGGCTCCTTGCCTTCTGAACTGGCCAGCCAGTAGGAAACAGTAGACTCTGAATATGAGTTTAAATTTGGGCTGTCTAAATCCTTGCATCCCTTTTATAAGATTCATCCTGTGGCTCACTTACACTGACTGTTATTGAGTCCTGTAACAGCTTCCAAATGAAACTTTGGCTCTTCCGGTTTAATGTCATCCCATGAAACAAAAAGGACACATCTTTAGGTGTCTATATGTGATTTGGGGTCTCTTTCCACCTCCTCACTTCTTCTCCCCAAGAGGTTCATAATGTGACCAATGGCTGGTGGTGAAATCATAAAAATTCATCACTTGCTCGCAGTGTGGAAGTCAAGGAAGAATGAATGGTCAGGAAGGCAATTTTTTAGTGTAAGGTAATGTTGACCTTTGCAGGAATAATTTGTGCCCTTCAGCATCTGCAGCTGTGTAATAGTCACCAGGGAGCTGTCTGACTCTGAATATATATGTATATTTTAAGAAGTGTCAGCCAAGTCAGAACTCCAAATGCAAAATGTATTGCTCAGGAACACTGGGAGGATTTGTCTCTCCCTCTGAAAAGTGGTGTAGAGAGCAGTGAGAGTCACAGATGTAACTGAACATTTTCTTATTCTGATGAGGACAGGCTGTTTGCAATGCTGTTCAAGTTAGGGGGGAGAAAATTGCTCTGTTTCCCTCAGACCTGCAGCTGCAATTTCACGAGGAGGAAAATTTCCCTTTCTCTGAAGGGAAATGTGCTGAGAAGCTTCTATAGGAAATACTTGAGTTTTCACCCAAGACAAATGAATTCTGCAGAAACAGATGATGTTATTGTATTATATAAATAGATAATGGTATTGCCTTGTAAACCTTTATTAGGTAGCTAAAACAGCCTTTACAGCACTGTAAATGAACAGAAACACCTGCCTATAAAATTCAGGAGTGCTCCTACAGACTGAGGCATGTCCAGTGGTGGTGTTTCTCTCCTCTGTGGCTTCCACTGTCCTCCCCTGTCAGTGCTGCAGCCCAAACTGGGCTTTGCCATGGCATCCACTGGTGTTCATTGCTGAGCTGGGCACCTGGATGCCAAGGAGACACTGAAACTCCAGAATATTCTATATTAATAGAGGTGATGTGTAATAGGCTGTATGTATTTTCATTTTTTTGTTTTCTCTCTTGAAGCTCACCTGTCTCTGGAAAGCTGGCAGGAGTCAAGGTGTGATTTAAATGTCCCTTAAGCCCTGCAATGGTGTCAGTGAGACTTGAGCAGAGCACAGGAATCACACACACCTGTCTGCACAAAGCTGCCTCTTTGTCTCAGGAATTTTTGAGAGAGAGAAATGGGTGGATGCTCCTCAATTGCAAAGCTGTGACTCTTCTGCTCTACCCAGAATCTTTTTGAAGACACTGAAGTGTCATTCCTTCCTCACCTGTGAGATCCAGGTTTATTGTTGACTCAACACCAACAACTTCAGGAGGATTCCAGCTTGTGACTGGGACTTTCTGTTTGTTCAAACACCCGGGGTGTAAAAATGTCCTTTCTGAAATTTGGTGACTTTCTCATGGTCTGCCTCACTGCTCACTCACACTTCTGATCCCTTTCTCAGTAATTTCAGCCTAGCCAAGGAAAATCAGTATAATATATTAGCACAATCACGAGTTCTTTAAAAACTGTAATGTTTCCTGTTTGCAAATTTATGTGTTGGAAAAATTATCAAGGCAGATAATTCTGTACATCCCTATAAAGGAACCATGATTACTCAAACTCACAAACCAGGGCCCAGTCACTGCTTTTGAATGAGTATCATTTCTGCATTGAGAGCAGATCCATAGCTGCTGTATGACTTCACTGAAATGAAGGAAGAATTATCTCCTACTTCATTTTGTAGGCCCAAAAATATCCATTTCCTTGTGCAAGGCATAAAGGATCAGTGCATTAAAGGGGATAATTTGCAGGGAGAGCTGTACACCCATATTAACCATACAAACACATGTAAACCCACAATTCAACATAAACCCTAAAGAACTGCTTTGTCTTCCCTTGATTGTTCTAGTGAGACCAAAAAAATCATCAGAAGGTGAATCAGTCTTGCAGCTGATACTTGCCAAGACATGAAAATATGGGGATGGCCTGTGAAATAAGGAATAAGAGTGAAAACAAAGGAATTGCTCAAAAATACTAGATGCTATTGCATGATAATGGAAAATACCAAAACCTATGAATGTTGTATCTGGATTGCTGTCTGGCCTTTTTTGGGAACACTTATATGAGTTTAAAGTGGAAATTAATGAAGATAAAATTAAAACACTTGTAATGTAAAATATTACATGCTTTCTCATAGGATTGAGACATAGCACTCAAGAGGATTAGCTTATAAAAAGTCAGATAATCCTCACTGGTGGGATAAATATAACTTATAGAAATTCCTGAAGCATGCTCTCCAGAAGCATTTCACTAAAATTAATTTAGCAATAATATTATAATTCCTTCAGACACGTTTTTCAGAAGTTGTTAAAGATCCATCCAAGTCATGCAAAGCATTATTTTCTAGTGTACCTAAATTTCTTTAAGGACAAGGGCTGCCCTAAATGATGAGAAATTAAATTAAATTGAAAGCTAGGGAAAAGAAACTTGGATAACTAATCTGCATAAGGGTGTTCAGCTCGCTGTGAGCAGTCAGGTGAAGATCTAAGTTTGGACTGTGAGAATTAACTTTAATATTGGCTTAGCAATACCAGGAATGGGCAAAATGGATGAGATTGAGAAGCTGGAACTTGTAGAACCAAGTCTTACTTGTAGAGCCAAGTAAAATACAGAATAGTAAAACAATAGTGAAGCAGAAATCATGACTTGAGCACAGGAGCTGAAGGGGAGGGATGTTCAGAACACCAATGATGAAGGTGCTGAAGTGGTGATGTGCACTAATGATGTGGGAAAGTGGGAAGGAAACTGAAGAAATATTGTGGGTAGAACTGGACTGGGTTCAAATCACTTTTCTGATCAACAGCAGAGAAGTTATTTGTCAATGTACTGGAGGCTGACTCTAAATCTCATCTTTATATATGAGCAGGAATGACTTAAATCCAGCAAAATCTTGATTTTGTGTAAGTAAAAGTTAACAAGTGGCTGGAATGTGCATTTTTAAGTCAAGGGGGGAAATGTCACAGGTGAGTGTTCTGGATTTACTTGCTTGGGTGATGCATAGTCTGGAAAATATGATTTACACCAACCAGTTTAAAAATATACTGCTTTATTTATCCAAAGGAGAATTAAAAGGTGATTTATGAAATGTCTGCATAGGGGAAAACAACTGTTCTCAAAATCCAGTATTTTAGCAAAAAAGGCACATCTAATGCTTAGAAGATGATGCTGAAAAAATTCATGTGAGATTGAAGGTGAAACCTCTTAAGCAATGAAGAAAATATTTAATATGAACAAGTGCACTAATCCATGAAGTTCATGTTTTCGTGTATTATCAACAAAATCTTTTCCATTAAGCCAGGGTTACAGACATTCCTAATTTATTATTTGCAAACGTACTGATTTTAAAATATATTTCATTAAATAATTTGAAATTGAAACATGCACAAAATGACTTTTTTTTTAACATGATCACAGATTTTTGGACAGAAATTATTTTCTTTTATGTGTCCTGAGAAATGGACTCTTTATAACAGTGGGATAGGGGTGATTTAAACAGAATTTGGACAGAGCAACAGGGCAGGTATGAGACTGTGAGTGCACTAAACCCATTTTTGTTTATTATAGCACCATTTTTTGCAGCACATATCACGGAAATTCAAATTTGTTTACTTCTACCCCATGGCCCAGATTCCCCAGCTGCCAGTTTAATACAGGCATTCCAAACAATAGCAAAATAAAAGTTTTTGTAATTACTCCCAACAATGTTATTCAATTATTTTATTATTTGTCTGTTCCCTTACAACATGACAATATTGCCTCTTTGTGGAGTCAATGGGTTGAAGAAAATCTCTTAAGCAGTGAAGAATAATTTCATGTAAGTGACAGATTCATGTTTATTTTTCCAAGCTGTAATGGCACTCCTCTAGGTCAGTAAAAAGCCCTCAGTCTCTTTTGAGGCAAACCTCCTCCTGAAGCTGAGCAGTGAATCCCACAACTGAGCAAATATTTTATTTTCATATATCACCACTGGCGCTGTAGTACAAACTTTTCAAGGTAAATAGCTTCAGAAATTGCAATTGTGATACCTGAATGTATTGGAGGCAGACTCTGCAGGGCAGAATTGAAAGTAAATAGTGAATCCTGAAGTGCCTTGGAGAATCCTACTGGCTGTAATTTTGGTTTGACAGCTCTGGGTAAGCAGAACCCAGAGGTGCCAAGAGGCACAAAGTTGCTGTACTACAGCCTTAACAGTGATGCTAAGCTTTGGAAGTGGTAGTATCAACTTTTTGCCTAGAAATAGTGAGATTTTGGGATTGGTTTGGAGGGGCAGGATGGAGATTCAACCAGCAGCCACCTGGGCTGAAGGACTTCCTGATTAAACGCAGGACAAAAGGTGAACCTGGGTTTAGCTTGAAACAACAACAGTTTCTTCCTTTTGGCATCTGAAGTAATAAAACCTTAGATAAAGTGTTTAAGTGCCCAACTCTCATGCAGAATATTGTGGTATTAGTCACAAATCCAGCTTTGGCACTTGGATAAATGACTTAATTTTCAGAGAGGTTGGAACAGGTAATTTTTTTTCCCCTATAAGTCCAGCTCAGGTCCCTGGATGAAATGGGTTTTGCAGCAGGTGTGATTTTAGAAGAGAAGGAAGGTGCAGTGAGCAGTGTCCTGCCTGCCCACAGGAAGCTCTGTGGAATTGCAACACTCAGAGCAGCATCAGCCCCATTCTCAGAGACTCACTGCAGTTAATGAAACAGGAAAACAGCCCAGTATGCAATGACTAAACCTTTAATTACCTCTCTGAATGATGGAGAGAGGCTAAAATCTGATAAACATGCTTAATTGCTGGCAATTACAAAAAAAAAAAAATCTTTTTGAAACACACCGAGTATTTTGCAATATCATTTCAACACTGTAATGACAACTGCACTCCTCTTAGGAAGGGGTTGACAGGAAATTTCTTCCATTAATTTTAGTGGGGCAGGATTAGACCCAGTGTTGCAAGGAATGGACACCTTCAGCAAAAACTCAGTGTGGGATTGGTGCAACTTGGAAGTGCTTCTTTCATCCATTCTTTGGTTAAGGAGATCCCTGTTTGTAAGATGTGGCTTTTCTTTGGAAATAACAGTGAGCTCTGCCACAGAATCATGGCATGTGTTTGCAGATAAAAGCAGTCCCCTGAGCTTCAGTAGGATTTCTTGCAGGTGACTAAATAGCTGTGGCTGTCATATTACTCCTCAAACTCTGCAGTCCTCTCTTCATCTTTACTCAATTTTTTTACCTAATTTCTTATGAGAAAACTCATGAAAACTTGTTACAAAATAGTTTTAATAAATTATTGGCAAAACTTGAAAGAAGGATAAGATTGTCACTGATTACTGTGTTCAGTATTACTGTTACTATGAGAGTAACAGTAATAAAAAGGTGGTGTTGCCTATAAAACTGGCAAAACCAGAAAAAATAATCCCCCAGCTGATTTAATACATGTGGCCATTGATTCGACATCCCTAAAGTTGGATTGATAATGTAACCTATCAAAATCTCACAGTGTGCCATCTGAAAGTGCATCTAATCTTACTGAAACCACACACAATGGATTTAGAACATGGCTGGAAAGTTCAGGGGTTACTCAGGAGAGGGAATGAAGCATCAGCCAGTGCCATGACTTCAGGTTCGAAAGGAAAGGCTTGTCAAGGCTCCAACTCATCCCTTGTCTGATTATGTGAAAAATAAATTTTGTTGTAGACATATAACCAGCCTGTTTTAAGTGTTTCTTGTATCACCATACTCAAGCATCCTCTGAGAACCCCATTACCTTTATTTAGTGTTTCAATGAAGTGGGAAAGAACTGGTATCACCAGATGAGGTTGGAGGAGAAGGCTCCCAAATGATGAATTTACAGATTGAGAGGAAAGGCATTGAGAGACTGAGTAATAAACTGAAATCTGGGCAGAGGAAAGAAGCAAATCCAGGTGTTCCTGCTCTCTCACCTGTCCTTCTCTTGCAGGTGCCATTCTGCTGGGAGATGAAATTCATCCTGCTGCAGTGATAGAACCAGGATCTGCAGCCCTTTGGGAATTCAGTCTGCTGGCTCTGCTTCCTTCCTCTGCTTCCTTCCTCTAGATCGAGCACACCTTCAGTAAAAATGTGATGGTGAACCACAGCAAAGGAAGATTTTTGCAGATACCTCATCAGACAAAGGCTGGCATTTACAAAGGCATGAGGCCCTGCTCTGAAATGCAATAAGTTGAAACATCCTAGCTGGAGCTGGAGGGTTCATCTGGCCTTTACAGCCCTTCATCTGGTCAATAGGTCTTTAAAAAATAGCAGGTGGCAATTAAAAAAATACCCTAGTGGTGGGTACAATTACAGGGAGAGCAGTATTGAAAGCCTGAGTAGGAGAGAATGCAGCTTGTCAGGTGTTTCACTGGAGGGTCTGCAAAGTCCTTGGCAGACAGAAGAAAGGGGACTTGTCTGATGAGGTGAATTTGTTTTATGTATTTTGTTCTAGGAAGAAATAAAGCTGGGAGCCTGAAGAGGAAGGGGCTGGAGAAAGCTGGAGCAGGTGGCTGAGTGTGTGCCTGCTCTGTCTGCAGGGCTGCACCTGCTTGGAGGGGGCTCCCAAGGGAAAAGGAGCCTGTGGCTGTGGGAAGAACTGGCTGGGGCTGCAGTGGGACACTTGACATGAGGCTGTTACACTGTACTGTGATATATCAGCTATTTAGTGTGTTTTACACTCAGATGTGATGCTGATAAAACGTCTGTGTCTGCTTGGGCTTTTATGAGAAAGAAAAAGACTTTCCAAGCTCAGTGTCTCTAACTTCCTCTGATGAGATGACAGCCTGCATGTGCCACCTCACTTTTAATTAAAAAATCACTCATTAGGAGGCCAGAAGCTTGTCTAGTGAGAGGAGTCTAGTGCAGTATCTGGAGCTCTATTTGCATTTGTTCCCTGGCTCATCACGTACAGAAGGCTTTTAAGTGGTGTGAACAACGAGTGCTGTGTGAAACAGTGGGGTCCAGGTTTGATGTGATATCCTGGGCCTTGGCAAAAAACCATAATTGTTCATCCATACTTAAATACACCAATCTGTGCAGTGAGAGGATGGAGACCAAGTCCTCACCTGAAAACCACCTTTAAACTGCCACACAACATGTTAAAATTGCTCAGAGTACTGAAAACTTTCTGCTTCGTTTCTTAGTCTGGGTGGCTACTTTGTGAGTCTCTTACCTCCAGCTAGTGAAGGCAAAGGATTTTGTCCCCTGCACATCTGGATTTGTCTGCTGATGTAGCAGGAACAGCTGTGAGCTCAGACTGGTGGACTTTCAACCCCACTTGTGTTTCCATCCGGGGGGACTGTGTGCCCCACAAGGCAAACCTGTGCTTCTCCCCAGCAGTGATGAGAAACACAGAAGTTACCTCTGAGACTCTCATTCCTCATGGTTTAAGAGGCTTGGTATTTATTTGGTTGATTGTTTTTTCACAGAGACTGATTCTGTGGGGTAGCTGGGTGCCTGTGCCAATCCAAGGTCTTATGAAATATCAGCTCACAGTCAAGCTGCTGGTGTCCTTTGACAAATCATGGGTGCTGTTACATTTATTCTGGAGTTATCTTTTCATGCCTGTTTAGTCAGCAGGTAAGATTTTGGTAAGAGAGGCACCACTATTCATTCTTTTCCATCACACAACTGTCCCAGCTACAAGCTCATGAGAGAACTGATGAAATGTAACTTCAAAATGAAGGATGATTTAAAAGCAAACAAAAATGCAACAGAAGAAAATATATTTGATTTTCTTTTTTTTCTGTTAGTTGCTACTGATTATTTCTAGAGTCTTTCTTACTATGTACAACCAGAAATATTTAGCTGACCCCACTGCCACACACTTCACCATAACCTGCGCAGTGCAAACACCAAGTGTCTGGAGTTTAGCAAACTCTACAGCCACGAGACATTTTTATTTCCCTACATGTTGTGGAAGGTCTTGTATTTCTTTTGGAACCATAATGGAAAGAACAGATCCACAGCTTTGGAATTCATTCTTTCTTGCACTGAAACTGCCTGAATTTCATGACATTCAGACATGTAGAAAGTTCACCTTTTCTCCCTCAGGCATTGGAGAATGACGAATAACTTTGGTGGTGGTGGGGAAATCACTTTTTACTGTTATTATTATTACCTGTCTTACCAGTAAAGGTTTATATTAAATTCTGCTGCTTTTCTTAAGTTATTACTTGAGATTAGGGCTGTGAGAGGAGGAAAATGTCTGAAAATATGGTTTAGATAGAACCAAAAGCATTTAAATGAAAACCAAGTATTACCAAGGCTGGTCAAAGAGAACTTTTTCCTGAGCTGGTAATAAATTAGTTTTCTCCCATGATGGGTACATGCAATGAAAGTAAAGCACTGCAAACAGAAGGGCCTTTCCCAGAATGATGTGGCAATAAAGTCTCTCTGCACTGAAATAGTCCAGGTCACCAAACACACATCCAGACATGGCTGATTTCAACCTGCAGCTTCAGGTCACCAGGAAAATTAACTTATATGGATGGCAGGGTGGCTGGAGGTCTTTATGATCTTCTGTTCATGGTAATATTTTCCCCCTAAAAACAACATGAAGAGATTGTGACTAATTTTAGACTGATTGGCAGTGCATTCTCTAGTAAATGCCCTATTTATAGGGAAAAAATAAAACTTTTAGGATGGTTAATTTTTAAATAGTGAGAGGACTGAGTCCATAGGGTTGGATGTTGCCACTGAGTTTTATAAAACCCGAATAAAAATGCACAGCTCTGCTGAGAAGTTATCATTAATAAAGCAGTAATTGTTAAGTCCCAGTTATAGAGAGAAACCTGTCATATTGAGTACTCTTTAAATATAAACCAAGGCTTAAATTCGTGCCCTCAGTCACTTCTAGTCAAAGAAACAGTAGTAGGAGATGTAGAACCAAAATAGTTGTAGTTGTACCAGACAGACAGAAGCACAAGAAAATAATTAGGTAAGAATAGCCAGAGTTAAAAAAAGTCATTATATTCACTACCAAGTGTCTTCCTATGGCTATCCCAGGAAAGGAAACATTTCTAGCAGTATTTGAGAGAGAACAATGAGGTTTGATGATATTTATGAGAGATTCCTCCATGTGTGAAGGCTGGCATGGGAGAAAGGGCAGAAGTGCAGCAAAGAGGGGATGATGGCAGGCACCACTGGCTGATCTGAGCAGAGAGCTGACACGTTGATAACACAAAAAATGATAAGGTGGAGTGTGGATAGGTCATGAAGGGCCTTTCGAGTGAAGATGAATGGTGTATGCTTGATCCAGTGCCAAGTTCCCAGATGATTCACTGTTTTCTTTTTTGAAAGTTTGAATTTCCACATTATTTTTATTTGATTAATGCTATTGAGTGCTTTTGACTTATTTTCTCATAATGATGAACATTCCATTCATTTTGGAAGGCATCTATTCAGAATAATGGATGGGACACAGTTGATGTTGTGACATGTTGGTACATTTCTATACTATCACTTACAATGGCTCAGTGCACAGAAAAGGTCATTTCAATTACTTTATATAAATTGTTTGATTGTTCCTGGGTAAAGAGCATCAAGCAGGTTGTGGTAGGCTTGAGATAGGTTATATTAATTTCCTGGGGAAAGCCTTTTAAGAACTATAGTTAAAGATTGAATCCTATCCAAAGGTAGCATCTGGTGGTTGGGTTTGTTCGGATGTGTCTGCCTTTTTAACCTGGGATATTACACGAAGATTTCTTTTCATGCCTTTCCAAGAATAGAATTTTGGTGGGCAGAAGCTGATCCCAGGGTACATTTTCAGTGATGAATGTTCTGGAGGAAACACTGGGTGTGCTTTTTCATCCCCTTCTCCGAGGGGCATGGACAGACAACCACACGGTGATGGAATGATCTTTATTTACACCATTTTCAGCGACTGCCCAAGTGTTCAAATTGTCTAATCATATTATGTCTGCACAACTCTACATGAAAACTACCTTTCCATCTTGTTTGGAAGGCAGGGTTCCTGTGGGTTGTCTGTACTTGGAGTATCTCAAGTAACAAATCTTTGGTAAAAGCATCTCCTTGGTACCTGGGAACAAAATCTGCAGCAGCCAGGAATCTCAGTTTGACCAAGGATACCTCCACTTGTATGAGCAGCAGACAATGCCCATAAGTTAACATCTTTACAAAATGGCTAACTCCCCTTAAAACAAGAATCAAAAAAAGAAGGGGAGCCTTGGCTTCCTGAGGCAGCCTATTAACCATCTTACTGATGCTCCAATTGCTGATAAAGTCCAAGAAAATGTTAAATGTCTTCACCTGGGTAGGACGAAGGCTGTAATCCTGAATGAAAACTTATGCAAATCTTGGTGAGAATGTGCTTGCCAGCATTTCCATTGCTCTTGCTTTGTTCAGAGCATAGCAATCAGCTGGAATTTATCCATGAGCCCTCTTTATTGGGAGAATGGGAAAAAGATGTCTATGTGGCAGAGTTAGATAGCAGGGCACAGAAGTGCTGTATTCTTATGTGTATTCTGCATGAAAAATCTTCAAGCCATTCATGCTTTTCAAAACTGCCTGAGGAGCTTTTTCTTTCCTGACTTTGGACAGGTAAATTCTGCTTCCCTTCACATTCCACAGCTCATGCCTGATAGCAATGGAAACCAGGAACACTTTGAACTCCAAAAGCCCAAGAGAAAGAAATTACAAGATTGTGACATTTGGAAACTTAGATGACAAAAATGCAGGGGGGGAAAATCCTCTTTATTTTAGGAATACGTGTGAGTGTGAAGAATCAAACCAAATGTTCCCACAGCATTCCTAAAAGCAATGGGTTTATCTTCAGCTACTGTAAACTGATGAAATGACACTAATTTGCATAGATCTAAGACACAGCTCTCTGAAAAGGTGAATTTGTGACCTTTTCTTTCCAGCTATAGATATAAGTACCAGGGTGAAACATCCAATTTTAAAGATTTTGGCATGTACCTTCTTCTCTCTGGACTTCCACACCACCCCAAAAGCAGAGAAACTCCTTCAATAAAAGTTTTTGAAATATTGCAAGACCAAGAATCCTTTCTTTTTGATATTTGCTTTTAGAGGGGTTTATATATAATCCCTTTTAAATTACTGTGCCCATGGAAGTTTGCATGATAAGGCACCTCATAAATTAGACTGTATTATGTTGTATTGAATGTTGAAATATGAAGTTATATTGGCGAGACGATATCTTATAATTAGAGTTTGGTTTCACCATCTAAGTGTGAGTGTTGGCTGCTCCACAGCCTGAAACTACTGTTCTCTGTTTAATGTACATCCCTGTGTCTTAAAACTCCACATATTTAAAGAGATGGTTTCTAATACGGAGTACTAGATTTACTTGATGTATTATTATACTTTTTAGGCAAACAAAGGCTGAATGTTAAATTAAATGTGAGATTTTCAGAAGCAGAGACGTAAAATTAGGGGTTTTTCAAATATTTGTGTAGGACCCTCTACAGAAGAGCTGGACACCATATGAGGATGCCTTTAGATCTAATTGAGAGCTCCTGACCTCTCAGCACTGGAAAACAGGTGACTTTATTGCCCAAATATGTAGCAAATTGACCAATACTGGTGACCAAATGGCTTATCTGAATCAAAGTGAGAGTTTCTGCTTCAAGTTCTGTCCATGTGCAGGACATTTTGACACCTTTTTTTTCTATAACATTTCAGTATAATTATATATTTTGCATACAACGGGCCACATTCATTTTAGGGATCTGACCAGTTTCAATCAAATTTTTGTAAGACACAGCTAGAGATCAGCAGCAGTATAAAGTAAGGAAGAATATCTCATAAAGAATGAAAAATAGTAGAGGATTTTGAAGGCCACAGATGTCCATTCTCATGCAAAGTGGAACCAGTTTTGAAATTGGGTTAACTTAATAGGCTGTGAATTATACAAGCTCTTTAAGTTAATCTGATTTCATAGCCACCTTAAGCGTATCCACACTTAACTGTCTGAGGACCAGAGCACGAAGCCTTTGAAGCATCAGATGAGGTGGATATTGCTGCAAATTTCCGTGCCATCAGAGGATGCTGCTGGTGGCATCTGCTCCTGAAAGGTATTTGAACCTCAGAGTATGACATGAATGGGTTAGCTGGGAAAACGTCACTGCCGGCGCTGGTTCTCTTGGAGTGATGACAAATGATTATGCTGTTTCTTCCCATTGTGTGCACAGCTCTCTGATGTTATTCCATCCTCTTTGCTATATCACAAAGATCATTCAGTTTCTGATTGAAGTCCCTGGCATCTCACTTCCAATGCCCCGCGGCATTAACACATTGCATGATTCTGTTTCAACATCCTTTGCTTCTTGGCAGAGATTTCCTTCTATATTCCAAGCCTAGACAGTGCATGAAAGGATTTCTGAGATTTTATACAACAGTCTTGGCTGCCTTTTTTTCCCTTTTTTCAATTTTTTTTTTAAGCAGTGACTAACTGGTCTATTTCCCCTTAGCTGTAATGAAGACATGAATTACACAGAGGTTACCTGAAGGTAAATGTCCCTGTGGGACTCAACACAAATGTTGCCAAAAATGAACCATTTTGGTAACAGATTTTTTTTTTTTTTTGACAAATGAAAAATGCAAAATCTCTCATTTCTTTTATCCCAATTCAACTGAAAAAAAATACATACATGTGTGTGCATATACATATGTGTATCTATATATGCATATATACACACTTTGGTGATTGAACTTTTCAGCAAAGACAACATGACTTCTTAAAACAAGTATTTTTTGTGAGATGGAATTTTCTTTGGGAAAACTGATTCTTCAAACGTTTTTGTACCTGTTCCAAGCAGAGCAACAGCCTGGCTTGAAACTGCTTGGAAGGCATTTTATCCCAGTCCATCCAAAAAAATGTGTTTATAAAGAAGTAGTGTGCTCAATTCCTGTCTCAGGAAAGAGTAATAAATTTACAAGTACTCAAAAACCTCTGAAATAACCACTTCTGCCTTTCCTAGCCTAATACAGAGCACATTAGATAATGAAAGTAAACAGAAAATGCACACAGCAATATTTCCTGTAGCACATAACTGCATCCTCACCTAAATGCTAATCACAAGCTGATACTTGCCTACATAAATCTAATCAGTTTCTTTCAGAATTGCATGAGGAGTGACTCCTTTCATCTGCATGGGAAAACATCCAAATCAAGTCTCACATTTGTGTCCTTTAATAGTGCTGTTTTCTCTGAAATACACAGTAACAGCCTCTCCACTTCTCACGAGTGTCCTGATAGCAATACCACCGTGCTCATTTTAATTTCCTCAGCATCTAGCTGTGGTGGCAGGAGGGTGTTTAAGTGCCTGGACATATATCCTGCCAGGTACTGAGGAAATCCATCTCAGAGAAGGTGTTTTGTCACTACATACAGCTGGCTGGTGTGCTGGTATTAGGTGTGGTGAGACAGAGAAGCAGGACTTTTGGCTGATGTAAACCAATGCAGCTCCTATCAGAAGGAATAATTCTTGTCTGCTGAATATAAACAATGAAATACAGTTGTGTTGAGTGCTCAGGGGGTGCTTTTAGAGCAGGAGAGGTAGACAAAACTAGGGATTTGAGTTTGATCTGTTGTTTTGTTGAACTTCTGCCCCATCACTGAGGTGGGAGAGGGCACAAGGGATACCCTGCCTGCTAAGCATGGCTCTGCCCATCTCCATGCTCTCTGCAGTTTTGGGTGCCTGTTTTCCTCAGCTTTATGTGTGGTAGAGGTGATGGTGAAATGCTTCCATCACGTTTCTCCCCAGCAGACTCTGACTGCAGCTTGGTGAGGGCAAGCCCTGGGTGGAAAAGGTGCAAGCTGACATCCTCTGGGTTGTATAACTGCTGCAGGTCCCAGCCTGTGTGCACCCAGCTGCAGGCACGTGGGAGCTTTGGGGCTGAACAGGAAAATACCCATGAATGTTGGGAAGAGAAACTTGGTTTGTGAATTCCTTTGATCTCAACTGAGTTCATTTTTGAAAAACTGGACCTCAGAGCCTCTGCTCTGTCTGAGCCCACAGCAGTCTGTGTCTCCTTCCTGCACTGGCTTTCAGACTCTGTGCATCAGTTTCCAAACTGGGAGAGGAGCACAGCTTCACAGGAGGAATCACTATAAAAAAATGCTGGTTTACTCCATATCACGGCAATGGAAGCCATAAAGGAACTACAGAAAATAATGAGGGATATTTTGTTGGAGGTTTAATTTTCTATCAAACATTTTTTAACATTATCTCATCTCCTTCAGGCAGGCAAAAATAAAACTGGAGTTTTTACATTGAGCCCAGGATGAAATTTAGCAGAGAATTAAACCTAAAATAGAATGAGAAGTGTTCTGTGCATCTTTTATTTCACAGATTTAAAAGTTGTATGGATTGGCTGCTGCACATTTTTTTCTCTTGTCAAAATCCCAAAAAAGCAATTATGTAAGTCCTCATGAGTCACCAGCATTGTTTTGTTTTATAAAATGAAAATGCTTTACCGATGAATTTCCTCTGAGAGTGCAAAAGACCATATATAAAACTCAGTCTGCTTCTGCTTCACCCCTTCATAACTCAAAAGTGATTAAGTAAATTGTAGCTACCGAACATGAATTTTGTTATTGAAGAAAAGTAAAGTTGAGCTTTACTCGTGTGTAACTAAAACCGTGCTGTTGAGCAAGCTTTAATAAACCACTGAAGGCCAGATAAACTTAACAGAAAACCTGCTTTACTTAATATTTAACAGATACTGTTATTCCCAATATCTTTAAAGCTAAAGTGCCTTAAATCTAAACTCCAACTTTCTGCTCTAAGAGAACTTGGAAGAGGTCATGTTTTGAGCATATGTGTAAAACAGCATTCCATAATTGATTTATTAACATATGAGGTCATATTTATGATTTTCTTTTTGAAATATATGAAAGCAAGCTATAGCTGTATAATCCTGTATGATCTATTCAACAAAAATCTGCTTCAAAAGTCCAAGAAAAGAGTAAAAGAGGAGGAGGGGGAGCAAGAAAGCCAGTAGAGTGTGTTTTGTGATGGCTAAAGGTTATTCTCCAAAAGACAAATTAACGTTATTTGTACTTGGTAAGGATCACATTGGATGTTTTATTTGCATTCTTCCACATCTCAGGAGAGGTGTTGCTAAATAACTCCAAANCTCTGCATACAATTTCTGAAATGTGAAGCACATGCCGGGTTGCTCTGTAGCACAGGTCCCTCCTCAGCAGCCCCTGCTCGCTCTCTATCAAAGTCAGAGCAGCCTTTGAAGTGCAGCCTTGTGCCTGAGCCCTGCGTGCTG